>CAOLHI010002305.1:0-333687 GCA_948474755.1 Ctenosaura bakeri
AAGTGTGTATGTAGGGGGAAGGGAACTGCCTTGACTCCAGCAGAATAAGACACTGGAACTTTTCTCTTGTGAAAGGAGATTTCCTGGCTTGGCTCTCCCCCAAGCTAAAAAAGGTTGAAGACCCACTCTTCTCTGTGGGGTAAAAGCCAAGATGTCATGTCTCTTCTCCCCTCCTGGTCTCAAGGAATGGGGAGTAGCAGCCTCCTGTTCAGAACATCTTTCGATTCCATCTGCTCCTTCGACATCTCGGGAACTGAGGAATGAAGGCAGCGAAATCCCTGAACACCCATCTGGGAAGGGCAAGGGACAATGCAAAATGACTTAAGATTGCTCACAAGAAAGATCTTGCAAGCAATCCTTTACTGGGACACTAGAGCTCAGTCTGCTCCCTCCGTCTCCCCAAATCCCTCATCCATGATGCCCATCTTAAACCACAGGATTGTGCACCCACCAACCCTTCTCTCTCTCTTCCTCTCCCCACTCCACCAAATTTGCCAGCTTCTTCCAGGGTGGCTCATGATGCTGCTACTAACATAATCTTGGGCATCCAAAGAAACATTGGGTGTGAGGAAGGAGAAGGGAGGGAGTGCCTGACATGAAAGAAAGAAAGAACCTGTTGCTGCCTGGGGGAACTAGCACAAAACCACACATTTCTGGACAATGCCATAGCAAACTATATTTCATCTGGAGAAGAGAGCTTTTTGAATGTATTTGCAATAACTTTTATACTAGTTAGCAGCTACCGTCATATCAAGGTGAAAGGATGGGGAAGCTGGACCTGTAGAAAGATGTTCTGAACAGGAGGCTGCTACTCCCCATTCCTTGAAGCCAGGAGGGGAGAAGGGACATGACATCTTGGCTTTTACTCCACAGAGAAGAGTAGGTCTTCAATCTTTTTTAGCTTCGGGAAGAGCCAAGCCAGGAAATCTTTCGCAAGAGAAAAGTTCCAGTGTCTTATTCTGCTAGAGGCACTTATAAGAAGATAAAAAAGATGGAGAAGATATTAAGGTCCCTCAGAGGGATACTTTATTCTGCAGGCACCAGTGAGTTCAGCCTGCTCCCTTTATGCCTTCTCAAAAGTCTCTCAAAAGTCGTCATCACTGGGAAATGCTGTTCATTAACAACAACTTGTCATTATCCCATTACTCAGCCATAGAGGAAAGACACTCATCTGTCACAGCCTGAGGGTGTTTCCTACCTGCCAAAATCTAGGTGAAGAGGGAGGGAGTAGACATCACCCAGAGCCAGGGGAGTATGAGAAGATCCACAACAGTGGGTGGAGCATCCCCTCTGGGTTCTAGTCCAAATTGTAAGGGTTTTATCTATGGTGCTGAACCTATCTGGGGAAGAGGAAGAAACTGGCTAAACATTTCCACTCCCCCTCTTATCCACTCCTCCTATTCTTCACTTGTAGGGAGTGCCCATCATCGCTTCTCTGAGAGGTTTCTGGCTGAGATCCCAGCAGATGCCTTGCTGAGAAGGAAGGACCTCATGGACACAGATTCCAGTTCTGCTTTGAGGCCAAGAGGTCAAGCAGTGCAGGAAGTGTTGCATTATATGAGTATGTAATGGACTTCTTGCTCCACAAACTTCACCACAACTCCTAATGTGTGTGTGAGAAGGTAAACTGTTTCAAACTGTTGTTGTGGCTGGCCAGTTTCCCTTGGGAATGTTTTCCGCAGCGTTATGTATTCTGTTATCAGCTTGTCCGGAACTGGCACACAGCTGCGCTATCATATGTGTTTTCCTACATGGCTTGTTATGGCTCTGAGTTGTTATTCATGCACATGCTGTTGCAATCACATGTTGTTTACACCTTGCCATATAACCCCAAGCCTTGTGTAAAAGTCTCTCTCTCTGCCTTTGTCTTTGCGCTCTGCTCTTGACTTGACAAGATGCTAGCCAGATTGTATTATTCTTCTGTCACTTAGGTAGCTTGGTTTATATTTTACAATAAACATAGTCAATTTGCCAGTTTGACTTCAGCAGTGTTTTTTTTACTTACTCCGTGGGGCAGGCATGGAGTTTGAAGCGGGAAGGAGTTTTGTTATTTTTATCAGTAGGAGTTTCTAGTCTGTTTTTGCAACAGGAAGGAACTTAGGGGCAGAATATATGAGCCTCGCCATCTGAGGAGAAAGAAGCCCAAGAAACATTCATTCAGCAAAGTCGATGCTGTCCCTCGCAGGTGGAAACAAAGAAATAGTGGTGTCTTTGGGCTGAGCTGCCTTAGTGCCACTCTCTATCCTGTCCAGAAGGGAGGTGCTAATCTCTAGAGACAGAAGGGAGGCCACCTGAGCATCTGTGGCACTGCATCTCCTTGTGCCCCTGCTTCCCACTCACCCCTTTGATTCAGTCTGTTGTCAGGATGGTGTTATTTTGGCCTCTTCTTTTCCCCAAATTCCCACAACACCTTCATGTTCCTTTCCTCCCTCCGATACCTTCATGTTTCTTACTTCTGGGGAGGAAAAGACCATGGAGAGGAAAGAGGATCAGGCCCTGTCTGGCCCTAGGTTTCCTTCTGCAGCTCTTTTTCTGGGGGGGGGTGGGGGGAGTGTTAGCGCAGCTTCTTTTTGTTGTCAGAAGCAGAGTCCAGCTTGCCAGTGTCCACGTTGCGCTCTCTCCATGCCAGCTGTGCTCTGACCACAACCACTCTTCTTTCTTCCATTTTTGCCATCCTAATTATTTGCACCTTCCAATAATAATTACCCTCTGCAACTTGTTCTAAGAAGATCCTTTTCATTTTATAAGCACTGCTCGCTGTGGTGGCTCAAGTGTGTGGGGTCAGAGTTGCTCCCTTTTTCTCTTACCGGCTCCAGGGTAAATTGGTATTTTGTCCTGAGTAGTACTAAGGATACACAAACAAATCCCCCTTTCAAATTAAGCCTTGGATTGAAATCTCGCCAATGTATTTTGCAGACTGCCAGGATCTTCACCTGTGTCCCATGCAGTCCATCATGACCTGGGATCCTTCTTCCCAAAAGGATTATTGGAGATCCTGAAATGCCAGGAGGATACACAGAGATTCCCACCACATCCTTCATGTTCTAATCTTTCCCATCTCACAAAGCAGCCAGGATGTGTCTCTGTTGGAGGGCCACTGAGATACACGGGGTTTGCCACCCTTCCCAAAAGTGGGAGCTGTTTTATGGCTGCTTGGCACCTCACAATACAGCCTATGTGTATGTGTTGCGGGGACTGGGGGTACATATGATTTTCCATTCCCTGAGAATGGATTCCCCGTCTCTGCTGCTCAGCCCCTCCCCTCCCCATCCTGGATGGTCCAGGTTGGCTTTGTCAGGATGCAAGGTATGCACCTTGGAGCATGTGCAGAGTACAGAAAAGAGGAAGCAGTACCAAGCCACTGCCAGCTGCTCCAGACTGGAAAGAATACCCATGGGGACTCATTGAGTTAAGGCTAAGTGCTGTTTATTCAAACAAAGCAAAAGATAAGCAATAGGGCTTCAGGCAGCATGTCTAGAAGCAAAACAGGTACAAAAACAGCATGGAAGACAGATAAAGAGTATGGCAGTACCCAAGCTGGCAGCAGGGGCCATTTTACCAGAGCATAACCTAAGCCTTTTAAGGGTTTAACCACACCCAAGTACACATCAGATGATCCAGTGCACCCACAGCATACATTCTCCCCATGCTGGATGCTTTCTCATGAGGCAGGACCTTGTGAGGCAAACAAGCCCTAACTTTGCAGCTGTGCTGCTAAGAACAGGTTGCTTACCTGTAACTGTAGTTCTTCGAGTGGTCATCTGTGCCTCATACAATAGGAGCTTCGCGCCTGCGCAGTAGCGTTCGGAAGATTCTAGAGCTCGTTGGCTTGGCGGGGGACCCCCTCCCCCCGTCGTACTGCGCATGCTCCTCCCGCCGCGCCGCGGTCTCTCCTCAGTTCTGGTCCGCCGAAGAACATGGGACCTGAAAGAGAGGGGAAGGCAGGGCGGGTGTGATGAGGCACAGATGACCACTCGAAGAACTACAGTTACAGGTAAGTAACCTGTTCTTCTTCTCGTGGCTCTGTGCCTCATACAATAGGAGACTGTATAGCTCACCTGTAGGATGGTGGGTCAGGTCCCAGACGCTAGAGGACGAGGCCAGCACCGCACGACCAAACCAGGCATCTTGCCTGGAACGGCAGTCGAGCCTGTAGTGGCGGATGAAGGTCGACGGTTGGGCCCAGGTCGCCACACGGCACAGTTCCGGCAGGTCAACCCCTCGCAGGAGGGCCGCGGACGTGGACACGGCCCTGGTGGAGTGGGCCAAGCAGGTCCGGCGGAGGCTTCTTGGCCAGTTGGTAGGTCAAGTGGTAGTCTGCGCGACCCACTTGGAGAGTCGCTGGGATGATACCTTGTGGCCTCTTTTACACCTGCCGTAGCAGACGAAGAGGTGTGGAGTCTGTTGGTAGGACGCCGTCCTATCCGTGTAGAATGCAAGGGCCCTGCGGACGTCCAGGGAGTGCAGGGCACGCTCCAGGGCGAGTCGGCTCGGGGTAGAAGGCCGGGAGCACGATGTCCTGGTTGAGATGGAAGGTGGACGCCACCTTCGGCAGGAACAAGACGTCAGACCGGAGGATCACCTTGTCGCGGTGGAAGACCAGGAAGGGGTCGTTGCAGCGCAGCGCCGCCAGCTCCCCGGCTCGCCTGGCCGAGGTGATCGCCACCAGGAACACCGTCTTCATCGCCAGGAGCCTATCGTCCGCTGTCACCATCGGCTCGAAGGGCGGCCTCGTGAGCTCCGATAGCACCAGTGATAACGACCACGACGGTAGCGGGGGCGATACCGGCGGGTATAGGTGTTGCAGGCCCTTCAGGAATCGCTTGATGGTATCATCCCGGAAGAACGCCGCGGAGGGTGATCTCGGCGGTTGGTACGCCACGATCGTGGCGAGGTAGACCTTGATCGACATGAAGGCAAGGCCTTGCTGCCGCAGGTGGAGGAGGAAGTGGAGGATGGTCCGGAGGCCAGCCGGGGGCGTTGGTCCCGCCGCTCCTCTGAGAAGGCGACAAACCGTTGCCATTTGTAGTGGTAGTTCCTCCGTGTCGATTCCTTCCTCGCCGCGGTCAAGACGGTGCCGATGGTCGGGTCGTCTACGGCGATATCCTCCAGGCATAGAGGGCCAATACCGGAAGGTCCGGGTGTAGCACCTGGCCGTTGGAGTGGGAGAGCAGGTCCGGCGCCAGCGGGAACTTGATGATCCTCCCCCGAGAGGCCTCGATCAGGGGGTCGAACCAGTGCTGCCTCGGCCAGTACGGTGCCACCAGAATCGCGTCCGCTCCGTCCACGATGATCTTCGATACGACGCGACCGAGGAGCGGGAACGGCGGAAAGGCGTACAGGAGCTCCTCGTCCCACGGGATCTGGAACGCATCGCTGATGGAGCGGGGATCGCGCCCCGCCCTGGAGCAAAAACGTTGGCATTTCGCGTTCTGGCTGGTCGCGAAGAGGTCGACCGTCGGCTCGCCCCACCGGTGTCGGAGCATCCGGAAGGCGTCGTCAGCCAGGGACCACTCGTGGTAGGAGGAGGTTCCCTGCTGAGGGCATCCGCCATGGTGTTCTCCTGCCCCGCTAGGTGAACCGCCAGCGGGTGGATCCTCAGGGAGGCGCACCAGTTCCAGAGGGCGAGCGCAATGGTCAGGAGCGTGGTGGAGTGGGTCCCCCCTTGCCTGTTCACATAACACATGGCAGTTGTGTTGTTGTTGAGGATCAGCCCGAGCAGCCCACCACCAGGTGCCGGAACGCTATCAGGGCTTTGTGGATGGCGAGGAGTTCCAGAGCGTTGATATGGAGGGACGTCTCGTCGTCCATCCAGGCGCCCTTACCCGGAGGTCCCCGGCGTGGGCCCCCCAGCCCAGCAGGGACGCATCCGTCGTTATCGTGACCGTGGGTCTGGGCTGGCGGAACGGCATTCCCGACATCAGGTTTCGGTGGGACTGCCACCACAGGAGAGTCTGTCGGATCTCGGGGGAATGCGGTAGCGGCGGGACTGCTCGTCCTGGAACGGGGCGAAGGCCCTGATGAACCAGTGCTGCAGGGGTCGCGCTTGTAGCCTGGAGAGATAGGTGACGGCCGTGGTCGCCGCCATGTAGCCAAGCAGCTGCTGTAGCGTCTTGGCCGACACCGTTGGGGCCTGGGCGGCCGCCCGCACCACATGGGTGAGCGTCCGAGCCCTCTCCGTCGGTAGATAGGCCCTTCCCGAGACGGTATCGAGGGTCGCCCCGATGAAGTCAAGGAGGCGGGTGGGCTCGAGGTGGGACTTCTTGGGGTTTACCTTGAGCCCGAGCTGGGTGAGCCACATCAGGGTAAGGTGAATGTCTTGTAAGTTTGTCTTTGCAGGACGCCACCAATAGCCAGTCGAGATAAGGGTAGATCTAGACGCCTCTCGTCCGCAGAAAGGAGACGACGGGAGCCATGCACTTTGTGAACACGCGGGGTGCGGTGGAGATTCCGAAGGGCAGGACATGGTACTGGTAGCTGGTACCGTCGATCGCGAAGCGCAGGTACCGTCTGTGCTGGGGGCGGATCGAGATGTGGAAGTAGGCGTCCTTGAGGTCTATGGATGCCAGCCAGTCCCCTCGGCGGAGAAAGGGGAGGATCGACGGTAACGTGACCATCTTGAACCTCTTGGGAGGGTGTACTCGTTCACTCCCCGCAGGTCCAGGATGGGGCGTAGGGACCCATCCGCCTTCGGTACGGCGAAGTACCTCGAGTAGAAGCCGGTGGTCCTGGCCGAGGGTGGAAGCCTCTCGATCGCTCCTTTGTCGAGCAGGGACTGGATCTCCTCCAGCAGAGCCGGGTTGGCCGGGGTGGAGTAGTAGACGCCCCGTGGTGGAATATCCCGGAACTCGATGGCGTACCCAGGGCAGACGATGGTAAGTACCCAGGAGTCTGTGGTGATCTCGCGCCATCGGTCGAGGTGTCTGGCCAGGTTCGGGTGGTGGATGAGGTCTGCTGGAGGGGCGAAGGACGGCATCGGTAGTGTCCTGCGGGAGGCATCAAAAACGTGTCTTCCCACCAGAAGACGAAGACTTCTTCGACGACGGAGGTTGCCGTTGGTAGGGCCTCCTCTGTGCGGGCGCCGCGGACGGTTTCAAGGCGGTTGAGCGTGGGGACCGAGGTTGGTAGGCCGAGGATGAGGAGGACCTTCGCCACGACGATCTGGACTGGGATGACCGGCGAGCCTGGGGAGGCTGGTTGATCCCGATCTTCCTCGCCATCAGCCAGGCCTTCACAAGGTGGTCCATGGCATCGTCCGTGGACATATGGAAGAACCCCTGCCCGTCGAAGGGGAGGTCTTCTATTCTCTGACGGCTGTCTCTTGGAGTCCGGAGGAGCGGAGCCACGCGTGGCGTCGGAGGGCCACGGCCCCGACCATCACCCTCGAGGTGGCCTCCACGGTGTGCCTCAAGGTGGCGAGCTGTTGGGTAGCCACGGCCACGGCCTCTCCGAAGATCTGCGTGGCGGACGCGCGGGACTCTTCCGGGAGGTCGGCCAGGAAAGGGCCCAGGCAATCGAAGAGGTTCCGATGGTAGGCCGCCAGACAAGCCATGGCGTTGGCGGTCCTGGACACCAAGGACGCCGCCGAGTCAGAACCTCCTCCTGAAGCCGTCGAGTTCCCAGCCTTCTCGATCGGGCGGGGTGGTGTGGGCCCAGTTGCCACCCCGTGTCTGGGACGACTCCACCACCACGGAGTTCGGGACGGGGTGGTCAACAGGAACTCTGCTCCTTCCCTCTGAGTCCTGTAGAGGTGTTCCAGCCTATGCGGGATAGACTGCGCGGACGCTGGCTTTGCCCAGGGCTGTTTCAGCGCGTCCGCCAGGGTCGGGAGGACGGGAGCGACGCAGTCGATGGAGGTCGGGTCTACAGATACTGGAAGACCGGGTCCTGCGCCTGCGGGGCGGGCTCCGTCACCTTGAGGCCGAGTGCCGTCGCCATCCGAAGGAGGATTGCAGAAAACTGGCGCACGTCCTCCGGGGCCGATTCCGGGAGCGGGTCCCCGAAGCCCAGCGGCAGTGACTCGTGGGAGGACGGCGTGGATTCCGCGGAGTCCGAGTCCAACTCATAGGACTCGTCGGACGGGGATGGCGAACGCCCCGCGGTCTTCTCCTCCGCTCTAGGCCGTTGCAGTGTCTCCGGGGGCGGTACCGATGGCCTCGGGTGTGTCGCCGCCTGCGTCGTCGACGTGGCCGAGGTTCCCGCTCGAGCCGGGGTGACCTGGGGGTCGGTCTGGTCGCCGTGGCCGTTGTCCGTGGCGGCGGGGAGACCGGTCTGTGGCAGGGTGATGGCTCCCGGGGCGCGTGGGAGCTCGGAGACACGCGCCTCGGCGATCGCCCATGGCGGGAGTAGTGGCGTTCCCATGGTGGCGAACGGGAGCGTGGCCACAGGGACCAGTACCTCGGGTCCGGATGGTAGCGGTCCTGGTAGGAGGGCGAGTAGGAGTAGTAGGAGCCCGGGGGCTCGTGCCATCCTTGCTCCAGCGCATATCTCCCCAAGTAGCCGGGGGAATGAGCGCTCTCGCCCACGCGCACGCTCTCCAGGCGCATCTCCCGATACCGCGGGGATGGAGGCCTGGCCCAGTGGCCCAGAGATCGGGATTCGCCACGCCGGGGGGAGGAACGTCTCCAGCCCGGGGTGTCCACGTGGCGGTCCGGAGATGGACGGCGACTCGGCGGCACAGTCTCCACGACTAGCTTCGGAGGCTGGGAGGGGGCGGCCTCGATGGGTTGGTCGTCGTCCGATAGCTCCAGGATCTCCTGGGCCTGCGGCGTTTCCTCCTCCGGGACGTCGGAGAGGGCTGACTCTGCCGCGAGCTGGGTAGGCGGCGGGGTGGGTGGCCGGGCGATCTCCGGAAGGTGCCGCTTCTCCTTCCTTTTCTTTTTCTTCTCCCTAGCTACCTCCTCGGTAGCAGGGCGCTTCTTCTGGGCAGAAGTCAGCGGTTTCGAGGAGGAGGCCGCGGGTCGTCTCAGTGCCAACTCGCCGAGATCTTCGGGATCCTCAGTAGCTTCATCACCGGTACCGAGGGCTTCAATACCAACGGTACCGAGGTCCCGGCGGCCATTGGAGAGGAGGAGGAGAGCGAAGAAAGGCCTTTTTCCATCAGAGCGGGGTCGGTCTTCTGGGCGCGGAGAAACTCCTCCCAGCAAAAAGACTTCAACCTTGCCACCCGGTTCCGAAGTGTCTGGTGGGTGAACTCCCTACATGCGGGGCAAGTTTGGACGTTATGCCCCTCACCCGAACAAAAAAGACACTTCAAGAGTCGGTCAGAAAGGGCGACCTTCATTCCGCAGGAGGCGCAGGACTTGAACAACGCTGACATAAACCGCGGGGCAAGGGCAAGGAGAAGGGAGAGTCCAAAGACGCCGCACCGAGCCGAAAGACCAAGCCGAGGAAAAAGCCGAAAAAGTCCAAAAACCGTGCAAAACGTACCGAAAACCAAAGGGAAGTCCGTAGGAAGAGTCAAGAAATAGTCCGAGGTCAATTCCAAAATCCAACAAACTACGCAGCAAGAAAAACACAAGCCAACAAGAAGAACCTTCTGTACGCTGAGGCGGACGAGAAAGAACTGAGGAGAGACCGCGGCGCGGTGGGAGGAGCATGCGCAGTACGACTGGGGGAGGGGCTCCCCCGCCAAGCCAATGAGCTCTAGAATCTTCCGAATGCTACCGCGCAGGCGCGAAAGCTCCTATTGTATGAGGCACAGAGACCACGAAGAAGAAGGTAACATTACCTCATCTTTCTGTTCACCAGAAAAACCTTCTTGGATAAGCCACACTCACTTTTTGAATGCTCTGAGAGGCTTTCCCAAATGCCAAGGGGAAGGGACGAATTTGGCTGTCCCTGATTGACTTCCAGTGGGAGGATTTTTCTCTTCCTCCGCCCTGACCTGAGAAGGGAAGTATGTCTGTTTGAGGATATTACTAGGATGGGATGGAGCTCTGCTTTTCCTTCCCTGCTGGGTGGTTTAAGGAGCGGCAGCCAGAGATGACTCTGGGCTGGTAGGAGAGTGAACTAAGCAGTAAGGTTACCCACCTCCCTCCTTCCCTCCCTCCCAGCCCCCAAAATGTTCCATGTTGCTCAGGGCTGTTCCTGACTCTGCTACAATCTGGCATGCTGGTTGGGACATCTAGAGCAACATTCTAGGGGGAACATATGCTATTAAACAAGCCATGTATGAAAATTTTGGAAGGGGGTACATGACAAAATCCAAAGAATTCGTAAGCTAGGGCAAGAAAGGGAAATAAAAATTCATCAGAAGACATTATTATATCTAATAACTGCGGCAAGGCTGACATATGCGCAGTGCTGGAAAGAAAAGAAACATACTGATATAGAAGAATGGAAGTTAAAAGTTCTGGATATGATAGAGATGGAAAAGCTAGCATTTTCTTTGAAGAATAAATCTATCCAGAACTTTGAAAAAGAATGGAAAAGAGTATTGGAATCAAAGAAGAAATAATGTAACTGTTCTTCTCTTTGTAAGATGGAAATCATGTTTGTAATGGAATGGAAATAAGTAATATCAACTGGAAGATTTAAGCATGGAAGTGTATGTCGGGGGTTATTTTTGAGACAAACTTTCAATAAAAATTATACAAAAAACAAAACAAGCTATGTATGCCTTGACTTGCCACCTCATTTTAGGGAAAAAGCCAATATGACTTGCATTACTGGCTTACTGATGGAGGGACTTGGTTTGCAATGAGGTGAGTGAGAACAGCCTGGATTTACGGGGGGGGTGTTTCCAAATGGAGGGGGGTGCATGCGATTCCCAGGGCAGGGGTCCCTCTGGTGGGATTACATGTTATGGCAGGAATCATGGAATTCCAGACACAGAGTCTGAAACCTTTTACGCATTAGCAGGGCTGATTCTTTGGGACACAAAGGGGATCTTCTCAACCCCACTTAACTTCCCCATGTAGAGTCTCCTGTCATTGTACACACTAGCCACTGGGGAGCAATGAAGGGAGGTATTATTATTATTATTCTAGTGTATATACCTGGCATTGCCCAGGATTTTATTTTCCTCTTAAGAACTCACCAAACTGTCTTTTTCCAGTACCTGTAACTTTTACCCATATTCCCTAATCCAATCTGTATTCAGAGTTATTAATATATATATAGGTTGGGTTCCTGAGGGAATACACTGCCCTCCTCCTTGCTGCTAGGCATCATCTCCTAGCAACCCACCTATTTCAGACAGGCACAGTTGATTGAGGCCCAAGAGCTCACTGGCTGAGAATTCTAAAGACCCCTCCATAAACTGCAAACCCCAGGATTCCGTAGAATCTTATTAGGCAGCCAAACATATGACGTCTTCACCTGACACAGGTAAACTTTGACTTTTATATATTAGATTTACTTATACCTCATTCCCCCCCCCAGGTTGGCACTCAAAGTGGCTTACAACAATTAAAGACAGTTAAAAACCACAGAATACAAAATTTAAAACAAGATTAAACAGTAAAAAAGAATTAAAATAAACTTAAATACATAATTAAAAACTCCACACATATACATATCAGCAACGCAATTAGCAAGATCCTGCACATTCTGTCACACAGGCCACACACTGAATGCCTGTCATAATAAAAACATCTTTACCTGACTGAAGAAGGAAAGTAGGGAGATTCTGGGTCCAAGGAGCTCCCCTTCAAGAGAGGGTGCACCTCCTCTTGACATAGTTAAGCCTTCACCACCACCCTGGACCTACTCAATGAATCCAGCCCTGTGGGATTTTATCAGCCAAGGGCAAGGATTGAGGTTGCACGTGGTAGGCTAAATGGCTTCAAGCATCTTGTCCACCCAGAACCACAGTTCTAGGGTTTTTCAATGCAAAACTCTTGAGAGCACCTCCAGGGAGACTGCTCGGCAGTAGGGTGGGGTGACAGCACTCTGTTCTGTCTCTCTAGCCCAATACAAGCTTCAAAACTGGTTCCTGGGTGGATGGATTTTCTTGAGCTGCAGTGAGCATCCAGGTGGAGAAAGCTGGAAAAGAACAGCTCCTTCCAACAAATCCACCCAGGTCTCTGCAGTACATCGCAAGTCAGTCTCTTCATCCACAACAAATTACTGGGGAGCAGTTGTTTTATTAGAGACTAGACTGGCATTCAGAAGGAGCACCAAGCCCACCATCTCTGCAGGAACCAAAAGGAGCTCAACAGAATCCACTTCTTTTTTTAGCAACTTACAAGTATTGTATCTAAGGAGATTGCCATGGATATAGCATGTCTTGGATCAGTCCAGCTTTGGTAAAGATCCCGTAGTGTAGATGGATTTGTAGTTGGCTTATGGACCAAAACCAAAGAGGGCTCACAAACAGTTTCCATCATCCTGGAGAGAAGAAAAAGTGGGCTGTTGCAAGGCTCTGTCTTGGGCACTATGCTATTCAACATCTTGATGACCGGAATGATGGATGAGAAAGATGATCACTCAATCTGCAGACGCTGCTA
This sequence comes from Ctenosaura bakeri, assembly GCA_948474755.1. NCBI lineage: Eukaryota > Metazoa > Chordata > Lepidosauria > Squamata > Iguanidae > Ctenosaura > Ctenosaura bakeri. Next base: position 12,453 of record CAOLHI010002305.1, read on the forward strand.
AGGGAAGGGGTGGCCTATATCTCAGAAAACAGAGCCAAGACTAGCACATGTTATATGTTCCTCTTAGAATCATACAATCACAGAGTTGAAAGAAACTACAGAGGCCATCCAGTCCAACCCCCTGCTATGCAGGAACCCACATCAAAGCACTCCCAACAGATAGCCATTCAGCTTCTGCTTAAAAACCTCCAAAGAAGCAGACTTCACCACACTCTAAGGCAGCATATTCCACCGCCGGTCAGCCTTGGCTGTCAGGAAGTTCTTCCTGAGGTTCAGGTGGAATCTCCTTTCCTACAGTTTGAATCCATTGCTCCTTGTTCTACTCTCTGGAGCAGCAGAAAACAAGCCCGCTTCCTCCTCAACATGACACTTCTTCAAATATTTAAACATGGCTGTCATGTCCCCTCTTAACCTTCTCTTCTGCAGATTAAACATACCCAGCTCCCTAAGACGCTCCTTGTAGGGCATGGCTTCCAGATCCTTCACTATTTTGGTCGCCCTCCTCTGCACATGTTCCAACTTGTCGATATCATTCTTGAAATGAGGTGCCCAGAACTGGACACAGTATTCCAGATGAAGTCTAACCAAAGCAGAATAGAGTGGTACCATTACCTCTCTTGATCTAGACACTACACTCCTAGTGATGCAACTAAGAGTTGCATTGGCTTTCTTGGCTGCTGCATCACACTGCTGACTCATGTTCAGCTTGTCATCCACCAAGATTCTTAGATCCCTTTCACACATACCATTATCCAGCCACATGTCCCCCATCCTATATCTGTGCATTCTTGACAGAGCATCTATCTACTACAAATAGGAAAAATAAACCTTAATCCTAGCCAGGTCTATTACGGGGAGGGGTGTTGGTTATATATCAGACAATATATGCAAAACTTCTGGATATTAAACTACAAATGGTTTTAAATGCAAGATATTTTTAAAAACTTCTTCCATTTCAAACTCAGCATTAAACAGGCCGAATTCTCTCTCATAGACTAGCAAGTTGCAGATCCACTGCTCCCAAGGTTCATCTGTAGAAACAATGGCCATAAGAATACAATTGTGGCATGTGATTCATCTGACCCTCCCTTATAAATGTAGGATTATGCATATTTTTAAATTCATGTACTATTTTATTTAAGAAGTAAAAGGCAATGAAGAGATTTTCTACTTCTGAATTTTGTTTTTTCACATAAGCCTTTTCTGTTTCTGTGGAACCCCTTTTTTTTTAAATGCAAACATGCCTCAGTTAATGAACTACATACATCCCTGGGCATTACTTCTTTAACAGAAAATGTGGTACCAGAGGGAGAAATATCAGGAGAACAATAGAGACAGGTTTGTACCTCCAAAAAAGGCAGACCAGTTCTGCATGTATCAGCAAACTTGTTATTCAAAATATACACAAATGAAATAAAACAACCCACTCAGGAAAGCCGTAGGTTTTTGCAAGAAAAAGAGAATAATATTTAACTACTGGTTTTGATAGTTACCACAGTTAGAAAAAAAAGCAGCAGAAATATAGGAATAGTATTTACAATCAGAGAAGTTGCTTTATATAATTATGGATACTCATTGTTAGGCAAGTAGAAATCAAAGTAAATTCCTTTTTCATTATTCTTTTCTGCTGTCTTTTATTGTATTCTTCTTTTTGTTGACCAGTTTTTGTTTTTTCCTGTTTGTGTATTTTTTGAAAATGGAAAATGGAATTTTTTCCCCAACACACTAGTCCATTCTTCCATTGCTGGTGCTTCAGTCCATTTCCAGATCTGAGCAAACAACAGTCTTGCAGTGTTATCATAAAATGAAGAAGTAGCCCAAATTCACCATCCAACTCCTTATCCACAACACCCAGCAAGAACATTGCAAGCGACATTACAAAATCCAACTTTAAAGTTTGAATTACTATATAAATATTAGAGACCAATAACTTTGCTTTCTTATAGGTCTCCCACATGTGGAAAAAAGGAGCCCTCTATATCTTAACATCCCCAAGAATGATTTAAAACATTATTAGACATCTTGGACAAATTTCTCAGGTTTGGATACCCTCCTATACATCATCTTATACAATTTTTTCTTTTAGATCACTACACAAAGTAAAATTTATTTATTTAGGCCACATTCCCCGCCCCCCATTCTTTCAAATGAACATGGCACCCAAAGTTTTGGGACCGCTGTATCATATACTCCTTGATATTTCATTACTTTGTCTCTCATTTCAAATGCCATTTATACACTTTCAATTACATGGTCATCATCTTTACACAACTCTAAATAGAACTCATTTTGTTTGAACTCTGTGGCAAGATCTGTCTTATTTTTAAATCTGTCTTTAAGATGCATATAAGCCAACCAATTAAAATATTTGTGTTCCTTGAGAACTATTTCATTTCACTTAAACTCCCAATTATCTTGTTCAAAATACAAGAGGTCATTATAATGCAGCCATCTCTGATGTTTAACCTATCATTTCCTGAAAAATGACTCCTACAGTGAGGAGGCTAATATAAGTCACTGCTTATATTTATACCACACTCAGAAAATAACCTTTCTGATTAAGTGATTTCTAAAGCAACATGGATCTAAACTTTATCATACCAAAGTCAAATATGCCACCCAAATCTTAAATCATGACCTTCAAGTTCCAAAAGTCTCTCTTCTCTTAAGCATCACACACATTCCTTCAATCATACAAAGTAACAGGCTTCTGAATACAATTTAACATTAGGAATTCCATGACCATTTCTTCCTTTAGCATGATGTTTTATCCTCGGTTTTCTTGCCTGCCATACAAATCGGGAGATTTCTCTCTGCCACTGTGCAAAGGGTGTTACATTTCTTATGATGGGGATCCTTTAGAAGTAAAATAATAAGTCTTAGAAAAATATCTGCTTTTATTACAGCTCTCTCCAAAAAGGATACATTTATTTTCCCTCATTTTTTCTAACTCCTGTTGGATTTTTTCCAGACTTTTCATAGCTATTTTGAGACAGCAGGCTATTATTCTTTATAATTATAATTCCCAGAAATTTAGTCCCTTTTTTTTTTCACTTTAAAGTTGGAAAAAGCAGTTAAATAATTTTCCTCATCTGAAATCATGTTTAGTCAAGTTTTGTTTTATCACAGTTCACTTTCAACCCAGAACATGACCAAAACCCCTTCAAAAGAACCTTTCATTATGTCCAAAGGATCCTGGATCATTACAAGATTGTCTGCATAAACCCTCAACTTATATTCTTCTTTTTTCTACCTTCACTCCACTTATTCTATCATCTTGTCTGATATCTGTCAGTAATGTCTCAGACTCCAAGATAAACAACAAAGGTAAGGGGGTCAATCTTGTCTGCCTCCCTTTTGTATCTCAATCAGTACTGCATTGTCATTCACCAAAATCTAGGTTTTTTTTAAATAGAATATATTTAATAGAATATATTCTCTTTATTGCCCCCAAAAAAATCTACCAAAGTCCATTCTTGCCAATATTTGAAATAAGTAATTCCAAGAAATATTACCAAATGCTTTTGCTGCATAAGGAAAATCAAAGCAGCTTTTTAAAAAATCATTGTGATGTTCTAAATATTCAGTGATATTAAGAACAGTTCTTATGTTACTCCTTAGTTGTGTTTTTGGCAAAAATCTGCTCAAATCCTCACAAATACCATGAGCAGTATGTTTCCAGTGTCTGTTAACCAAAATAGTTATGCAATGGACTTTCTGGATCTGCTATTTCCACCAACAATGGATTGTTACATTGTATACATAAAACGGCAGTGATGTGAATGTGGATGTACTGAAGTGATCCCATGCACATCAGTAGCATTTAACAATATGGGACACAATCATCCATGGTTTTTGGCATCTGCAGGGGAGGGGTCATGGAACCAAATCCTCACAGAGACAGAGGGTCCACTGTAAATATCATATAGTCATTGTTAAATAATGAAACAGGTCTATAATTCTTTCTTATTATCTCATCTGTGTCTTCTCTGTGAATCACTGTAATATAGGCATTTCTCCAGAAGTCTGGCATCCATCCTCTTCCTAAGAAAGTCTGTGCACCTTTTTTCTTTTTTATGTAAATGAAAACTACCACTATGAGATCAGCTCTTTTCACATTCTATGCATTTATATGGTTTATCCAGCATGTGCTCAGATGTTAACAGACACCCACTTTGATTGAAACTCTTTCATCAATCCATGCATTTATTTTGTTTCTGTGTGAATTCTTTGATGTTTAGCGCATGCTCGTCTGTCATTAAACATCTTCCCACATTCCAGACATTTATATGGTTTTTCCCCTGTGTGAGTTCTTTGATGACTAGTGTAAGATCCATACCAACGGAAGCACTTTCCACATTCAAAGCATTTATATGGTTTCTCGCCTGTGTGAATTCTCTGATGTAAATGTAGATGGCCACTCCGACTGAAGCTCTTTCCACATTCCATGCACTGATATGGCTTAACCTCTCTGTGGAATCTTTGATGTGAATATAGGCTTCCACAAGAAGTGAATCTCTTTCCACACTCCAGGCACCAAAATGGCTCACCCTCTGTGTGGGTTCTCTGATGTCTAGTACATTCTCCTTTACCAATGAACATCTTTCCACATTCTGGGCATTTATATGGTTTCTCCCCTGTGTGAGTTCTTTGGTGCTTAGTACATGATCCTTTATCACTAAACGTCTTCCCGCATTCCAGGCACGTATATGGCTTTTCCCCTGTGTGAATTCTCTGATGTCTAGTACGTGTTCCACGATCACTGAAGCTCTTTCCACATTCCAAGCATTTATAAGGCTTCTCCCCTGTGTGGGTTCTTTGATGTGCACGTAAAGTTTGAATACAAGATAAGATCTTTCCACATTCCACGCACTGATACAGCTTCTCTCCTGTGTGACTTCCGTGATGTGAATGTAATCTTTGAATAGAAGTTAAGATCTTTCCACATTCCATGCACTGATATGGCTTCTCCCCTGTGTGAGTTATGTGGTGTGAACGTAAAGAATTACTATGAGAGAAGGTTTTTCCACATTCCATGCATTTATATGGTTTCTCTCCTCTGTGGTATCCTTCATGTAAATGTAAACTGTCACTACGAGGGAAGCACATTCCACATTCCATGCATTTATATGGTTTCTCCCCAGTGTGAGTTCTTTGATGTTTATGTAAATTTGCACTCTGACTGAAGCTCTTTCCACATTCCATGCATTCGTATGGTTTCTCCCCTGTATGAATTCTTTGATGTCTAGTACATGCTCCTCTATCACGGAACATCTTCCCACATTCCACACATTTATATGGTTTCTCCCCTGTGTGAATTCTTTGATGGGAATGTAATTTGGGCCTACAAGAGAAGCTCTTTCCACATTCCATGCATTTATATGGTTCCTCGCCCATGTGGGCTGTTTGATGTGAATGTAGATGTCCACTACCACTAAAGCTCTTTCCACCTTCCATGTATTTGTATGGTGTTTCCTCTGTATGTATCGTACAGTTTAAGTGAAATTGATATTCAAGGCTTTTTCCACAAGAACAGTTTACCCTTCTTTGTAGTTTTCCTTGCAGAGGGTCAAGAGTTCACAAATATTATCAGAGAAGCAGAGTTCTTCTTTAATTGAATTCCCTTTTACCTTTACAGTGTTCTTTGATTTCCAAAGTCCTCTTTCTACACAACAATCTTGGTTGTTTTCTATGACACCATAGACAGCTTCACCAAAGTCTATTTTTCCTGCTCATTACCTGCTTGAGAAAGAAGAAAATCCAATTAGGAGTTGAACACAGAAACCTTGAATCTCACTGAGGATCAAGACCAATCACTGCTTTCATGAAACATTTCCCCTTTCCATTCAGCCAAGAACATCTATTCCATCTTGGTCAATGTCTTCTCTTAACTGCATCAGCCATAGATTTCTGTGCCTTCAGGAACTATCCACTGAAGACAAAAATGCTCTTTACCTTAAATAGCCAAGTTCCCATCATCCTCCATCTTGAGTTCCTTGTACAGAGCCTTATAGTCCTGATCCAGGAGAACCCACTCCTCCTCAGTGAAATACACAGCTACTTCCTCAAAAGAAACTGGAGATGAAAAGAAGAAAATGAAAGCACTTCTATAACACTTTCACTTCTGAAAGTGTTCCCCTAAAAACAGAAATAATTTGGGCAGCTCACTATAAAATTTTTCATTCAATTATTTAAAAAAAAAACTTCTTGGAGGATTCATGACTTTACATGAGCAAACACACACAATCTGCAGTTTTTTCATGTGGTCTCCTCCAGATTAGGCCTCTGGTGCTACTGAACGGCCTGTGAGGGAGACAAAGGAGGGGAAAATGAGGCCATTTTTTGGACTCTGAAGGTGTCTTAGCTAATGTACATTGTACATTGACTGGGACTCTAGAGGTGTTAGGTGGTGACACAGAAATGCTTTAAATAAAACAAACAAATAAAAGGGTATCTGAGTCTGAATATACTAGGAATATGGTGTCAGTATAAATTCCTTTGGGGAAGAGATGGCTGATATGAAACCTTTTACCCTTTTGACTTAATTGGCTACGTTTAATATTTTCTGGCTCCTGCTTTTGGGGACTGATAAATCAAGTGAACACACACAAAGAGATTTTTTTTACCTTCCTACTTTTTAAAAAAAGTCTCTCCTGGTCCTAAAATGCATATGCACACTCAGCTACAATTTTTTCCTTGTGTACTTCTCTCTCTTTCCTGGAAAAATTATATATGGGAGTATCTCATTCTCTCTCCATCTCCTCCTCCTTACCTTTATTTGGCGGGAGGGGGATGGGAACAGTTCATCCTTTCCATGTCCTCCCCCCTGCTTCCTTCTCTTCCTTTGTTCAGGCATTTCCAGCCTCTCTAGAAAACTGGACCTGTTCATTGAAGAGCTGACTGACTAAAGACACAACTTTCTCTTTCTCCCTTTCTGTTCATCCCCCCCCCTCAATTCTTTTAAAGCTGCCTTCCTGGCACTTGAAAGACATATTTTTTGCTTTCAGTATAGCTGCAAGAGTATGTATGTGTCTCCTTGCTACTAACTTCATCCAATCAATTCACCATCTGCCCTCCACATTCTTGGAAGCAGAGGCATGAGTAAGCCAAAGAATTCCATCCCCACCTATTTCCCCCACTGTCTGTGCTCCATAATCTAGGGAGAGAGAAAACTCTTTGGCTATAAGAGGAATAGAACGAAGAAAACAAATGTGATCCCCTGAGATGATGATGTTGTTGGAGATCTTATTTTTATGACTTCACAATCTGCCAGATGTTACTGACTGCAGTTTGAGATCATCCCTGGGCACAGATATGTTCTGAGACTTGATCATGATTTTTGAAAGATCCACTAAATTGACTAGGTCTACAATTGTCTAATTATCTAAAGATATGGTGGGGTCTCATTCTCTGAACACCTTCAAAAAAGAGGCTGGAGAGCTACCTGCTAGAGACTGTTACCACACCATACACCCCCACTCTATGGATTGTGCTATTTTCATCATTGGACCTTTTATGGCTGAAACACATGTTTGAAAGTGCACTGGCTGTAAGCATATGCCAGGTCAAGATGATTTCAGACACGATTAGGTCATAAGTTCAAAGACGATTAGGTGGGAAAGCCTGATGTTGGTGGGCTTGGGATAATCCTTTCTAAAAGTGTAAGTTAGAATCATAGAGTTGGAAGAGACCACAAGGGCCTTCCAGCCTGAGCCCCTGCCATGCAGGAACATACATCAAAGCACTCCCAACAGATGGCCATCCAGCCTCTGTTTAAAAAACTCCACAAGAAGGAGACTCCACCACATTCTGAGGCAGCATATTCCAGTGCCGGACAGCTCTGAGCATCAGGAAGTTCTCTCTGAGGTTCAGGTAGAATCTTCTTCTCTGCAGCTTGAATCCATTGCAAACACTTCCAAAAACATTGGCAGGCTAAAGGTCCACGTGAAACAATCAAGACACCTACTGTGAGCATATCCTACAGAGATGCATGTCCTTCCCCATTCATACTACCTGACCAAAACATTAAGAGATTGAAGAGTTGGTACTTACGTGAACGATCATTCTGGGATGACAGGAGGAGCAATCCACTACGTCTGGGTTTTGATCCTCGTGCCAGCCTGACGCAGGAGCTGTCCTCCAGCTTGAATTCTAAAACCATTAAACCAACTCCTGTCCCTCTCCCGGCAGTTCACTTCTCCAGCATACCTATAAAGTCTTAACATTCCACCTATACTTCCTAATCTTTATCCTAGTGGTGGGTGTGGATTGCTCCTCCTGTCATCCCAGAATGATCGTTCACGTAAGTACCACCTCTTCATTCTCCGGCTGACAGGAGGATCAATCCACTACGCCTGGGACTTTCCCAAGCTTACCTCTGGGTGGGACTTTTAACTAAACCACAGCTTGTAGCACCCGGCTGCCGAAAGCTGCCTGGGCTGACTTATACTTGCTTAACTTATAGTGTTTAATGAATGTATTAACCTCTTTCCACTCAGCCGCATTGCACACATCCTCCCAAGAGCATGTGGAATCATATGCCACTGATGTGGCCATAGACCTAGTTGAATGTGGCCACACACTGGCTGGTTGCGGCTGCTTGGTGTAGTTGTAACATAAGAAAATACAATTCTTTATCCATGCTGTGATAACTGTTTTGCTTGCACGCTGACCCAGAGTTTTCGGTTGGTATCATAATAACAAGACTTCTGATTTCTGAACTCCTTTGTTCTGAGTATGTAAGCCTTTACTGCCCTACTAATATCTAATGTATGCCACTTCCTCTCAAGAGGATGGGTTGGCTTCAGGCAAAATGTTGGTAAATGAATAAGTGGCATCTATGAAAATTATGACAAACTGTTGGTTTTGAAGGAAGGATCAAACCCCAACGTGAGCTTATCCTGGTCAAAAATGTCCAGGTTTGCATTGATTGATAACACAGCTAATTCTGATACTCTTCTAGCAGATGTAATAGCAAGGAAAAAGGCAGTCTTTAAAGATAACAGTCTCAACGATGTCTCCTTCAGAGGTTCAAATGGTGGCGCTGTTAGAGAATTTAGCACTAGATTCAAGTCCCAAGATGGGAACCTATGTACTGTTGTGAATGACGACCATGTCGCCCCTCTTAGAAACGCTTAATATGTGGATGTCTCATGAAGGATTACATGTCCTATTATATATTTTCTGTGTTGACCCTCTGCGTGAGCCCAGGATAGTTTTTATTACCCTGTCCGTGTAACTCCGCTGAGTCAAAAATCACCTCTCAATCTCCCAGCTGCCAGACTCAACCACTCCGGGTCTGGACGGTACACTGGCCCTTGGCTCAAGAGATTCTTCCTCGGAGTTGACCTCCACGGAGGCCCTCGAGCTAACTGTAGCAGCAGTGGGAGCCCTGGTCTCCTCGGCCACAGTGGACCAATTAATATCACTGAGGCCTTCTCTACCCGAACCTTTATCAAGACTTTTTGAATAATATGAATTGGTGGGAAAATGTACTGAGTCCCTGGAGCAATATCCCTGGATATTGACAAGCTGGAGCAAGTCCAGAGGAGGGCGACCAAAATGGTGAGAGGCCTGGAAAACATGCCCTATGAGGATAGACTTAGAGAGCTGGGTATGTTTAGTCTGCAGAAGAGGAGGTTAAGAGGGGACATGATAGCCATGTTTAAATATTTGAAGGGATGCCACGTAGAGGAAGGAGGGGGCTTGTTTTCTGCTGCTCCAGAGACCAGGACAAGGAGTAATGGATTCCAGCTGCAGGAAAGGAGATTCCACCTGAACCTCAGGAAGAACTTCCTGACAGTCAGGGCTGTCCGGCAATGGAATCTGCTGCCTCGGAGTGTAGTGGAGTCTCCTTCCTTGGAGGTTTTTAAGCAGAGGCTGGATGGCCATCTGTCGGGATTGATTTGAGGGTGTTCCTGCATGGCAGGGGGTTGGACTGGATGGCCTGTGTGGTCTCTTCCAACTCTACAGTTCTATGATTCTATGATTCTATGGAGGCTACTTCGCCGGAAGCGCAACGCAAGTCTCGGCATCTTTGTCTCCAAACCTGGAGAAATACCTTTTAAATTTGGCATTTATTTCCAGTAGAAAACAAATCGACTAGTAATGGTCCAAGAATTTTTTTTTCTCTTGGAAAACTTCCACGTTCAGCAACCTTTCCCTTGGATGCAGAGGATTCCTGCTCCGTAATTCCACTTGAATATTTAGTTCTCCTTTGAAGTGTACCGCTGTAAGCGGCACCACATTTCTCTCAGCCCATCAGAATACCCGAGTGGACTCCATCACCAGGGCATCGAATGCAACCTGCCTTGTTTGCATATATAGGCTTTGGTTGTTACATTGCCTGTAAACACCTTTACATGTTAGCCCCTCATCAGGTGCAGGCTTTTTTGCAATGCCAGGCGGACAGCTTTGAGCTCCAAATAGTTGATACTGAACTTCCTGTCGGCTGCATACCACTGGCCTTGTACCCAACCTGACAGGCTCGCATCCGTTGTTACGTGTACTGTTTTCCACACCTACAGCAGAACCCCTGAGGTCACATTCCACATTTACTGCCACCAGGACATACTCATCCGGATATGCTGTGGTACTTCTACTCTGTAGTGTTTCTTCCTTGTCATTGCTAACTGATGCTTCAGTAGCAATCGTTGCAAATGTTTCAAACAAAAGCTGCTCCACTCGACTGTGTTGTTGACACCAGCAGACCCAGCACTTTCGCCAACTGCATTAAGTCCATTGAGGAGGTCCTCATTAACTTGCGGATTGCAGGTGAACTTTCTCCACCCTTTCGGAAGAAAGGTACAGCCTTCTTGTTGCTATATTCATTCGAGTTCCTAAATGAATCAAGTCCAATGTTGGGCTCAACACACTCTTTCTGAAGTTGAGTAGGAACGCATAGTCTGTTAGAACCTGTATAGACATTTTCTAGTCCTGTCGAATTGGCCTTTGATTTTGCTTTTATCCAGATGTTGTCTAAATAAGAATACAAGTGAATCCCTTGTAGACGTAGGAAGACTACCAGTGGCACCCACACCTTTGTAAAAACTCTTGGTGTCGATGCCAGGCCAAATGGCAGGGCCCTGAACTATCGATCTATCGATAGTTAGAATGCTCTGCATCCAAGTGAAAGGTTGCTGAACGTGGAAGTTTTCCAAGAAAAAAAAAATTCTTGGACCATTACTAGTCGATTTGTTTTCTACTGGGAATAAATGCCAAATTTAAAAGGTATTTCTCCAGGTTTGGAGAAATCTATCTATCGATGCCATATAATCTCCTAACACCAGATTCTCCTTGATAGTCTGTAAGATTTCCTTTTTTAACTGAAGTACTTGAGATTCAACACCGGCCTATACTTTGGCTTCGGGACCACGAAGAATACGAAGTATACTCCCATATACCTCTGTTCTTTTGCTACCTCCTCTATCGCACCTATGTTTAGCAAGTGAGTTATCACGTGGAATACCACCTGCCTTTTGGCCTGCTCTGCTGACAGTGGCGATGGCAGAAAACCTGTCTCTCTTGGTGTCTCACGGGAAAAAAGTAAAAATTTTGTAACCTTAGGTTACTACTCCTAACCCTCAACAGTCTGATGTTACTTGAGGCCATTTGTAACTGAAAGACAGAAGTCTTCCCACCACCTTTTGATGTTTGTAATCAATATAGAGCTTTCTTTCGCTTGGCCTTGTTTCTTTCCTTGGCCTTGTTTGTTATATTGGAATCATTTTGCACACTGAAGTCTAAGTCTGCTCCATTGATTACTACCTGTTCTATACTTCATATTTCCTCCTGTATATCCATAAGATCTGTCTCTTCGAAAGGAATAATTTGTATTCCTGTAGTTCCTCCTCTCTACCCTTCTCTTATGTAAAGTGGCATAACTTGGTTTTTGTTTTTTTCTTTCTCCAAGGCCTTAGTTCCAAGTAGGAGATCTCCCGGAAAGGGACGTAAGCCAAGTTTTTACAGGACTTCTGGTCCACTTCCCAACAACGCAGCCATAATGGCCAGCTTTCTACCGTCAGCATGCTTATGTTCCGTGCTGCCAAGGTTACGGAATCTAAATTCACCTCTGCTACCTATTTAAGCACCTTCTGAATCCGCTCCATTGCTTTCCAGAGCTCCTGCATATTAAATCCTGGGTCCCCAGAATGTCCTGAGACCACATTACTGCTACCCTAGCGAATATTGAAGCGGCAGCAGATGCTTTAACAGTAGCCGACACTGCTTCATGAGCTTATCTCAGTACAGAATCTGACCTACGCTCATCCATTTCCTTCAGCTGGGTGTCCCCCTCCCTAGGGAGAACAGCCCCGAAACCAATTCTGCTATTAGAGCATCCACAGGAGAGACTTTTAGAAATTCCTCATGCTCTTTTGGAAAAGAATATAACTAGCCATTGGACCATAATAACCTCCTTGCGCATTTTAGGCATGGGAAACTACATGTTTCTCGCCTCATTATTCCTAAAGAGTGCTGCTAGTTTACATTCCTTATTCACTTTTTACAAGTTTTCCTTGTCACTATCTAATCCCAATGTTAGAAGAACTGTTCTCAAAATTCCCTTAAAGAAATCTGCTTCAAAACATCCTATTTGTCTCTGATCCATTGTCTTCCTCTATGTCTGAGAATTGCACATCACCGTCTTCCATAAGCATTACTAAGAAATTCCTCCTCTGAAACAGTTTTGCTATTTTCCTTATACTGAGAGGAGAAAGTTCTTTTTTTTTGCTGCCACAGTTTCAGTAAAGAAAATACTTTTCTCCTTGCGTCTGTAAATCCTCATGTGATGCCCTCTATTGGCCATTAGAATTCACATTTACTGGCCTACTAATGTCCAATTGCTGTTGTAGTTGCATTTGTAAGTTATTCTGGTTATCAGAATTGCAACCTGCTTGTATGGCCATGCTGCCACTTGTGACATTATTATTTGGTGTGCTATCAGCACTGATTGAAAACTGTGCTACCACCGCCTCCTTCACCATTTGTTGCAAATCTGTTTTTTTTTTTTAAATCTCCATAACTGTTGCCTCTGCTCTCCCAACCACGCCTCCAAACCTCCAGTGGTCCCTGTGCGGTTTGGGCCTGTGCTGCAAAGCACTCGCCAGCCATTCTTGCATGAATTGGCGAGGTTCCGCTGGACAAGAGGAAAACATCCAGCTTCTGGGTGGTTGGTTCAGCTGCGCCATTTTCTGCCGAGGCTGCTGTGGCAGTTTTAAGAATGCCCGCAGCCTCGTCACCTTTTGAGGCTAAGCTAGTGCACACGCACAGCACCCCACTCAAAATGGCGTCGTCAACCTTTGAGTGGCCTTATACCTCAGTGAGCACGTGCGGCACCACACTCAAAATGGCGTCGTCAGCCTTTGAGTAGCCAGTTACCTCAGTGAGCATGTGCGGCGCCACTCAAGATGGCGTCGTCAGCCTTTGAGTGGGCAGTTACCTCACAAGACGCCATCTTAGAGTCTGCCTTTCCTAGATGGCGTCCAAAACTCTAACCTGTAAGTTTATCTCTCGCTGCTGGTTTTTGGGAGCTCCTAACCCCCTTGTTTATCCTATTTCCTCACCTTTTTTCTCCATTGTTTTTTCGGATACTTTTTTTTTTTTTAAAAAGGTTGAAGTAATGGTTGAAGGCTCTTTGCTGACAGCCAGTTTTTAATCATCTGCCTCACTTACACTGAAGGACAGGAAAAAATATTCGGAGCTCGGCAGCACGCTGCTCCTCAGCAGGTCACTGCGTAGTTGTTTTCTGCGCCCTTGCTCCGATTTCCACGTCCAAGAGCCGTCATCTGAACGGTACTCTATTTATTAGTGTCCGAAGCCAAAGCATTGGTGCTACGGTACACTTCGTCTGTCAGGGCCGTTTTTGCTGCAGAGGCTTTATCAGTTGCCATTTCTCCTCCTTTAAGTCTCTTCTCTCTAAGGCACCTTAAATCTAATCCAATATCTATATTTGTTTCTATATCGCCGGAGAGGGACTTAAACGCGTCTTACTGCACGCCAGGAGAAACAAAAAACTGCCAGGAGAGGGACAGGAGTCGGTTTAATGGTTTTAGAATTCAAGCTGGAGGACGGCTCCTGCATCAGGCTGGCACGAGGATCAAAACCCAGGCGTAGTGGATTGATCCTCCTGTCAGCCCGAGAATGTCAGGACTCCCATCAATGTTTTATCACCTAAATTAAGGCAATGAGCCCATTCTAGACTTTGTCAGTTTCATGAGAAAGCCATTACTGCTTTGTCCATGCACCCTCCTTTAAGGCAAGAAATAGGATATTTAAACCTCAGCTCCAGCCCCAGTAAATTGTAGTACTTGGACGTAATACGTGGGGCCCAGATCTCTGTTCATTCTTGCTCCTCTCAGTCTGAGCCACTCCGCTTTGACCTTCTGCTTCAGGACTGTAACTATCACCCTTATCACCCAATCTCTCTCTATCTAACCTTTCTTGGCTCACTTTTCAACAGCCTTGTATGCTTCTTAAGATTTTGTTAATTACAAATAAATGCTCCATTTGACTTTTAACTGAAGTCCTCTTTACATTTAGTACTGACATGCACAGGTGAAAAGATTCTGGTGTTACCCTCCTCTCCTTTGAATTGGCCTCGTGGGTGGGCCTCGTGGGTGGGCCTCAAAGTCTTCCACCTCTTAGGGTAACATGATACTCCAGCTGGAGTTCCTCCTTTGCTGGGGGTTAGACTCACTTACCTAGGAGGCCCATTCCAGTTCTGTGATTCTGTAATTTTATGATGCTGTGACATGAAAGTGATGCCTATACAATAGAATATTAGGTATATGCCTATTCATCCCATTCAGGGATGGGCTTCATTGTATTTCCTCAATTAACACCTTGCCTAACTGCAGTTCATCCTGGAATCCTAGTATTTCCCCAGAGGTGAGGGAGCGTGGGAGAACTACCATCCTCATGGAAGGCACAATGGGAATGAGGTCAGTTTCAAAACCCCTTTCCTCTGCTCTACCAGTATGCAGAAGGCTCCCTCCTCAGCTCCACCCTTCATGAAGGAGCTCTGACAGGGAAAGGAAGGGAGACCAAGCAAGGCAGTATTTTTATTTCTGGGGCTTTGTATTTAGATCACACTCCATCACATTCCTTTCCCCAAAAGATGTCTGCTTCAGGCCCCTTACACCAATCTCCCAATCCCCTCAAAGGGCTGGAGTCTAACTTTTTTCACCTGCTTCCTCTTTCTCCTCCCTGCACAGCTTCTTCTCTGCTGCCCTGTGCACAAAATCTCAAGAGCTCCCTCTGTCTGCCTTTCCAGGAATAAAGTGTATCTGGGTTCCCGCCCCCCGGCAATTCCCAAATCTTCCTCCCTCTCAGAGGCAGGGATTCTTTTCTCTGCAACCTTCTTCTCTCACTGCCCAATTTTTAAATGTGTGCCTTCTGGCATCCCGTTAATAGTTCCCCCACTTTTCCAAATGCTCCAAGCCAGGCCCAGAGCTAAACACACCCCTACACAGACACACCCATGGCCAGCAAGGATATTCTCCCTCTATCTGTACCAAATATTTCAGCTCTATATCCAATTTAAGGTATGCAGATGACACGATGTTACTAGCAGAAAATAGCAAACTTGTAACAACTCTTAAAGAAGATCAAGGAAAAAAGTGCAATGGCAGGTTTACAGTTGAACATTAAAACAAAAATAATGACTACAAATGGTTTACACAACCGTAAAGCAGACAATAAAGGCACTGATAGAGTTAAATATTTTCAATACCTTGGCTCAATCATTAATCAGAATGGAGACTACAGTCACGAAATCAGAATAAGACTAGGACTTGGAAAGGCAGCTATGAAGGAATCAGGCAAGATCATCAAATGTAAAGAGATATCATTGGATACTGAAATTAGTATTCTCCATACTTCCAATTTCTGGGTATGGTTGTGAAAGTTGAAAGATGAGGAGAGAAGAGTTGCCAGTAGAGGAAGGAACAGAAAGACCCAAGAGATAAAGTGGGTGGGGATAATTTGGGTGAGTGGGGAGGAACACCCCCAAATGTGCTTTGTGCAGGGGGAGATGCAGGAGGAAGTAACGTGGAGGAAGAAGCCCTCAGGAGTGATAGTGGAAGGAAGACCTAATTCATACACTCTCCCAGGAAAGGAAGACCTCCTCCATGAAAAGTAATGGATAGGAAGCCTGCCACTCCAGTCATCCTTTTCCTCATCTGGCAATTGTTCCCTTTTCTCCCTCTCTTCTCCTGAACATCCTCCTCTTCAAGATGGGGGTGGTGAAAAAGGAGACTCCTCTTCTGGGGGTAGGAGCCACAGTGCCTAGTGGAAGGAGCTGAACTGCTTTTGTGGACTGGGGGGCTGCTGCAGGAGGAGGAACCCCCTTTGGGTTTCGTGAAGCAGAAAAGAGATTTATTGGCCTAGGCAAATTTGGAGGAGAGTTAAGACGTGAGGATAAAGCTGATCAGTTGTCACTAAATCTCATGTTTGGAAGCAAAGTGTCCATGGGCCACCAATTTAGGCTTGTCTGCCACACTAACTAGATTGCTCAGCTGCTCTGTTGCCATATTGCTTTGTATTGCTGTTTGGGGAGGGGTATGCAGGCCAAAGTCTGGGAACCAATGTCATTTTAGAAGGCTGGTACAGCTTGGTGTTTTGCAGGAGAGAATATGAAATCTCTGGGAGGGGGAACAGGGAATTCTTAAAACTGAAACCTGCAGTTCTGGCAAAAGCACTGTCTCTGTGCTGCAGCTCATCTCTTAAAAATGATTTCTGGATTCATTCACAAAGCCTAATTATTGAGTCGTGTTAAAGACAAAACACGACAGATTTCCAGAACTCAACCAAGTTTAGGTCGTCTTCCCAAGACAGCATGTCCCTGGAGAGAGACCCAAACTCAGAGCAATTGGCCAACGACTCTGAACTAGTTGTTAAAAACAAAGGAAGAAAGAACCTGGTTAAACCAAACTTGAGACCACCCAACAAGACAATTTACTAAGGGCCACACTGAGTACTCTGAGGGTGGAGGCACCTCTGACAACCGCCGACCAGTGGTAGTGCACCCCTGACACTGAAGGCCCAGTGAGGCATTCAGCACATTCTGCCTCCAGGAAGCTGCTCCTGTGGAACCGAAGGTGGAGTTGCACAGTATGCATGGAGAGAGATAAGCAAAGTTAAACCCTACATGCAAGTGAGTTTGAATCAGCTGCAAATCACTGAACAGAAGCAAGCTGGTCGCTTAGAAGGGGTGGAGGACCCTAACGAAAGCTCTAAGGAAGGGGAAGTGGCTAAGTCAGTGCTCTGAGCAGGAGACAACATAAGAGGCACAGTGCAATGAACAGCAACTCTGCATGCTCCCGCTGTCCTGGCTCTTCTAGAGCTGTGCCCTTATACTGATTGAGGCTTAAAAGCTGCCTTCAATGGGGGCTCAAAGAACTGCCATTCTTTTAGACCCAAGTCAAAGGTTTATGCATGCGTGGGAACACACCTTCAGAATGGAGGCTGCCAAGGTGTGTTATGCATCAGGGCAGCTGGAGAGGGGGGATGGTGGAGTGGCTGATCAACTTGTATGACATGGAGGTGGAGCAGTTAGAAGACTCCAACATGACTTCCAGTGGCTGCAGTGAGCAGCCTGGCTGTCTCCCGACAGAGCTGGAGGAAAGGCGACCACCCTACGGGAGTTGGGAACTGTTGAGGAATTCCAGGCGGCATGCCATGGATTAGCATGACCCACAGTTCAGCCGCACTTAAAAGTAAGCCAAAAACTTGTGAAGTCCCAAGAAAAAATGCCAGAGTGAGGCCATCCAGTAGTCTAAAAACTACATTGTTTATTGAAAGCAAAGCTGGAATACATATAAAGCAAAGCGGCTAGGCAAAGCCTAGGTAAAATCCATGTCTGAACAGAGCAGAGGCAAAGAACACAGAAACTGAACAAATGAACAAAATGAACAACAACTAGCTGGCAGCAGAGGAAGGAACTGACTGGCAGGCAGGCAGTTCTTAAAGACAGTGAAAAACAAGCTGAGTACATGGGAACGGAAAATTTTCTAGTCTAAGCTTTCACTTTGTTTTGAGAATGGCTCAAAGCCTTATCTTGCTCTCTGAGTTCACAGGCTGGGAAACTGCTAAGCACATTTCCATGGCTATGCGAGTCAGCGAAGAAACGAGAACACTTGACCCCTTAGACAGGAGTCAGGGCCCATTATTTGGAAGAAGAAAAGTGGGAGAATTACCCCCTTGGAAAAGCAGGTTCATGTCCTGACTTAGAAACAACAAAACCTGGACGTGAGGCGAATCCATAGAGCTGCCATTACCCCATCAGGGATCTAAACGAGAAAATCCTCGCCACCACATTTAAAATTTTTGGAGGAGGAAGAACGAAGAAAGAAGGAAAACCTCCTGTTTTATTTTTCTTTGCTCATTTAATTTCTCTGTGCTTGTTGGTGAAAATAACCAACACAAGACTCGCTCTGCGTTATGAAAGTTTAGAAGACAAGGTTTAAGGGGAGAAAAGATCCCTGAAAAGGAACCTAGTTCAGTAAAGCAACCCAGGATCTCGTAAGATTGTAAGACGCACCAGGACAGGGAGAGGCGTCGGAAACCGTATGAAAAAAAGATTAAATATATATGTATAAATAGATCTTATGGTACCTACTCCCTATATTTAGAACTGCATTCTAATGCTGTTGAGCTAGCAGTTGGGACTTACCGGTAATTAGCAAAAATAAGGAAATTCTTTTTTTTAAAAAGTGAAGGAAAGAGCGCGAGTTTTAAAAAGAAGGAAACAAGTGATTAAGAACAGACAAAAGGTGCAAGAACGGTATAACTAAAACTACTCCCTCTAAGGTGTTAATACGGTGAAGAGGAGAAGAGCCCGGCTAAGAAAGAGATGAAAAATAAAAAAATAAAAAAATTAAGGGTTTGACAGAGACTACAAGAATCTGGCGTGTAAACTGTAGTGGAAACTGTAGTGGGAACAGAGGAGGAGAAGCAGGAAAAGCAAGAGGACTGTGTAACTCCCGTTGGAATGGTAAAGAAGAACATAGAGAAAGGAAGAAAGACAAGTAAAGAGATGCTTTGAATTTAATAAGAAATCTTGCATTAATTTGAGATTACTAATTTCTAGGAAATCACCATTACATCTATATATCAGTGGGATTTGAATTTAGATTGAATTGAATTGAATATTTGTTAGAATATTTTACTTTAGAAATAGAAGTGAATAGATTGATATTTAATGAATTTAATAGTGGGTAAGATAACATTAATGAATTGAATAAGATTGAATAGTATAATGAACTGAATAGTAAATTTCCCTCCCTTTGATACTGGGTTATCTTAATGAAATATATAATAATCCTTTTGAGAAAATAGAACAAAGAAGATTCTATCTCTTTTTGTAAAGCTAATATGATTAATTGTATATTGTATATAATTTATGACAGTATATGATTGAGAGCAATTAATTAATCTATATATTTCTTTCTAAGGTTTGGAACAACTATATCTATACACAAGAATTGAAAGATAACTTAGAATTAAAAATTGTTAATAATAGGTTAACAAATATCCTAAGAATTTGGTTATTTTTTTTTCAACCTCCTTTTCTTTAAAATAATCCATGACCTTTAGTATTATTGTTTCATTGCTTTGGTGAATATATATGTACTGAGTTTCTATTACCAAACTGAATTAATAGCTTTTTTTCTTTCTTTTCTATAGTTTTCTTAATCGAAAATACTTTTCAATCAAAAATTGACTGATAGAAAATATCTGAATCAAAAGGTTTTGACAGATAAAGATTTTGAAGAGACCTGTATGTAAAAGGAATTTGAAGTTGGTTTTATTTACTAAAAGTTATATATTTGGTTTGTGTGGAATAATCCTATTAATAAGAATAGTAATTACGAGTATAAATAATTTAAATTATTAAAAGAAAGAAAATTTATTCAAATAAGTAATTATTAAACAATAAACAGATAGTTTATAGAAGAATTATGGCATCTAGGACAAGAAAAGCAGTGTTGTCTCAACAACACACACAAAGAAGAGCATCTATGGAAAAACAATCTAAGTTTTTAGAATTTGGAAACACTATTCTTGATGCGCAAATTAAGAGATGACTTTAAGAAAGAAACGCAAAAAGTATCATCAGATATGAGGGAAGTAAAACAGGAAATGTTAAATATAGGACAAAAGATGGAGAATATAACAACCGGTAAAGATATACAGAAAATAAATAAAAATATTGAAAGTTTACAAGATATAACAAATAATTTAGAAAAAGAGACACTGGAATTGCAGAAACAGATTGAATGTGTGGAATCTTAAGATATAAATACAGAGATGAAAATCAGAGACAAATGTATAAAAGATTAGAGGTTTAGAGGAAGTAGAAGGTGAAGATCTATGTAACTGTATAATACCATGTTTAGTGCATTTTATTGGGTGGAACACAGAACAACTTGACCTTGAGATTGATAAAATCTTCAGAATAAACTCTTTCATAGCCAGGAAAAAAAGGAAGGTGCCGAGAGATGCTGTAATCTACTTTCTTAGAGAAAGAGTGAAGGACTTGGTACTTCAGGAAAGTTCTTCAAATAAACTGGTTATACAAGGTAAAGAATTACAGATTTTTAAAAGATATACCATTACAGATATTTAAAAAAGGAAAAGAATATCACTTTTTGATGCAACTGCTTAAAAAACACAGAATCAAATATAGAAGGTGCAGAGAAGAAGGAGTTATCTTTTCATTCAATGAAAGAAGGTATATCTTAAACTCTATTCCGAAGGCACAAGATTTTGTGAAGAGACATAAGGAAGAACTAGGTAAAATGGAATTCGAAAGCAGGGTAGCTCAAGGGAAAGATAGGATAAAGGAGCAAAGTGAAAATAACCATAAAAAAAGATTCGGGAGTAAAAAGAAAATCAGAGAAGACAGAACAAGAGAGTACTCCAGATGAGATTAGTGATCTAAAAAAGAAAACAGTGGTAAAAGATAGACAACAAAAAGGAAAGATAACTACAGAAGAGGAAGAAGAAGGTACTCAGGATGAAGGAGAGGTGGAGGAAGAAATAGAAGGACAAGAAAAACAAGAAGAGGAAGGGATAGACATAGAAATAGAATAAGGTGTAGATTAAATAAAGGACAAAAAAGAATTAGAGGCAAGGAACGCTAGGATTTAAAACTTAGGGACAATGAGAATTCTATCATGGAACGTTCGAGGGTTGAACACGCCGATTAAGAGGAAAAGGATATTCCATTATTTAGAGAAATCGAAAGCAGAAGTCATATGCCTTCAAGAAACACATATAACAGAGAAAGGCATGAAATATCTGAAAAAATCCAAAATTAGGATTAGAATTTTCCTCTATTTGTAATAAAAAGAAAAAAGGTGTAACTATTTATTGTCAACAAGAAATATATGGCAAAAGTAGTATTCAAAGATGATAATGGAACGTTTATAGGTGTAGAGGTTAAGCTACTGGAAAGTAAAATCTTGTTTGTTGGGATTTATGGTCCACATCAAAATAAAGTATGTTATCTTGAAAAATTACAAAATGTAATCGGAGTGTATGATTACCAAGAGATCATTATAATGGGAGATTGGAACGGGGTTATAAACCCATCCATTGACAGAAAATCAGGGAAATCTAGAATATTACAACAGAAACTACCAAAATCCTTTTTTAATTTGGTAGAAAATCTGTCCTTGCAATATACATGGCGATATCTATATGGAGATTCTAAGGAATATACATATTATTCTGAAATCCACAAATCATGGTCTAGAATAGACATGATATTAGCATCTAAAACTCTAATTAAAAATATAAAAAATGGAAGTTTTGCCGATGATACTTTCAGATCACAATCTGGCGGTGATGGAAATTAAGGAATGACTGACGGATTATTGTTGGAAATTGAAAGAGGAATGGTTAAGGGATGGAAAAGTAGTGGCTAAGGTAAGAACAGCAATAAACAGTACTTTAGGGAAAACTCAGATAAAGGAACAGCAGAAAATATAGTTTGGGACACTGGAAAAGCAGTGGTAAGGGGAATTTTTATAGAACAAGACATATATAAAAAGAAGAAATGGAAAGAAAGTCAAGGGAAAATTATGGAAGAACTTAAGAAAAAGGAAGACGAGCTTTAAAAAGAACCACAAAATAGAAAGATTAAATATGAAGTAAAAGCATTACAAAAACAAATAATAATTCAAAATACAATTCAATTGGAGAAGAAATTGAAATATGTAAAACAAAAATATTATGAGCATTCCAACAAGGCAGGAAAATGGTTAGCCTATAGGCTTAAAAAAGAAAAAGAGAAGAGATTAATCTTGGAAATTAAAGAAGGAAAAGAAGGTATATCAAAGCCAAGATAAAATAAAATCAGTGTTTTACAAATATTTTCAAGAACTTTTTGAGGATCAGGAACACGTAGGTATAAGTCAAAGTATAAAAAAATATCTAGAAGAAACATTAATAACACAATTTAATGAAAACCAAAGGACGGAACTGAACAAACCAATTACGAGAATGGAAATCATTAATGCAATTCAAAAGCTTAAGACAGGTAAAGCCCCTGGTCCAGACAGTTTCACAGTAAGCTATTATAAAACTTGATCTTAGCAGAGAGGCAAAAAAAAATATTAAAAAGAATGGGTACATAAAGATCAAAGTGGTTTTCTCCCCGGAAGATTGATAAAGGATAATATGAAAATAGTGTGAATATAATAGAATATTAGCATAAACATAATGATAAAAAATTAGCTATGGTTTTTTTTAGATGTGGAGAAAGCTTTTGATAATGTGAATTGGAAATTTATAGAAGAAACCCTAAAAAGGATAAATATAGGAGAGAAATTTATTAAATGGACGAATATGATCTATAAAGATCAAACAGCAAATATAATAATAAAACAGAGAAACATCTAAAATTGATATTAAAAAAGGTACAAGGCAGGGATGTCCCTTATCCCCTTTAATCTTTCTGATAATCATTGAAATATTAAATATTCGAATAAGGGATGATATGGAAATAAAAGGAACACAAATAAAAGGCCAGACGTTCAAACTTAGGGATTTTGTGGACAATTTAGTTATCTTGTTGGATAACCCAAATCAGAGTATAAATCGTCTAAAAATGACATTGGAGGAATATAGAAAGGTATCAGGATTTAAGGTAAACTCTGAGAAAACAATTATAATAATTAAAAATATGACTAGACAAGAAGAAATGGAATTGGTAATAGCATCTCAATTTAAAATTTCAAAGATAATAAAATATTTGGGCATAAATCTAACTAAAACTAACACTGATTTATACATGAACAACTATAAAAAAAGTTTGGCAAACGATTAAGATTGATTTAGAAAGATGGATGAAACTTGATTCATCACTTATGGGTAGGATAGCGGTAATAAAAATGAATATTTTGCCTAGGATGGTTTTTCTGTTTCAAAACCTACCCATAATAATCAATGATATACCTTTCAACCAATGGAAGAAAGATCTGTCCAATTTTACTTGGAATGCCAAAAAACCTCATATAAAATGGTGTTAACTTGAAAGACATTAAGGAAAGAGGTAGACTAGGAGTACCTGACTTAAAGCTATATTACCACGCTTGCTGTACAGATTGGCTGAATGCATGGATTAAGTTAGATAATGAAAGGTTATTAACTCTAGAAGGGGCAGATCTACCTTTCGGGTGGCACTCACACCTATGGTATGAGAAAGCTAAATTAAATAAAGAGTTTAATAACCACTTTATCAGAAAGTTCCTATTACTAATTTGGTCATTATATAAAAATAAATTTTACTTGAAATTGCCGTTATGGGTATCTCCCCATGAAGGCTTTTATAGGAGAGAGAAATCACAACTAAGAGATTGGATTACATATAAGGACATAGTAAAGTGCCAAGGACGTAAAACCAAATTAAAAAATGAAGAACTGACTGAAAGCGGACTTTCCACCCATCGGCTATTGCAGAGACAGCAGAAAAATTTAAGATGGACCAAAGAACAATAGGAATACAAACAAAAGAGAATGACTTTGATAAACTGATGAAACCAGAAACAGAACCTCTTATTGCAAAGGTGTATAAAATGTTATTGAATTTAGAATTAGAAAAGGAGACGGTAAAGGACAACATGATAAAATGGGCGAGGAACATCGGCCATCCAATTCAACTGGAAAGCTGGGAAAGTTCCTGGAAGGTACCTTATAGAATATTGAAAAGCGTGCCATCAAAAGAGAATTATTATAAATTTTTTTATAGGTGGTATTATACCCCAGCACAGTTAGCAAAAATGTCTATATCAAATAAAAATAATTGCTGGAAATGTAATTCAAAAGGAACCCTCTACCATCTTTGGTGGACCTACCCAAAAGCAAAAAAGTTCTGGATACAAAGTCACAGTAATATAATAAAAATTATACAATTAGAATTTCCAATACAACCAGAGATATACCTATTTAATATGTACCAAGAAATAAAAATGTTAAAAAATAGATCTCAGCGAAAGCTATTAACCTATATGACAGTAGCAGTGAGAATGGTTTACGCAAGCAAATGTTAGCAAGAAGATGTACCAGAATTAGAAGAATGGTTAATAAAATTATACGACTTAATAGAATTGATAAATTGACAACAATATTGTACCAAAACTCATTGGAACAATATAATAAAGATTGGGAACCAATTTTATTATTATTCAAAATTTAGCCACAAAAGGGATAGAAGAATAAATATTATTATTATTAATAAAAACTCCAAAGAAAGGATGAATAATATGGATGCCGAGCTATAAGAAAATAGTTAAGTGAAATAGGACAATATTAGATGATCAAAATACAAATAAAAAGATATATTTTGTAATAAAAGAGACTGCTTATGGTAATTGACACTATAATGATGAATTTGCTGAACTTAGGCAAAATATAAAATACAGTAAAGCATAATCTTACAAAATATGAATAGGCAGAGCTCTAAAGTAAGGAATATAATGGTTTAATTATCGTTGGGAACTTTGATCTAGGGAATAACCAACACGCACAGAGAAAGCGAATAAGGGAAGTAATTTTTAAGAGGGAAAATTTAAGAAGTCAGGTATAAGAACTAGGATATTAGATATAGGGACACCATGTAAATATTTGTATTTTGTAAATATCTATAGGAGGAGAGAAATGACTTTGTAAGGAAGAATATGGAATATTTTATAAGTTAGATATCTATGGTATAGATTATTACAAAGATTAAATGAATCGGATAAGAAAAGACAGATATAACTTGTTGATAGTTCAAGGTTTAAGGTATAGATTTCTCTGTAACCTATGAAAATGTAAAGATAAATTTCGTTATTATGTTGTTATTGTTTAACAAAAAGAAGACTCCAACACATTCATGACCGGCTTGCACACTGCTTTGAAAACTCATTCTGGCAGAAGGCTCACAACAACCTCCAATAATTGAGGCAGGAGAGCAAGTCAGTGGCAGAATATGCAGCAGAATTTCAGCACCTAGTGGGGTGGTCAAAGATGACCAAGATACAGGATTTCAGCAAAGGCCTGAATCCCAACATACTAGAGTGGTCCCTACAGCAAGGGAAACCAGATACCCTGCTGGGGAGGGGTGCGGTTTGCTAGAGGTAGAAGCAACGTGACTGAATGGGAAGTTTGCCAAGCAGAGACAGACATGGGTGACCAAGCCAGCAGGGAGGAGGAGGCACGAAGAAGGCCAATCATACCCGTCAAGCTGACAGCTGAGAAAAGGAGAAGCAGATGCAGCTTGGCCTGTGCCTGTGGTGCAGAGGAGAGGGGCATCACATCATTAACTACCTAGCAAGGCTCACAGAATCTCCTGCTGATTGGCACAGCAGTGAGCCTCAGAAGGGGAAGAGGCTGACGAAACTACTTATGCAGGTACAAGGGAGCATTGCCTCCAGGGATATCCAGCAAGCAATGGATCTCTCATGGAGAGGAGGTGCCAAGAGGCAGGGTGTGAGCAAAGAGTGCCCTGAAATAGTGATGAGTGGATCTGGTATCCCTTTGTCTGAGTGTGGTTGAGAGGCCAGGAGGGAGGGGGCAGCATAAACGTAGTAATGCATGCTGGACTTGGGCTGCAGCAGATGCTTCATGCACTCTGTAGTGGCCACAGGACAGAGCCTGAAAGCTGAAAGCCGCCAACTCCTATTCAGTTTGTGAAGATGGAAGAGAGCCTGATGATGAGGGGCCCAATCCAATATCTCATATCTCCAGTGTGGAGGAAAGTAAGGCAACATGAGGAAAACTTATAGTTTGCTTTGGCTCCCAGCTTCCCACCTGATTATGCTGGGACTGAACTGGCCTAAGCATCGCAACCCCCCAAACTGACTGGATAGCTGAGGGGTTGAAGTTCTCAAGCCCCATGTGCCAGTGTCACTGCCTGGATGCACTCGCACTACCCAAGCAGCATGAAGTCGACAGCGAGCTGGTGGCAGGACTATGGAGTGGCTCTGAAGCCAGGGAGTTCACAGGCATCAGCCAAAGATGCAGACCTAAAAGAGGCTTTTGAGGAAAATGCTTTGCCACCCCATCACACATCGGATTGTATTATCAAACTGATTCCAGGGGAGGAACTACCGGAAGCTAAACTCACTGGTCACATTCTCTATAGCTGCCCCAGTATTCTTCCAGAACAAGAACAATGGCTCACTGAAGCTTTGCAGATTACAGAGGCCTGAACACCCTATGCACCTCCAATAAGTACAGTAGAGTCTCGATTATCCGTCCTGCGGTAATCCGACATTCCGGATTATCCGACGTCATGGCTGCTTGGGGGAGCTGTTTTCCAGGAGCGCTAGTCCCCCATAGATATGCCTCCCAACCCTCCACTCTGCCACTCACTCGTTGCTTCTTGGGCTGCTAAGTCTGCCTCTTTCTGCTGACTCCGTCCATCGCAAGGCTGTCCAGCAGCCACCGCTGAGAAATGCCTGCCTTCTCCAAAAAAAAAGCCTCCCCCTCCCTCTCTGCCTCCCTCCCTCCCTCACTCCTTCTGACCCCCACCACCGTCGATCCTTCAGAGGAAATCCAGGAGGGGAGGCTGGGATGGCCTCGGGGAGGGGGGAACCCCAGCTCTGAGCTGCTGAGCCTTCCTCCTTGGCTTCTAGGTCCCTGATTCCGAAGCAGGGGCTCTCAGAAAGGGAAAGCTGCTGGGTGCCGGCTGAAGAGATCCAGACTCCGAGGATGCCGTGTCAGGAAGCTGGTGTCTCGCTCTGTACCTTCTCCCAGGCTTTCTCGCTCGCTCACCCTCCTCCCCCCTCTCTCTTTTGCTCTGCCTCTTTTTTTCCTTCCTCCCTCCCTGTCTTTCCACAGTCCGGAGAGGAAAATCAGCAACTCTCTGGATTATCCGACATTTTCGGCTATCCGACTATCAGCCCGCCCATTTATGTCGGATAATCGAGACTCTACTGTATTCCTTGCCCTTAATGAAAGATATGCTGGTTCACTTTACCAAAGGGAAGGTGTTTACCAAACTGGACTTGAGAGGCATATTTTCAAGTGTGAATTAAGGAAGGGCACAAGTGAAAAATTGCTTTTAACTGTCTGTTGGTATCTTCTGAATATTTAATTGTGCTCTTTGATTAAATGGAGCACCAAGTGTATTTATACAAATGGTGAACAAGGTACTTCATAACTATTTGTATCAAGTGATGCTGGTATATCTGGATGATGTCCATAGGACAATCTTATGTGGATTTGGTGAGAATGGTACTGAGGAGACTGCTAGATAATCAGCTATATGTGAAGTTATCCAAATAAGAATTCCACAAAGGCAAACTGGACTACTTGTGCATTGCATTTTGGCTGAAAGGATTGAAAAGGACCCTACAAAGGTCCAATATGTGGTGGGATGGGAAGTCCCCAAAACAAGGAGACAACTCCAAAAATTCCTGGTGTTTGCCAGCTTCAATAGTCTTAGAAGCACTTACCCTCTCTACTCCTTGTTGGTGTTCCTTTGGAGAAAAACAGTGTTTCTTTTGTGTTTTTCCCCAACAAAGCACTGAGACCCTTACTTTCCAGGTGCTGCTTTGGGAGAAAGAGCAAAAGAAATCACCCTTTAGGCCTGCCTCCCATTTATAACCTTCCTTTAGGAAATTCCAGTTTCTTCTCTTCTGGTACTTGAAGGATCTAAGCCTGCTACTTCACAGAGGCACTTAGAACTCCAAAGAAGTTGGGTTCCACACAAATTAAATGGACATCATTCTTTTACAAATTTAATTACCAGATAAAATATTTTCCCAGGTTGCAAAAATCTGCTAACCAATGCCCTGTCTAGATTGCCACAGCATAACAGCCAACATTAGGAGGTGGTAGACAAAGTTTGTACTCTCCAGCAGTTGGGGTTAGTTGCGACAACACGCAACCAGTTGAGACCTCAGGTTTCTTGTGGAGAAATTGACGGACATAGCTGAAATGGACTCACATTCTAGATGGTACGCCGAATAGCAAATTCTGTAGAGATTGGACACCACTTAAAGATTTCTTGCAGACAAAGAATGGGATTGATAATGTATCTAGATTTGATTGTTAATTACTTTATACTTAAATTTTTTGGTGACTTTTCATTAGAAGGAATCCCAAGGGACTTGATGCGTTGGAGATTATTTATATTGGACGTGGTCTATAGCAAATGAAGATTATTTACAGAAATTGCATATTTAAATTCACAAAGTTGCATTCTGTCTTTTAGTTTCCAGAAAAACACAAAAACCCATACACATTTCTTATACGTTCATTTTCTTTCAAGCCTAAATGGTGTAGTTAGGTTAAAGGGACTGAGGTGAGAATTACGGGGTAACATTTATATTATACTTACACTATGTTACACTTACATGTAGTTTTCTCCATTTTTATATTCCGAATTAAGATTTCTTTTTTTTAAATGTTAGCTGTACTTTCATCAGGTGGGGAAACTTCTTTTTTTAATACAATTTTTTACATTTATATATATGTTTTAAGTCTGTGTGTGTGTGTGTGTGTATATATATATATGTCAACTTATAGGTGTGCATGTAGCTATGTTTTCTTCTATGTATTTGTACCTGTATTGTTGCATTTTTGTATAATTGTTCATATTTTTCTTTGGTGTGTTATTCCTTTTTTCTTCTCCATTATATTCTTAATATATTTATATATATAAAAAAGATCTCATGTTTCTCAGTTGCCGCTGGAATCTAATTTACAGTGCAGCATGCAGGAGGTGCTGGAATGGGATACCTAAAGGATCATGTGGATGAGAAAGTCTTGAAGGACGGCATCCCCTGCAAGGGAGATAGACTGTATATACAAGAGGCCTTAAGGGTAAAACCCTGAGACAATGCCATGATGTAAAGGCAGCTGGGCATTTTGGGTTCATTAACGCCTTACATCTGGTCAGGCATTAATTTTGATGGCCTGGACTTAATCGACATAATGTAGAAGCCTACATTAAATGCTGCCTAATGTGTGCGATCCCTAAGTGATTAGGAAGGAAACCACAAGGACTGCTGCAGCTCCTTCCCTTCATCCTTGAGCTGAAATTAGCATGGAATATATAGTAGACCTGCCTGAAATTTGTTTAAAAAAAGAAGAAAAAAGGGGAAAAGTGTAATTTGTGTAGTGACTAACCTGTTTTCAAAGCAAGACCATTTTGTGGTCTGTGCTTCTGTCCCAATGTCTCTTCAACTGGCCAAGATCTTTGTACCACTGATTTATAGACTTCATGGGTTTCTCAATAAGATCATCTCTGATCCCTTTTCATATCTCTCAGTATGAGCCCAGTCCCAAAATCTTCAGAAGAGGCCCTTTTCTCTGATCCACCACATTCTCAGGCTCATAGGATGTGAACATAGACACAGGGCCTTCTCAGTGGCTGCTTCCAGACTTTAGAACTCTTCCACTTGGGTGATTTTATTTTCCTTTAGTGTCTATTCTGCTTCACTTTAGAGAAAGGTAAGTGAATTTGGCCATTGTCACAAAAACCCCAAGAATCTTTGTGTTGCTTTAATTACTAAAAGACCTCTTTGGGATTTACTCTCAGGAAAATGGGTAGAGAAACTGTGGCCTAAGGGCTGGCTGTAGGTTTAATCATGCCCAGGGAAAACAGGAGTTTTATTCTAATCAGGACTGAAAAGCCCAGTTGATTCCAATAGGTCTGTTTGAAATGTGGCTTTTAAAAAGAGAACAAAGCAGAAGCAAGGGGGGGAACTAAATTCCTTCATTTTTCATTCACCAAAGATGTCTCTCAGATGGTTGCTGGATAACTTGCTCCAACAAATGTTTACGATTTCAGCCTAAATGCTGGATCTCAACCACTGAAACCCACTGAAAACAATGGAATTTAAATTTAGCCATGAATAAACTGTTTAATTCAATTCAGCAAATCTACCTTAGTCAAGACTGTGGGAAAACAGTTCCCCTGGCAAAGGAACTTCTTCCTATCCTGAAATGAAGAATTTTTTTTTCATTCACTCACTCCTATTGACTCCTCAAACTGTGGCAAACAGTGATATTTCCAAGCACTGCCAAACCCAGATCAGTCTTCTGAATCTCCTTTTTCCACTTTCCACTTCTCAGGCAGTCTTTCAAACTTGAGGTCTCTCCTCCCCCAAACTGGATCCCAGTCTTGGATCCGTGTGTGTATGAGGAAGGAGGAACCATCTTCCTGGAAGGAAACTGGGAGTGAGGTCAGTTTCAACTCACCATCTTTCCTCTGCCCAACAAAGATGCAAAGGGAGAATTCTCCGGTCTATCCCAGCCTTCATGAGGGAGCTCTGCCAGGGGAAGAAAGAGAGAGCAGGGGGATCCTCAAAGCAAGGTAGGCTTTTGGGGCGGAAGGGGGCGTGTTTTGCATTCAGATTACACCTCGCTATCATTCCTCCCCCCATCATGCCCACCTCAGGCCTCTCACCCCCCCCCCCAAACCCTAAAGTCTGGCTCCTTCCTCCTCCTTCTGCCTGCAGCAGCCTCTTCCCTCCTGTCCTCTCCAGAAATACGGAGGCTATGGGGGGTCTCCCCCCTCAAATTGTCCAGCAGTTCCTGCCTCTCCGAATCCCTCTTCTTTTTCTCTAAACCTCGCCCCCCCCGATTAAATTGCATTCCCTGCCATTCACGGATAGTCTGGCCTTCTGGTATCCCATAATAATCCTCAACTCTTCCACCTACCTCAAGAAAGCCCCCCCGCCCTCTGGTATCCCATAATAGTCCCCCCCCCTCCACGTACCCCAAGAAAGCCCCCCGCCTTCTGGTATCCCTAATAGTCCCCCAACCCCTCCGTCCCAAGAAACGCCCCCCCCTTTTGGTATCCCAAAATCCCCCCCCCTCCCGTACCCCAAGAAACCCCCCCCCTTCGTTCCCAAATCCCCAACCCCTCCCCCCAACCCCCCCCTCGTACCCAAAGCCCCCACCCTTCAGGTTCCCCAAGACCCCCACCCCTCCACGTACCCAAAAGCCCCCACCCCTCGTATCCCAAAACCCCCCCCCTCCCCCTAAAAGCCCCCCCCCCTGGTACCCAAAAGTCCCCAACCCCTCCACGTCCCAAAAGCCCCCCCCCTCCGGTACCCATAAAGCCCCCAACCCCCCCCACGCCCCAAAAGCCCCCCGCCTTCCGTATCCCAACTAGACCCCCACCCCTCCGGTACCCAAAAGCCCCCCCCCTGTATCCCAAATAGCCCCCCCCCTCCCGTACCCAAAAGCCCCCCCCCTTTGGCATCCCATAATAACCCCCCCCCCTTCGTACCCCATAAAGTCCCCCACCCCTCCTGTCCCCAATACCCCCCCCCCTTCTGGTATCCCATAATAGTCCCCCAACCCCTCCACACCCCAAGAAGCCCCCCGCCTTCGGCCCATAAGTCCCCAACCCCCCACGTACCCCAAGAAAGCCCCCCGCCTTCCTGTCCCAAAAGTCCCCCAACCCCTCCCGTACCTCAAGAACCCCCCTGCCTTCGTATCCCATAATAGTCCCCCAACCCCTCCACGTACCCCAAAAAGCCCCACCGCCTTCTGGTATCCCATAAAGTCCCCCAACCCCTCCAGTACCCCAAGAAACCCCCCCGCCTTCGGTATCCCATAATAGTCCCCCCAACCCCTCCACGTACCCAAAAAGCCCCCCCGCCTTCTGGTACCCAAAGCCCCCCCTCTCCCAAGCCCCCCCCTCCGCCAAAGCCCCCCCCCTCGTACCCTGTATCCCCAACCCCTCCACGACCCCAAGAAGCCCCCCGCCTTCTGGTATCCCATAATAGTCCCCAACCCCTCCACGTACTAAGAGCCCCCCGCCTTCTGGTATCCCATAATAGTCCCCAACCCCTCCACGTACCCCAAGAAAGCCCCCCCGCCTTCTGGTATCCCATAATACCCCCCACCCTCAGACCCCCCCCGCTTCTGGTATCCCATAATAGTCCCCCAACCCCTCCACGTACCCAAGAAAGCCCCCCCCTGTATCCCATATCCCCACCCCTCCACGTACCCCAAGAAAGCCCCCCCTTTCCCAACCCCCCAGCCTCAGACCCCCCCCCCTGCCCTATATCCCAACCCCCCACCCCCAAGAAGCCCCCGCCTATGTACCCCTAGTACCAACCCCCCTCGTACCCAAAAGCCCACCCTCGTACCCAAAGCCCCCCCCTCGGTACCCAAAAGCCCCCCCTCGTCCCAAAAGCCCCCCCTGTACCCAAAACCCCCGCCCCTCCATCCAACCCCCCCCCTCGACCCCAAATCCCCAACCCCCCCGTACCCAAGCCCCCCCCCTCGTACCCAAAAGCCCCCCCTCGTACCCAAGCCCCCCCTCGTACCCAAAAGCCCCCCCCCTCGTACCCAAAGCCCCCACCCCCCCCACCTCTCAAGAAGCCCCCCGCCTTCTGGTATCCCATAATAGTCCCCCAACCCCTCCCGACCCCAAGCCTCGCCCTACCCCCCCCTCCACGTCCAGAAGCCCCCCCGCCTTCTGGTATCCAATAGTCCCCCAACCCCTCCACGTACCCAAGAAAGCCCCCCCCCCTTCTGGTATCCCATAATAGTCCCCCAACCCCTCCCAAACCCCCCGCCCTATTCATAGTCCCAAACCCCCTCGTACCCAAAAGCCCCCCCCTCGTACCCAAACCCCCCCCTCGTACCAACCCCCCTCCGTACCAAAAGCCCCCCCTCGTACCCAAATCCCCCTCGTACCCAAAGCCCCCCCCCTCGTACCCAAAAGCCCCCCTCCGTACCCAAAAAGCCCCCCCCCTCGGTACCCAAAACCCCACCCCTCATCTAAGGCCCCCTCTGTATCCAAAAGCCCCCTCCCGTACCCAAGCCCGCCTCTACCCAAAAGCCCCCCCCGTACCAAAAGCCCCCGCCTCGTACCCAAAGCCCCCCCCAGGTGTTCCATAATAGTCCCAACCCCTCCACGTACCCAAGAACCCCGCCTTCTGTATCCAAATAGTCCCAACCCCCACGTACCAAGAAACCCCGCCTTCTGGTTCCCAATAGTCCCCCAACCCCTCCACGACCAAGACCCCGCCTTCTGGTATCCCATAATAGTCCCCAACCCCTCCACGTACCCCAAGAAGCCCCGCCTTCTGGTATCCATAATTCCCAACCCCTCCACGTACCAAGAACCCCCGCTCTGGTATCCCATAATATCCCAACCCTCACGTACCCCAGAGCCCCGCTCTGGTATCCCATAATAGTCCCCACCCCTCCACACAGAAAGCCCCCCGCCGACCCAAATGTCCCTCCGCACGTCTCCTTCCCACCCAGTCCCAAAACCCCCTGTCAACGTAGAAACCCCCGCCTTCTGGTTCCCGTCCCAACCCCAGCCCGCCCCCCCTCGCCATAATGTCCCCCACCCCTCCCGCCCTCCCCCCTCTCTGGTTCCAAAGCCCCCTACGACCAGAAACCCCCCCGGTAACCCCACCTCCCGTACCAAAACCCATCCCATAATAGTCCCCCAACCCCTCCACGTACCTCAAGAAAGCCCCCCGCCTTCTGGTATCCCATAATAGTCCCCCAACCCCTCCACGTACCCCAAGAAAGCCCCCCGCCTTCTGGTATCCCATAATAGTCCCCCAACCCCTCCACGTACCCCAAGAAAGCCCCCCGCCTTCTGGTATCCCATAATAGTCCCCACCCCTCCACGTACCCCAAGAAGCCCCCCGCCTTCTGGTATCCCATAATAGTCCCCCAACCCCTCCACGTACCCAAGAAAGCCCCCCCGCCTTCTGGTATCCCATAATAGTCCCCCAACCCCTCCACGTACCCCAAGAAAGCCCCCCGCCTTCTGGTATCCCATAATAGTCCCCCAACCCCTCCACGTACCCAAGAAAGCCCCCCGCCTTCTGGTATCCCATAATAGTCCCCAACCCCTCCACGTACCCCAAGAAAGCCCCCCCGCCTTCTGGTATCCCATAATAGTCCCCCAACCCCTCCACGTACCCCAAGAAAGCCCCCCCCCCTTCTGGTATCCCATAATAGTCCCCCAACCCCTCCACGTACCTCAAGAAAGCCCCCCCGCCTTCTGGTATCCCATAATAGTCCCCCAACCCCTCCACGACCCCAAGAAAGCCCCCCGCCTTCTGGTATCCCATAATAGTCCCCCAACCCCTCCACGTACCCCAAGAAAGCCCCCCGCCTTCTGGTATCCCATAATAGTCCCCCAACCCCTCCACGTACCCCAAGAAAGCCCCCCGCCTTCTGGTATCCCATAATAGTCCCCCAACCCCTCCACGTACCCAAGAAAGCCCCCCGCCTTCTGGTATCCCATAATAGTCCCCCAACCCCTCCACGTACCCCAAGAAAGCCCCCCGCCTTCTGGTATCCCATATAGTCCCCAACCCCTCCACGTACCCCAAGAAAGCCCCCCGCCTTCTGGTATCCCATATAGTCCCCAACCCCTCCACGTACCCAAGAAAGCCCCCCGCCTTCTGGTATCCCATAATAGTCCCCCAACCCCTCCACGTACCCCAAGAAAGCCCCCCGCCTTCTGGTATCCCATAATAGTCCCCCAACCCCTCCACGTACCTCAAGAAAGCCCCCCGCCTTCTGGTATCCCAAAAGTCCCCAACCCCTCCACGTACCCCAAGAAAGCCCCCCCCCCTCTGGTATCCCATAATAGTCCCCAGCCCCTCCACGTACCCCAAGAAAGCCCGCCTTCTGGTATCCCATAATAGTCCCCCAACCCCTCCACGTACCCAAGAAAGCCCCCCGCCTTCTGGTATCCCATAATAGTCCCCAACCCCTCCACGTACCCAAGAAAGCCCCCCCGCCTTTGGATCCCAAATAGTCCCCAACCCCTCCACGTACCCCAAAAAGCCCCCCGCCTTCTGATCCAAAAGTCCCCAACCCCTCCACGACCTCAAGAAAGCCCCCCGCCTTCTGGTATCCCATAAGTCCCCCAACCCCTCCCGTACCCAAGAAAGCCCCCCCGCCTTCTGGTATCCCTATACCCCCACCCCTCCACGACCCCAAGAAGCCCCCCTGCCTTCTGGTATCCCATAAAGTCCCCCAGCCCCTCCACGTCCCCAAGAAAGCCCCCCCGCCTTCTGGTATCCCATAAAGTCCCGCAACCCCTCACGACCAAGAAAGCCCCCCCGCCTTCTGGTATCCCATAATGTCCCCACCCCTCCACGTACCAAGAAAGCCCCGCCTCTGGATCCCATAAGTCCCCAGCCCCTCACGTACCCAAGAAACCCCCCGCCTTCTGGTATCCATAAGTCCCCAACCCCTCCACGTACCCAAGAGCCCCCCCTTCTGGTATCCCATAAGTCCCAACCCCTCCACGACCCAGAAAGCCCCCCCGCCTCTGGTATCCCATAAAGTCCCCCAACCCCTCCACGTCCAAAGCCCCGCCTCTGGTATCCCATAAGTCCCCCACCCCTCCACGTACCCAGAAAGCCCCCCGCCTTCTGGTATCCC
This sequence comes from Ctenosaura bakeri, assembly GCA_948474755.1. NCBI lineage: Eukaryota > Metazoa > Chordata > Lepidosauria > Squamata > Iguanidae > Ctenosaura > Ctenosaura bakeri. The sequence goes on from CAOLHI010002305.1 coordinate 48,333, forward strand.
ATAATAGTCCCAACCCCTCCACGTACCCAAGAAGCCCCTGCCTTCTGGTATCCCATAATAGTCCCCAACCCCTCCACGTACCCAAGAAGCCCCCGCCTTCTGGTATCCCATAATAGTCCCCCAACCCCTCCACGTACCAGAAAGCCCCCCCCCGGCCCAAACCCCCCCCTCCCGTACCGCCCCCCGCCCGTATCCCAAATATCCCAACCCCTCCAGTCCCGAAGCCCCCGCCTCGTCCCATAATAGTCCCCCCCCCTCCACGACCCCAAAGCCCCGCCCTGGTATCCCATAAAGCCCCAACCCCTCCCTCCCAGCCCCGCCTTTGGTATCCCTTCCCAACCTCACGTCCCGCCCCCCCCCTTCACCCAAAGTCCCCAACCCCCCAGTACCCCAAGAAAGCCCCCGCCTTGGATCCAAAACCATCCATACCGAGGCCCGGTACAAAAGTCCACCCCCACTCCCACCCCGCCTTGGTCCCTATAGACCCTCCACGTACCCCAAGAAAGCCCCCCCGCCTTCTGGTATCCCATAATAGTCCCCCAACCCCTCCACGTACCCAAGAAAGCCCCCCCGCCTTCTGGTATCCCATAGAAGTCCCCCAACCCCTCCACGTACCCCAAGAAAGCCCCCCGCCTTCTGGTATCCCATAATAGTCCCCAACCCCTCCACGTACCCCAGAAAGCCCCCCCGCCTTCTGGTATCCCATAATAGTCCCCCAACCCCTCCACGTACCCCAAGAAAGCCCCCCGCCTTCTGGTATCCCATAATAGTCCCCCAACCCCTCCACGTACCCAAGAAAGCCCCCCGCCTTCTGGTATCCCATAATAGTCCCCCAACCCCTCCACGTACCCAAGAAAGCCCCCCTGCCTTCTGGTATCCCATAATAGTCCCCCAACCCCTCCACGTACCCCAAGAAAGCCCCCCGCCTTCTGGTATCCCATAATAGTCCCCCAACCCCTCCACGTACCTCAAGAAAGCCCCCCCGCCTTCTGGTATCCCATAATAGTCCCCCAACCCCTCCACGTACCCCAAGAAAGCCCCCCGCCTTCTGGTATCCCATAATAGTCCCCCACCCCTCCACGTACCTCAAGAAAGCCCCCCCGCTTCTGGTATCCCATAATAGTCCCCCAACCCCTCCACGTACCTCAAGAAAGCCCCCCTGCCTTCTGGTATCCCATAATAGTCCCCCAACCCCTCCACGTACCCCAAGAAAGCCCCCCCGCCTTCTGGTATCCCATAATAGTCCACCAACCCCTCCACGTACCCCAAGAAAGCCCCCCCGCCTTCTGGTATCCCATAATAGTCCCCCAACCCCTCCACGTACCCCAAGAAAGCCCCCCCGCCTTCTGGTATCCCATAATAGTCCCCCAACCCCTCCACGTACCCCAAGAAAGCCCCCCGCCTTCTGGTATCCCATAATAGTCCACCAACCCCTCCACGTACCCCAAGAAAGCCCCCCGCCTTCTGGTATCCCATAATAGTCCCCAACCCCTCCACGTACCTCAAGAAAGCCCCCCCTGCCTTCTGGTATCCCATAATAGTCCCCCAACCCCTCCACGTACCCCAAGAAAGCCCCCCCGCCTTCTGGTATCCCATAATAGTCCCCCAACCCCTCCACGTACCCCAAGAAAGCCCCCCCGCCTTCTGGTATCCCATAATAGTCCACCAACCCCTCCACGTACCTCAAGAAAGCCCCCCCGCCTTCTGGTATCCCATAATAGTCCCCCAACCCCTCCACGTACCCCAAGAAAGCCCCCCCGCCTTCTGGTATCCCATAATAGTCCCCCAACCCCTCCACGTACCTCAAGAAAGCCCCCCCGCCTTCTGGTATCCCATAAGTCCCCCAACCCCTCCACGTACCCCAAGAAAGCCCCCCCGCCTTCTGGTATCCCATAATAGTCCCCAACCCCTCCACGTACCCCAAGAAAGCCCCCCTGCCTTCTGGTATCCCATAATAGTCCCCAACTCCCTCCACGTACCCCAAGAAAGCCCCCCGCCTTCTGGTATCCCATAATAGTCCCCCAACCCCTCCACGTACCCCAAGAAAGCCCCCCCGCCTTCTGGTATCCCATAATAGTCCCCCAACCCCTCCACGTACCTAAGAAAGCCCCCAACCCCGGCCCAGAGCCAAATGCTCCCCCTCGCTCCGGCAGCGGCTGTTCTCCCCCTGGCGCCCCCCTCCCAAATATCCCAGCCCCACGGAGTTTCCTCAAAAGAGGGGAGAGTGGAAGGAAGCCCCGCAGCCGGAGGAACCTCGTCGCCATTTTGGGGGGGTTCATTTAGATCTCCCTCGTTCCCGTCCACCCCATTAACCTCTCCACCCAGAGAAGACCCTCCCGCCCCCGAAACACGAATTAAAGGGGAGCGCTCTTCCGCCTCCTTCCTCCCCCGCCCGCCAAGGGCACTTTGGGGGACCTCCCCTCCCTTACCTCACCTCTCCGGCCTCCTCCCTTCACCGCAAGAGAGCCTCGGCCTCCTACTACCGGCCGCCAGTTCTCCGAGCAACGAGCGCCGCTGCCTAGAGAGGCAGAAACGATGGCTTAGTCCGGAGGCGGGGGAAGAAGAGTGACGCATTTCGTACTGCTCACTTCCGGGTTGGTTCATCTGAGACTCTTGGCGAGGAAAGAAAGGCGGTGGGTGGAGGAGGAGGCGAGAGGTAGCTGAGGGGGGGTCCCAAATGGGGGGAGGAGGTGGGGAGGAAGGAGGGGGGAAAGGCCCCCTTTTGGGATCAGGACTGGGGGGGCTGAGGAGCACCCCTTCTCGACAGCATGGAGGCTCTTGCGGCTGCGAGGCCTCCTCCTCCTCCTCTCCCCTCATCGGGGGGGTCTCCGTGGGGTCGGAATATTTGGGAGGGGGCTCGAGGGGGATACCAGCCTTGCTGCTGGAGCCAGTAGGGGGGCGTTTGGCTCTGGGCTCTGCGGGGGGAGAGCTTCCCTGGGGCAAGTGGAGAGGTGGGAGACTATTATGGGATGCCAGAAGGTCAAAGTATCCACGGATGGCTGGGAATGCTATTTTAACCAGGGGGGGGGGGGAGTAGGAGTTTAGAAATAATATTATTGAACCGTAGCGATATAGTGTTAGAAACTTATCCACGATTAGACACAGGTGGTACATAATCTTGTTCCGTAACGTGCTTGGGATCATAGAAATCTAGAGTTGGAAGAGACCCCAGGGGCCATCCAGTCCAACCCCCTGCCATGCAGGAACACCCTCAAAGCACTCCTGACAGATGACCATCAAGCCTCTGCTTAAAAACCTCCAAGGAAGGAGACTCAACCACACTCCATGGAGGCAGCCGATTCCACTGCCAGACAGCCCTGACTGTCAGGAAGCTCTTCCTGAGGTTCAGGTGGAATCTCCTTTCCTGCAGCTTGAATCCATTGCTCCTTGTCCTGGTCTCTGGAGCAGCAGAAAACAAGCCCCCTCCTTCCTCTACGTGGCATCCCTTCAAATATTTAAACATGGCTATCGTGTCCCCTCTTAACCTCCTCTTCTGCAGACTAAACATACCCAGCTCTCTAAGTCTATCCTCATAGGGCATGGCTTCCAGGCCTCTCACCATTTTGGTCGCCCTCCTCTGGACTTGCTCCAGCTTGTCAATATCCTTCTTGAATTGGGGTGCCCAGGACTGGACACAGTATTCAAGATGGGGTCTAACCAAAGCAGAGTAGAGTGGTACCAGTACCTCCCTCGATCTAGACACCATACTCCTATTGATGCAGCTGAGAATTGCATTGGCTTTCTTGGCTGCTGCATCCCACAATTTTATATGAGAATGAAGGATGCCATAACCTATTTAAAGGCAGGGAAACCTATTTAATTAAGATAAAATCTGAAATGGAGGAGTCTGGTTTAGTTGTGCTTGGAATAAACCCAGCAAAGGACAGTTGGAAGTTTATTTACACTTATTTGCAAGTGGGAGCGCATTACATACTGTGGAGTGGTAATTTAAGCGAGTTGGCACTATTTATAGATAATAGGTACAAACTTACTTTAACAGATCGAATCAATATTATTGTGCATTGCAGGATATTGTATTTCTTAATTGAAATTCATACTGTCTTGTTTGAGTTTATTCTTATAAATGGAATGATTACTACTTTTGCATGTTATCATATACTTGTGCTTTGGATTAAAAATAAAAATAAAAAAATAACCGGCAGAGAGGGCAAGGAAGAGAATGGTAGAAGAGACGGTTTTTGCTTTGGAGAGACTGGTAATGCTGGGATGAGGGGGGAGAGAAGACTCTCCCCTCCAGTCTCCATCGTCCTGGAAAGAAGTAGGATGGAAGGGAACTCTTGAGTGTTTTTGATCGGAGGGAAGAGAAGAGGCTGCTATGGGGAGGGGGAAGAAGGGGTCAGACACTCCAATCTTGGGGGGAAGTGTGAGAAGCCTGAGGCAGGCGGGGAGGTGGGTGGCAGTAATCGAAATGCAAAGGATCCCCTGCTCCAGAAATTCAGTGTTGCTTTGAGGACCCCTGAGTCTCCCTTCCCCTGGTGAAGGGTAGGGCAGGGGAGAAAGTCTTTCTTTGCATCTTTGTAGGGCAGAAGAAGGGAGGGGGAGAATTGAAACTGACCTCACTCCCATTTTGTCTTCCAGGAGGAAGAAGCCTCCCCCCTTCATAATCTTTAGGGCATCCAAACTTTTCATGTCAGTGACATGCAACATTTTGCGACACAGTAATTCAGTTCTTCTAGCAATCTGGAGGTTAAACTAATCCCTTATAAAAGATATAGACACCTACAGATAGTGCAGAATAGGAGGCTTTTTGTTGAGCAGCCACCTGTAATTTTTCACACTCACTTCTGCCGTTTCAACTTGATTACACATACTGCACATTGGCAATACTTTTATTTTTATTTTATTATTTATTTGTATCCCACCTCTCCATATGGATCGAGGCAGCAAACAACTTTCATGTATTTCGATACATTTTTCTATACATGCCCCCAACAAGCTGGGTACTCATTTTACCGACCTGCGGAAGGATGGAAGGCTGAGTCAACCTTGGAGCCGGGCAGGATCGAACCCACGACCTTGTGGCTTGCAGTACTGGCATTTAACCACTGCGCCACCAAGGCTCCTTTATACCTGTATGATCCATTGACAGTGGCGTGTATACATTGAAATGATGGAAGGGGAATATACTAGTGCACTGTACTAATGCCAGGCGTCTTTGCTGCGTACAAATGCATGCAAATTGGTATTGCTTATTTCATATAGACTCAGAGGTTTCATGTTACATTTGCGCAACACATCTACACACTGCAGCCGACATGATAAGGTGTCATCACACACAGTTTGCAAAGCTCTGCTCTAGGGACACACAGAATTAGGACTGGGCTCTATTTTAAAGGAGGAGAGCTTTCATGTTTAAAAGACTTTATAAAATAAAAACATGATATAGGAGACATTTCAATAGAATTAAAACCATGAGGCCCCTCCCTAAACTGCAAACTCCAGGGTTCCAGAGGATGTTGAAAGTAGAATAATAGCCCTATAACAAGTTAGTGCAGAAACGGCCCAACCTTAGGAGAAGTTGAGAGGTATTTTACTATCCTGGGAAGAGGAGAGGATGGATAAGCCTGGGATGCTCTGAAGGAGCAAGCTGAGAATGGAAGAATCCCAAGGAGACAAAATCAAGATAGGGCCACCAGGAGAAGGAGGGAACCTTTTCTGGTGATAAATCCGTTTCTGTGATAAACTCAATGGGCAAATAACCCAGCAGTTATGAATTTAGGCAAGGATTCTGGGAGACCAACAAGATCCTGATTAGCCCTTGTGGCACAGTGGTTAAATGCTGGTACTGCAGCCACAGCTTTGTGAGTTTGATCCTGCATTGCTCCAGGTTAACTCAGCCTTCCGTAGGCTGGTAAAATGAGTACCCAGCTTGTTGAGGGCAATTAGCTAAATGCATTGTAAACTGCTTAGGGAGTGCTTTGCACTGGTAAGTGGTATAGAAATGTAACTGCTAACACCTTCCTTTCTTTTTCACAACAGCCCAGTGGGGGAGGTTCAGCTGAAGGAGCATCTGACCCACAAAATTGCTGCAACTGAATTCTATGAACACCCCAAAAAGCATAAACATCTGTCTTTACCTCACAGCCTTTGCCTGTGATCCTTTTTAAGACACCTAAAAGGGATGCAGATTACAGGAAATGAGGAGATGCAGGAAGAGGAAGGGAATGAGAAAGACAGGGAGAGGTGCCAAAAGAAAAAGAATGCTGAAGCTAATAACTTTAATGCACCTTAAAAATAAAAAATAAAATATTTTGAGTAGTAAAATAAGTTCTCAGCATGTTTCAACAGACATTTTGTCCAAAACTAACAATATGCACATGTGAAAACAACCAGGTCAAATGGTTTCCCTCCCTTCCCCTGTCTGAGCTCTGGTTGACTTCCATTAGCCATGAGGATCCTTCCATAGAGATGATCTGCACTTGAATGTCCTTAATCACCCACCTATATCCTTTTGACAATGACCTTCATTTATAGATCTAAATTGTTACCCTTCCATCCTGAACTTATCACTTGTGTCCTCTGAACGTCTCTTAACAACTGTTGTGGCGAGCCCAAAACCAGGCCAGCAGGTTTTGCTTCTCTCTGACATATCCTATCCCATCCCATTGGAACCTTCCTGGGTTTTAAGATCTCAGTCCCACCATGTTCAGAGGTACATTTGGTGGAGACACAGGTCAGGCTTCTCCAGCAGCTGCTTTTAGGTTATGATATGCCCTTCCTAGTGAGATTACACTGTCTCCCTCCCTGTTGTCTTTCTACCCTTTCAGAGAGACTTTTAAGAACTCACTGAATCTAAAGGGAGGTACTGGACTTGTACTGTGCAACGTATATCATAGAAATCATAGAAATGGAGAGTTGGAAGAGACCACACAGGCCATCCAGTGCAATCCCCTGCCATGCAGGAACACCCTCAAAGCACTCCCGACAGATGGCCATCAAGCCTCTGCTTAAAAACCTCCAAGGAAAGAGATTCCACTACACTCCGAGGCAGCAGATTCCACTGCCGGACAGCCCTGACTGTCAGGAAGTTCTTCCTGAGGTTCAGGTGGAATCTTCTTTCCTGCAGCTTGAATCCATTGCTCCTTGTCCTGGTCGCTGGAGCAGCACAAAACAAGCCCTCTCCTTCCTCTACATGGATTTGTAGGGGCTCTTCCCAAAAGATCCTGTGTGCAAGCTATTTGGTGCTAGTTGGGCATACTGAAGACTAATGAAAATAGCTTTCTGGAGACATAAAGATCAGGAGCTCACAAGTGATAAAGATAGTCCCTTCCAGGTGCCCAAAGGTTCCAGACAGATTGGATTAGACCAGGGATGCTATTGCCCCATCGCCTTGATGTTGCTACTATTTCAGCTGGCTGCCTCTATCCTACTTATATGTTAGTTTCCTGAAAGAAACTTCAAAATGTAAGAGACTCCCTGGACAGAACTAATTACCACAGCATTGTTCTACTTAATAATAATAATGTGAGTTTACTTCATTCCTAACCTTTTAAAGTCAGTACCCGGGAAACCTTGAGGAGCCATGAGGCAACAGCAAAGCAGTGGTGGACATTGCCATTGTGCAGACCGTACATATTAAAAGTACTTTTCTTTGCATAGATTTGTCACCTCAGACAATAGTATATATATACATATATATATATATATATATATATATATAAAAAAGTGCGCACGCATATACATACACACATATATATATATATGTATATATATACTTTGAACAGTATAGTGGGAGCGTTGGCAACGTGCTGTGGGGGAGATGACTGCTAGATCACTAAAGAGACAGTACTCTAAAAATTGCATGTTGAAAATAATTAGAAGGTGAGAGACTTTTCCAAATTATTTTAAATTCAAATACCTTGGGAAACTGATAGTGCTTCAAGGCCATGTTGCTTTGAAGAAAAACAGGCACTGATTCTCTGTTCAGCTTTTAAACTATTAACCTTCTTTTGAGAGAGAAGTGAAACTAGAGTGGCAGAACAGATTGTGCTGTGCTGACATGTAGTGTCCGAAAGAAGAATTCTGAAAAGGAATTTTTACGGGTGTCAAGATGTTTAGAGAAAGAGACACAGCAAAGGTTACATTGGCAGCTGAACAAAAAGTCTCCAAGAAGAGGTTCTGTAGATCAATCCAAAGAGAGGAATATGAATCAGGTGCTGCTGGAGCAGATGAAGAAGGTAAGGCAGAGTATGCAAAACTTAGAAGTATGCCAAGAAGTGCAGAACATGAAAGCAGAATTGCAGACTATACTTGAAGGAGATCAAAATCACTCTTGCCTAAGTAAATACGGAGATGATTCTCTTACTGATTGTTTAAAAAAAAGTAGTTAAGGCTCATAACATATTTAAAATCAAGAGAAGAAAGGCAAGCAGTAATAGGATTTGACTAATAATTAAAGCTATGTCTACTTGAGTTGGAATAGCATTTGTATTTAATTCTAATCAATAGAAATGGGAGTGTGATTAATGTTACTAAAAGGTTCATTCATTACTGTATACATATAATGGTGCAGTTAGGAGGAAGTATAACTCTATAGAAATAAGATACACTCTTCAGAAGAGTGGGAAGTCAGATGTTTATTCATTTGCTTTTATATCAGGGTAGTTAGTAGGTCAATTCTTAGTCTTTTTGTGTAGTAGATTAGATTAGTTCTGTGTTTAGGTTGTTTGGATGTATTCTGTTATATGTTGTTTTATATTAGCCACCAAGGTCATTCAAGAACATAACATAAAATATAAAATATTTTGATTAAAAGACATATTGCTCTGCTCCAGACTGGTTCCACTTCCCATCAGTGGCATTGAAGGAAATACAGCAAAATGGCTACAGTGTAGCTAAGCTGGGTATGGCCAATGTGATGGAAGGGCTAGCATAGCAGAGGTGACAGAGAACCTGTGACACCACCACAGATGGGGAGGACACCACTGAGTGCCATTTGACAGAGGACACAGTGTCCTGAACGTATCTGAGGTTTGTATCCTCAGGAATGTCCCAAGGAAGCTGGCTGTGGAGGATTTAGCACCAGTGTTACTATAGTTCAGGCCTACCCGGTGATGGCACTAGATATCTCTTTTTGATATCAAAATCATTTGGCCTTCCTTTGACCCTTCTCTGCCACCCCGCTCCACGTGTTTGCGAGGCCACCGGACAAGCATGTACACAGGCGCAGCCAGTAAGTACTGGGCATTCCAACTCCCACTTAGGCAGGCAGATTAACGCCACTCTGTTGCTTCAGGGACCTCTCTTGCAGACACCCATCGCTTAAGCGCGACTTTACAGAAAGACGCTCGGCCTCGAGCCAGCATTCGTACAATGCCAAGCTATTTGCATACTGGCTACACTATTGTTATATCTGCGCTAAGCCAATCATGTAAAAACTTGACCTTTCCCAATGCTTTGTCCCGCTCCAAACTTGCATTGTTCTCACCGAGTATGGCATGGCCTGTAGGCACAATTCACCCCATAAAAACTCCCCAATTCCGAGTGCCCCCCGGAATGCTCGCATCTCGGACTGCTTGGATCACTCCTGAGTTCCATCCAACCTTGCTGCCGCTGTGTCCAGCAAGCCGTCTCCTTAGCGAGCCACGCTGAGCTTTCTTCCCTGCAATCTTCAACTTTCTTCAGGACTACGAGAAAAGGTGTCGTATCACCCATTTCCCCGAAAACTCTCATTTCTAATTTCTAGTTAGCTGGGTGCTTGTGTTGTCTTTTCTGTTGTTTGTCCTTTAATAAAGATATCATTTTTGCTGTTTGAAACCTGTCTGACTGCTCTTCTGACCTGACCCCATAGACATAGGGTGGCAAGATCCCTGCTAAGTTACCCTGCCTCTTGTTAGCTTAAGAGAGTGCTCCAGTTAATTTCCTCATCTTGTATTTGTATTTCATTATTCAAGTGCCCCTCCCGGGACCCCCAAAGAATAGGGTAACACCAGTTCTGCTTGTCTAATTATCATCACCACACACAAGAGGCCATCTCCATGGATATCCCCAAAAGAAAGCCAGGACTCAGAGCTTAGCAAACAGGGACAGGAATGAAGGCTGTCTGGAGAAAACATATTGGGGTGCGGAAGAAACATTTGCTAGTGATCTCCTGGCTTCCAGTGTAAGGACTTGGCAGAAGGTTGTTACTGCGGTTGTCTAGCCTAACCCATGGTCTACAATAATACTGGACATATTAATATTTTCCACGTGGCATGCTTTAATCTGAACTTCATGTGTCTGACCTGGGTCACAAACTGCTTGTGTAGGCAGAAATAGCCGCATGGCCTCAATTATGCAAAGGTAGGTTTAGGCTAGTAAACTATTGTTGCACAGGAGAAGTGCCCCCAAACACGGCCAATATTTTACCCAAAAAATGGGCTTGCATATTCCGACCGTTGGCTTGATGGGATTAGCGCGTCCATCTATACAGCCTCTAAGTGCTCCCTCATCTACATACTGTACAAACAATTGGAAACGCCAGCTAAATCTAATCAGTGCTAAGTTTGACCTTTTGGAGGCTTTGTCTCCACTAAAGTTACTATTGTTCTCCTCGGGAGAAGGCTAGTCTCCAGGTACAATCTACCCTATAAAAATCCCCTATCTGAATTCCTCAGCAGAATGCTTGTGACTTGCTACTAGAACCTCTGCCGCTCTGTTTGGCGAGCCTTCCCTCAGCTCCACGTGCTGAGCCACACCGAACCCCAGCATCACTCTCTATTCCTCCATTCCGGACTGCAGGATTAGGTGGCGCATCACCCAGAAAATCCCTACAAACTCCCTATCTCTTTCTTAGCTTCTTTTGTTAGCTCTTGTATGTGTTCGTGAGTGCGTGTGTTGCTGATTGCTGATATTTTTGTCTGTTTAATAAAATCTTTAAATTGGAAAACCTTGCCTAGTTCTTGACGCGGCCTGACCCCGTAAACATAGGGCTAAAAGATCTCGCTACGTTACCCTGCTTCTCGTTAGCTAAAACAGTGCTCCGAGCTAATTTTCCCCACCAATATTTGAGCACATTTTGGTGTCCCTCCCGGGACCCCCAGAAATCAGGGTAACAGAGTGGTGGAGTAACGCGGGCAGCCCCTGTACCCCTAATTTGAGAGTGAGTCGCAAACCTTCTCAAATCAGCTGGGTATAGACATAGGTGACGGCCGGTTGAGATACTAGAGTTTTGGAGAGTTTCAGATAGGCAGGAAGGACCTGTGTGTGCAACTCTGTGTGATTCTGTGTATTTCTATCTGGGTGGAACTCTGCTCCCCTTTTCCTCCTTGGCTTAATCCGGGAATCACCTCCCCATCTTGGAACTATCATGGGCTGGGATCTTAGCATAGGAACAGTCCACACACACGCAACACCTAGAGTGGCAGGCAGGTACATAAGCACTTTAGGGAAGAATTCCCCTGTTCGTTGGTAGATACAGGTGTGTTTTGTTGTAGTTTGGTAGCGCGGGTGAATCCCGGCAGTATAGAATCGGGTGCGTCCCAACGTAATTAGGGTTTTAAGAAGGTTTATCCTGAGGTAGAGGAAGGCGCCCCTCACCCGAAAAACTGTTAGGGACAGTTTGGTTTGGGTTCCCATCCCTTTTCCCCCGCTGCTTGGCCAGGCGGTGTAGTAAGGCCTGTAGTGTTCGTTGCCCCCTTCAGGTAGGCGGAGTACTCCTGAGGGTCCCCTTGGGTCTGGGTGACCTCCCTGTCCCCAGGCCGTTACCTTGTCCTTTTGACTCTAAGCTGTCGAGGTGGAAGGCCGGGCTTAGGTGTACAAATGTGACCTTTGTTTGGGCAGGCTGAAGATAGGTTCCCATCCCTCTTTCCTAGCTAAATTCCTTAGAGTTCGTCTCCCTAAAATCCCCCAGGGGTCTAGGTGATCCTACCCGTCACTCCAGGTCCTGGTCCCGTTTGTGTTAGAAAGTTTGGTTGTGTAATTGTTAGAATGGCCACTGAGAGCAAGGTAGCAGTGAAGGACCTCATGTTAGAGGAAGAGGTCAAGGGAAAACTCGAGAAGTGGCTGTTGAGTAAGGGGAAATGCCCCTGGAAGGACTCTAGCTTCTGGAAAATCCCTACAAACTCCCTATCTCTTTCTTAGCTTACTTCGTTAGCTCTTGTATGTGTGCATGAGTGCGTGTGTTGCTGATTGCTGATATTTTTGTCTGTTTAATAAAATCTTTAAATTGGAAAACCTTGCCTAGTTCTTGACGCGGCCTGACCCCGTAAACATAGGGCTAAAAGATCTCGCTACGTTACCCTGCCTCTCGCTAGCTAAAACAGTGCTCTGAGCTAATTTTCCCCACCAATATTTGAGCACATTTTGGTGTCCCTCCTGGGACCCCAAGAAATCAGGGTAACAAGGTCTTGGAAATACTTTCAGACACCCCAATGATTGAACATTTCAAAAAAAGAGATAAGCCATGAGAGACCATTTGAGAAGGTGCAGAGGGTCTGGATCCAATCATTGCCAAGGGTGCCACTCAAACATTAGGACTGTAAATATCCAAACCATGTCAGGTATGGTACAAGGTGAATGACTAATGATATGAATATGTATTAATTAGGCACAATCATTTCAGGAATTGTCAAGAAGCAAGGGCCTGTAGCCTTACAGATGTGGTGGATATATACATGGGTGAAACCTTTTTTTTTTTTTAGTTAATTTATATCTTGCCTTTCTTCCAGCATGGGACCCAAGACAGCTTATAACACAGATAAAAAATGATAGCAAAAAAAATTCTAAAACTATTAAAGAAGGTCCAAAAGGAATTTTTTTAAAAAACAATTTGAAAACAGAATAGAGAAGATAGAAGTACACCATGCCTTGTAAAAAGGACCTTCTGTCACAAACAGTTAACAGCCAAAGGTCTCTCTGTATCAAAAGGATTTTGCTTGCTGGCAGAAAGAAGGCATACAAAACATAGCAAAACACAGAAAAAAATTGTTAAAGTAGAATTTACAAATGTATTAGTATTAAAAGCATTTAAAACAAATAAATTAAAAAGGAAATTGCTTGTCGTTTGGCTCTAGATGGGCCCCTGATCTATTCTGGCTGGACCATTTATTCTACTTTCACATATTCTCAGGAAGAACATAAAGCCATTGGACTGCCTTTAAACATTTGCTCTCCTAGTGGCAAAAAACAGGATGGTGGATTAAAAGGGATGATGATGAGTTTAAATCAAAAGCAGTTCTTCTTCTGGAAGAGTATCCTCCCCCCCGCTGATTCCTCCTCCTTGGGCACCATGCAAGAATATGACAAAATTCCACCAAAAGTCCATCCAATCTTCAAATGGAAATTCCTTCTAGGAGAGGCTGACAGATAGCAGGGGCTTCTCTTCCTCTCTCCCTTGAGAAATCCATGTATCTTAGGATGCAGTGTATATTCTCAGATAATTTTGAAGTTTACACAGACAGATGTCTCCCTGAACACACGGTCTGACTGACTAGCTAGGAGCTGTTTATATTTGCTCCCAGTGATCTTCAAGCTCGTTTCCAGAGGAGAGAGTGGAAGGTGAGCTGTGTCTGAGAAGACATCTTAACTGGGTATCTTTTACAGGCTTCTGGGGCTTTGTTTGATTGTTTGTTCGTTTGTTCGTTTGTTTTTCTGTTTTCTCTACCCATGCGCTCTCCCTGAGCACATGGTCTAACTGACTAGCTAGGGAGGAGGAACTAGCAGCTTTTTGCTCCCGGAGCTTCAGCGCACACACTTTTACTACCAAAGCTTAACGAGACTTAATTGCTTCTTCCTTGAAGCCATCGGGAGTCAATCTGCCTGTCCACAACATCTAGGTAGGGGTGGCACCTTGAGGGAGTAACTATAAGCACTATAGAATTGCACTGTCTCTCTTGGTAGCTTGACAGTAAGAACTCAGCAAACAGGGGAGTTGACATAGGTTTTACCAGGGGACTTTGAAGGCAAAGCCCAGTTTTACCTTTTCCAATTCAACTATTTAGACTATCAAGTATGGAGGGTGAGGGAGCTGTTGCGGTCACCTGTCACAGCTGTGGCGTGTTTCTTTTCCTGTCGCAACATGTCATTGGGTACACCAGCAGCAAATGTAAGCTGGTCGCCCTCTTGGAGGAGAAAGTTCAACAGCTAGAGGCACATGTTTTGAATCTTCGCATTATTAAGGAGGGAGAGGAGTTTTTGGATAGGGCTGAGAGGACCTTTTTGAAGATGGTGTGCATGGAGGAGCTAGCGGGTGAGGAAGTCAGTTCATGATACCAGGAGACGGATGCTTGGTGGAATGTGACAAGTAGGAGTAGAAAGGCAAGGTGCCAAATAGAGACTCTCAAGCTACAGAATTGTTTCCAAGTTCTTGACCTTATTAATGATGAAGTGGAACAGCAGGAAGAGATAATGCAATGTCACTAAGAGGAAATCCAACATCAGCAACAGGAACCCCAACACAGCAGAATGAAATCCAACAGCAGCAGCACCACCAACAGTCTCAGCACGAACAGAAGGTTCAGGCGGCCATGACAGAATCTGCTTGTCGAGTAACCCCGGACAAGCCTCAGAGGAGATGAGTTCTAGTGGTTGGGGACTCCTTGCTGAGAGGAACAGAACCAACCATTTGCAACCCGTACAGGATCAATCGTGAGGTGTGCTGTCTCCCTGGAGCCAAAATCAATGACATAACGGAGAGGCTAACAAGACTGGTCAAGCCTACTGACTGTAACTCCCTCCATTTGGTTCATGTCGAACCAACAACACAGCTCATCATGAAGGATTATGAGCTTATGGGTAGGAAGCTGAAGGACCTTCGTGCGCAGATTGTCATTTCATCTCTCCTCTCTGTGGAAGGACATGGCCCATGAAGGGAAAGAAGAACAGTGGAGATCAACAACTGGCTCCGAAGATGGTGCCACAAGAAGCGATTCGGATTTTTGGATCACAGCCTCCATTTCCACGAAGATGGTCTTCTGGCAAGGGATGGCCTGCACCTCATAACCATTGGCCGGAACGTTTTTGCTAACCGTCTTGCAAAACGGATCAGGAGGCCTTTAAACTGAGTTTGACTGGGGAGGGGGACAGTATTATTCTGGGCAAGGATTCAGTGAGTGCTGCAAAAAATAGCCCAAATGATATAGATAGGGCAGGCTAAGTAGAACTAGAGACGAACAGGGGAAGGGAAAGTAATTTTAATATAGGACTTCCAGGAAGTGCACATGGTCTCAAGTGCCTCTGCACTAATGCACAGAGCATGGGAAATAAGCAAGATGAACTCCAACTCTTAGTACAACAGAATAAATATGATTTAATAGGCATCACTGAAACCTGGTGGGATGAATCTCATGATTGGAATGTAGGAATAGGGGGATATAGCCTATTTCACAGAAATAGACCAAACAAGAAAGGAGGATGAGTAGCCTTATATGTCAAGGATGTTTTCACCTGTGAAGAGATCCATGACTTAAATCTGGGAAGCGAAGTTGAGAGTATCTGGGTAAGAATTAAGGGAGTGAGAAAGAATAGGGATGTGATTGTGGGGGTTTGCGACAGGCCTCCGGGCCAGCCTGAGGGCTTGGATGAGGCCTTCCTGGAGCAGATGACCACACATTCAAAAAGGAGAGATGCAGTGTTAATGGGAGATTTCAATTATCCTGATATTTGTTGGCAGTCAATCTCTGCAAAGACCGCAAGGTCCAACAGGTTCCTCACTTGCCTTGCAGACAATTTCGTGGTCCAGAAGGTGGAAGAAGCAACAAGGGGATCAGCTGTTTTAGATCTGATCCTGACCAACAGGGACCTAGTTGATGAGTTGGAGGTGGTGGGATCCACAGGGGGGAGTGGCCATGCTCTATTGGAATTTGTCATTCAGTG
This sequence comes from Ctenosaura bakeri, assembly GCA_948474755.1. Lineage (NCBI taxonomy): Eukaryota > Metazoa > Chordata > Lepidosauria > Squamata > Iguanidae > Ctenosaura > Ctenosaura bakeri. The sequence continues at coordinate 64,146 of CAOLHI010002305.1, forward strand.
GAAAGGAAAAGCCAAATGTAGCCAGACATGCATCCTAGACTTTAAGGAAGCCGATTTCTCTAAACTTAGGGAGTTACTTGGAGAAATCCCGTGGTCAAGAATACTAAAAGAGAAAGGAGTTCATGATGGATGGGAGTTTCTTAGCAGTAATATATTGAAGGCACAATTGAAAACTGTGCCAATAAGAAGGAAAAATGGGAGGTGTCTGAAGAAACTGGAACTCTTAGCTGAGCTAAGTGTTAAAAGAAACATGTACAGGAAATGGAAGAATGGTGAAATCACCAAATCATAGAAATGTAGAGTTGGAAGAGACCACACGGGCCATCCAGTCCAACCTCCTATCATGCAGGAACACCCTCAAAGCACTCCCGACAGATGGCCATCAAGCCTCTGCTTAAAGACCTCCAAGGTAGGAGACTCCACTACTCTCCGAGGCAGCACCTTCCACTGCCGGACAGCCCTGACTGTCAGGAAGTTCAGGTGGAATCTCCTTTCTTGCAGCTTGAATCCATTGCTCCTTGTCCTGGTTTCTGGAGCAGCAGAAAACAAGCCCCCTCCTTCCTCTACGTGGCATCCCTTCAAATATTTAAACATGGCTATCATGTCCCCTCTTAACCTCCTTTTCTGCAGACTAAACATACCCAGCTCTCTAAGTCTATCCTCATAGGGCATGTTTTCCAGGCCTCTCACCATTTTGGTCACCCTCCTCTGGACTTGCTCCAGCTTGTCTATATCCTTCTTGAATTGGGGTGCCCAGAACTGGACACAGTATTCAAGATGGGGTCTAACCAAAGCAGAATAGAGTGGTACCAGTACCTCCCTCGATCTAGATACCATACTCCTGTTGATGCAGCTGAGAATTGCATTGGCTTTCTTGGCTGCCGCATCACACTGCTGACTCATGTTCAGCTTGTGGTCTATGAAGACTCCTAGATCCCTTTCACACGTACTGCTATCCAGCCACGTGTCCCCCATCCTATATTTCTGTATTCCATTATTTCTGCCTAAGTGTAGGACCTTACATTTCTCTCTGTTGAATTTCATTTTGTTCGCCCTGGCCCAGCTCTCCAATCTATCCAGATCATTTTGAATTTTGATCCAAAGAGGAATTCAAGCAAATGGCCAGGAGGTGTAGGGAGAAGGTCACAAAAGCTAAAGTGCAGAATGAACTCAGGCTTGCCAGAGACATTAAAAACAATGAAAAGGGTAGCAAAGGGAAAAACAAGGGAATGATAGGGTCGTTGCATGGAGAAGATGGCCAATTAATAACAGAGGTGTTACCCTGAAAATTGGGGGTATCTTGAGAACACCCAAACCAGGCTTCAAATTAAGGTAATTAGCAGAGCTACCCAGCAAAATTTGCAAGAGGTCAGGGCAAGGGATCTTCAACCCTATGTCTACGGGGTCAGAACCACCAAGAGTCAGAGGAACAATATAAAATTGTTTTATTAAAATCTAACAGAGAAGGTCACAGACACACGTTATCAAATACTCCTACAATCATACAAGGGCTACAGAAATCCAGTTGGAAATAAGTGACCAGCTGGGAGAGAGGGCATACAGACCTTAGTCTAGACGTCCTAGGAGAAGGAGAAGATTAGCGCAGGCTCGGTGTATAGCACCAAGGGGAGGCTGAATCCTGGGCGGGACGGCTAGCCGCTGCGGGGTCTCATGGAGGATTGAGGACGCGAGTCACATTTAGCTCTCAGGAGCGTCTGAGAGGCTAGGGTGGGAGGCTTTGATAGCAGCGAAATGGGCCCTACTAGAGGCTCTCCAAAGAGGCTCCAAAAGTGAGGATATTTATAGCCAATTTCTGTCCTCAATCTGTGTATCGGCTAGCAAAGTGGTGTTAATGGGCGATGATCACGGACTATAATGTTAGCCAAATATCACAACCCCTCCTTGGTATTGTTTCTTACGGGGAAGTCCAGGTGCGTGATAGGTTTAAAATTCCAAATTGATAGGCTTTGATTGTCTATCTTTGCACAGTTCATCAACGTAGCTTGAGGCTGTGACGGTGTCAATGATTCACTTTATTAATCAAGGAGAGAGTCTATAGTGGTTGCCTAGAGATACGTGACTTGGAACAATAGGTCGTCGTCTGCGTTCCCCTACAGCAGCGAAGGGCGGTATGGGTTTTAAGAATGTCTAATTCAAAACCAACTTTTACCTGAAACCGACCTTTCCTAGGCAATATCCAACTTGGGGGAGCTAAGCCAAATTTAGGGGTCCTCTCTTAGGATTACTTTGGAGTGTAACAGAGGGAAGAGAGAAGGCAGAATTACTCAACATCTTCTTTGCCTCAGTTTTCTCCCAAAAGGATAGAAGTACTCAACCTGGGGGATGGGGAGCAGGTGAAGAAGAGGGGGAAATGCAGCACAGTATAAGTAGAGAAGTAGTACAGAAATATCTGGATAAATTAGATGAATTCAAGTCTCCAGGGCCAGATGAATTACATCCAAGGATATTAAAAGAACTGGCAGACGTCATTTCTGAACCACTTGCAATAATCTTTGAGAACTCTTGGAGAACAGGAGAAGTCCCAGCAGACTGCAAGAGAGCATCTCCTCCAGTCTTCTTCAAGACTTCTTCAAGCCATCTTCACGAAGTAGAAAAAGAGGACCCAAATAATTATTGCCCAGTCAGCCTGACTTCAATACCAAGAAAGATCCTAGAGCAGATCATTAAATAGTCGATTTGTGATTACTTAGAAAGCAATGCCATGATCACTAAAAGTCAACATAGATTTCTCAGAAATAAGTCATGCCAGACTAATTTTATCTCTTTTTATGATAGGGTTACAAGCTTGATAGGTGAAGGGAATGCTGTAGATGTAGCATATCTCGACTTCAGTAAGGCCTTTGACAAAGTTCCCCATGACATGCTTGCAAAGAAGCTAATAAAATGTGGGCTGGACAGGGCTACTGTTAGGTGACTTGGTAATTGGTTTGCTGACCAAACCCAAAGGGTGCTCACCAATGGCTGCTTTTCATCCTGGAGAGAAGTGGCTAGCGGGGTGCCACAGGGTTCTGTCCTGGGCCCAGTGCTGTTCAACATCTTCATCAGCGACTTGGATGAGGGAATAGAGGGCATGCTCATCAAATCTGCAGATGATACCAAATTGGGAGGGGTTGCTAATACGCCAGAGGACAAGATCAAATTTCAAAATGACCTTGACAGACTGGAGAGCTGGGCCAAAGCTAACAAAATGAATTTCAACAGGGAGAAATGTAAGATCCTGCATTTAGGTAGAAAAAATGGAATACAGAAATATAGGATGGGGGACACATGGCTGGATAGCAGTATGTGTGAAAGGGATCTAGGAGTCTTCATAGACCACAAGCTGAACATGAGTCAGCAGTGTGATGTGGCAGCCAAGAAGGCCAATGCAATTCTCAGTTGCATCAATAGGAGTATGGTGTCTAGATCGAGGGAGGTACTGGTACCACTCTACTCTGCTTTGGTTAGACCCCATCTTGAATACTGTGTCCAGTTCTGGGCACCCCAATTCAAGAAGGATATAGACAAGCTGGAGCAAGTCCAGAGAAGGGCGACCAAAATGGTGAGAGGCCTGGAAGCCATGCCCTATGAGGATAAACTTAGAGAGCTGGGTGTGTTTAGTCTGCAGAAGAGAAGGTTAAGAGGAGACATGATAGCCATGTTTAAATATTTGAAGGGATGCCATGTAGAGGAAGAAGAGGGCTTGTTTTCTGCTGCTCCAGAGACCAGGACAAGGAGCAATGGATTCAAGCTGCAGGAAAGGAGATTCCATCTGAAACTCAGGAAGAACTTCCTGACAGTCAGGGCTGTCTGGGAGTGGAATCTGCTTCCTTGGAGTGTAGTGGAATCTCCTTCCTTGGAGGTTTTTAAGCAGAAGCTGGATGGCCATCTGTTGGGAGTGCTTTGAGGGTGTTCCTACATGGCAGGGGGTTGGACTGGATGGCCCCTGTGGTCTCTTCCAACTCTACATTTCTATGATTCTATGATTCAGTGGACTTGAGGTGGGCTGAAGTCTGTTCAGCATCCTGTCCCCATTGCATATTGGAGGAGACTTCTAAAACTTTTCTTAAGAGCAGAAGGCAAGACTTGTCCTCAAAGCACAGGGCATGTTTCTCAGAGAATAGCAAGTGTGTTAGGCAGTGGGCATGAGGAGGAAGGATCCTTCCCTCTACAGCTTTTGAAGCTTCAATAATGGGGAGTAAGAAGGATCCTATTCCCTAACTTCTGAAAAATCCTCCAGCTTTGGAAATGGGAAGTAGGAAGGTTCCTATCCCCCCGCTTCCAAAGCTGCAGACGCTTTTATGCCCATTGGCACAAAAGCCTCCTTCAGGAAGGGGGTGTAAGAAGGATCCTATTCCTCACCTCTGAAGCTGAAGAGGGCAAAATTGCAAATGCGGAGGGCCAACTCTGCTTAAATTGTAAAAACTGACTTTATTCAACTCTGTCCAGAAATTCTGGAATATAGATTGGGGTATAAAGTTGGCTCCCAGACTTGAGACTTGACTCGAAAGTATCTTCAAGGACTTGAGACTTGACAGTAGAGACTTAAGATTGGACTTGAGACTTGGAATAAAAGACGTAAATACATCACTGCTGTGTTCAAATCTTCAGCTCAGCTGGGGAAACAGCAGCTTGTGACCATTTGCAAGGCTTTTTTCATTTGTGGCTGCAAGTGACCAAGACCCTGTAGGGGGTCTGTGAATGAACTTAGCTTCTACCTCCCATCTCCAGTTGCTGCGATACCAGGGTTCACCCTCCACTCTGCTTTGCATCTGTCATCCAGCTAGAAGCAAGTCGGCAAAATTAAAATGTTCCTTATCCTGTTTGCCTCAATAAGAGAGAAGTAACACTATCATTTTGAGAAGCAAAAAAGAGGATACGTTTACAGATTACTTCAAACCACCAATCACTATGGCAACTCTCACTTTAAATACCACTACTATATAGGCTGTGATAAATGCTACCAGAAATACTCCTAACCTCCACTGTATTTAAATAATAATAACACTGCCTTCCCTTTTCCCCTTCCCACTGTTTCTGATAGCCGCCTCACCTGCTCCACGAAGGCCATTTCCACACTAGCCTGTTACAGCGCTAGGATTCCACTTTCAACATCCTATGGAACCCTGGGGTTTGCAGTTTTGGGAGGGGCCAGCTGTCGCCTCCCAAAACTGCAGACCCCAGGATTCCATAGGATGTTGAAAGTGGAATCATAGTGGTATAACAGGCTAGTGCGGAAATGGCTGAAGCTGGCCTGTTCCAGTGTTCCCACGCAGCTGAAGGCTCTCTGGCCACCTTGGTTGGCTAGCTCACCCTCCCCTTCTTGTTCTGTCTCCCTTCTCCCCACCTCCCACCATTTACAAGTCTCTCTCTCTCTCTCTCATTCTCTCTCTCTCTCTCTATGTGCTCCGCTGGGCCAGCCTCCATCCCTCCTCCTAGCAGATGTCTCCATGGAACTGACCAGATGGCAATGATGAAGCAATGTTGACGGAGCAATGGACATTTCCAAAATCCCCAGACAGTTTAAAAATCTGCCCAGACAGATATTCTGAAAAAGTTCTGAAAAAGAGGACCTGTCTGGGGAAAAAGAGGATGTATGGCAATGTTAGTGAGAAGAATAATTTCACCTTGATCTGGGAACAGCCCTTCTATCTAAAATGTCTGTCTTGATTTCCAAACAGGATGATATGTTGTGTGTGAATGTTAAGTTCTGAGCAACTGCGGTTGGTACTTAGCGCATAACACTTCACGATATCACTGGGGCCCATCCCTAAGTCCCCGGTTTTTGGCCCACAAACCTCATGGCTTAGAACAATCCTTAACTGGCGACCCTACTAGAGAGGTAGGATCCACCCCGGGTGGCAGATTCAGCCCAGAGGAACTTTCAATACAATGCGGGTGTGAAATGTGGTGTCCTTTGATGAAAGGACTGTCTGCATTGAGAAATTCATAGATCTTGAGGGGATGTTGGTGAAGGGTCTGGAAGCCATGCCCTATGAGGATAGACTTAGAGAGCTGGGTATGTTCAGTCTGCAGAAGAGAAGGTTAAGAGGGGACATGATAGCCATGTTTAAATATTTGAAGGGATGCAATGTAGAGGAGGGAGTGGGCTTGTTTTCTGCTGCTCCAGGGACCAGGACAAGGAGCAATGGATTCAAGCTGCAGGAAAGGAGATTCCACCTGAACCTGAGGAAGAACTTTCTGACAGTCTGAGCTGTCCGGCAGTGGAATATACTGCCTCGGAGTGTAGTCATGTCTCCTTCCTTGGAGGTTTTTAAGCAGAGGCTGGATGGCCATCTGTCGGGAGTGTTTTGAGGGTGTTCCTGCATGGCAGGGGGTCGGACTGGATGGCCCCTGGGGTCTCTTCCAACTCTACATTTCTATGATTCTATGTTGAAGGGACTTAGCCTCCTTCCATGCAGATTTAAAAACAAATCAGTTGAATGCCTTAAGGTGGCCTATTTGTTTTCCTTCCTAATGAGATTTTCCATGTATTACAGGATATAAAAAAATTCCAATGTCCACAGGAGTGTTGATGGTATAGACTCAGGGATCTTAGTATTATATAATAGCCAAAAACCCAGCGACAAACTTCCAGACTATGGCCATTTCCACACTACACAGTTATAGTGCTATTGTTCCACTTTCAACCTGCTGGGGAATCCTGGGGTTTGCAGTTTAGGGAGGGGCATTTAGAATTCTCAGCCAGAGAGCTCTTTGGCATCAAGAAACTACAAACCCCAGAATTGCACAGCAGGCTGAAAGTAGAATCATAGCACTATAACAGTGCAGTGCAGCAATGGCTTACCTAAAAGCAACAGTGTAGGGAAGAGAAATTTACATAGGGAATTGCCCTGGAGAACACACCAATGCTGAGTGGGTTGAGAGAAGGGAGAAACAGCTGCGGAGGAGGCAAGAGAGGGGGGCTGGGATGCATTGCTTCAAAAGAGAGGACATGGCGGAGAAGGAATGGTATGTACTGTGCAAAGGGCAAGCCTCGTGTCTGCAGGAAGGGTGAAAAAGAGATAGCAGAACAACCGGGCCCCCAGCCTCTAGATCTGTCGCAGGGAGGGCGTGGTATTGAGAGAAGATAAGAGAGGGGCCCTTGCAAAGAGTTGGGAGTAAAAGGCCAGAAGCCTAGGAAATGGGGAGAGAAAATTCACAGAGAAAATACACCAGGAAGGTTATTTGTTATCCTATGGTGCCATCCAGTGGCCTGGGATGGTAATAGCGGCTGCCTAGAAATTCATAAAAGCAAAGGAGCAGTCTGAAGCCATTTCCGCACTGGACTGTTATAGCGCTATGATTCCACTTGCAACATCCTATGGAATCCTGGGGTTTGCAATTTTGCTATAACAGTCCAATCTGGAAATGATCTGACTGTTAGAAGCCGATGCCAGAAAGGGGGGGGGTGCATGGCTGACCATTGATTTTTTTTGTGTTGTCAGTGCACAGTTGTTACAATAAATGTTCAACCGGCCCCAGATGGCCTTCAGAGGGCTTCTTTCTGACTGGGAGCCTAGAGCATTCGAGGTTCCACTCCCCATGGAGGAAGGGGCGTCTGCAATAAACAGGCAAAAGCAGTGCCCTGAATATGAAGGTGACAGCAAACCATTCCAAGGCCCCTCTCCTTCCTGAACCAGCCCAGCTCAGGAGATCTATTGTCCAGTCATGGGGCTGAGAAATGCTGGCCTTGGAATAGTTTTGGGAGAAATCCTATCAATAAACCATAATTTTCTTCCACTTGCAGCTTTGTTTAACTTTGGTGGGCCCTTGAACAAGGTGGAGCCAAGACCTGAGTGGGGTGGGACCCTAGGACATTTAGAGCTGCTCGAATCTATTTTTTCCCCTTTTATGCAGAAGTTTCAAATCCCAATGTTGCTCAAGATGCCCAGTTGTGCTTTGTGCATTGGTATAATCTTTGCTATGGTAATTTCCTTGTAGCGAGGAGTTCCCCAGTTCTGGCTTTTTAGTCTGAAGCACAGACACTGCCCAAGATAAAATAGGAAACTTATTTTAAGAGTCAGTGGCAAAACTGAATCAAGACTTTTTTTTTCTCTTCCCACTACCACAGGAGTACCCAAATCCTAGTTCCTACCCCTCTGAGACAGGTTTTTAGGAGATGTGGAAGGTGGGGGGATTGCAGGAACTGGGAGGGCAAGACCGATTCTCGTAGACATCACTGGGGGACTCCTGACCACTCTTATCTAGTGTTGTGGAACCTGTGTGTTTACAGGGGACCTGCACACAGTGAAACTTGCTGGGCCACAGCTAGAGTACAGGCAGTGTAGATCTGGGAGTGAATGCGGTTGGAAATCAGCAAAGACTCTTCATTGTGCCTACTACGCAGCAGTGAGGGGCCCAACCACTAGGATTGGATCCCCAGCCTCCCACCCACTAGGGTTATTTGAACTGCTAATGAGTACTGCAAGGAAAACATTGCTCAGAACTGGTTTCAGGACAGGTTACAGCACTGAAATGGCCTGAATTGCTCTAATTGATGCTCTACTGCAGGGGAAAGACAGGGGGAGTGCCATCCTTTAGATCTTCCTGAGTCTCTCAGCTGCTTTTCATACCATTGTCCATGGTATCTTCCTGGACTAGTGCTGTGGGATGGGAGTAGGAAGCCCTGTTCTCTAGTGGCTCTGTTCCTGTCTAGAAAGCTAGTTCCAGAGAGTAGCACTGGGGGAATTCCTATTCAGTTCTGTGGCTATTAAGATGTGGGATAATATATAGGGTTCTATTTTATCCCCCTCCCCCCACCCCACATGCTGTTCAATATCTATGTGAAACTGCTGGGGAAGGTCGTAAGGGGGTTTGGAGTGGGGTGCCATCAGTATGCTCTATTTCTCCTTGTCATTTGGGCCAGGTGGGGCTGTGCAGGTACTGGACCAGTGCCTGGATGCTGTAATGGACTGGATGAGGGTCAACAAACTGCAGCTGAATCCTGATATGTTGAAGGCTCTGTGGATTGATGGTTGTCTGGTCCAGAAACTGACTGTTCTGGATGGGTTGCACTGCATGGAAGAGGTTTGGGCTAGATGGCCCTTGTGGTCTGTTCTGATTCTGTGATTCCCCCAGAAGGAGCAGGTATGTAGCTTGGGAGTGCTCCTAGACCTATCCTTTTCACTAGAATCCCAACTGGACTCTGTGGCATGGAGTACGAGTTGCCAGTTTTGACTTGTGGGCCAGCTACAGCCTTTCCTTGACACTGATATCCTAGCCACAGTGGTCCAAGCGCTGTGTTACCCTGCTTGCTGGGGACCCCTTAGGGGGATTCCTAACACTTGTGGGGAAAATTAGCTGTGAACACTGCTTTAACAATGCAAAGAGGGCAGGGTAATTAAGGATCTTTTACCCAATGTTTATGGGGTCAGGCTCAGACAGAAATCACACAAAAATGTCCAATGAATGACTTTATTGAATAGTAATAGTTCGCACTAACGCAAACATGCACACACGCATCCAAGAGCTAATAGAAATAAAGAGTGGAAGTAAGATAGAGGGATTGTTGAGGGATTTGCAGCTTGGGTGATGCTGCACTTCTTCCTGAAGTCCTTGGTCCAGGAAGCAGCGATTGAACAGAGGGAGGGGGGACCCATCAGTTGGTATGACCGGGAGGCATCATACTCATTCTCCTTGCCTTGCCTTTCTCTCCTGCCTAACTAGCCCCAAAACAGGGACTATTTGTGGTAAAAATTACTTTGAAGGCAAGTCCTTTCCCAGGGAAAACAAACAGGGACAGAAAAGAAAAACAACTCCACACCTGGCATTTTTCAGAAGTGTCATCTAAATAACAGGATCTTCCTCCACTTTGAGGCCATGGTGTGAGTTTCTGGAGATGGATCTGATAAGGTTTTATTGCTTCCAGTGCTCAATTTTCTGGGAACACTTTTACTCCCTTCAAGTGGACTCCTTTAAAGATTAAAGGCCTTTTGTCCACCATGGGTTATCACAACATGAGGTCTCCTGTTGCTACATGACTGGGTATTTTACTAGCCTGATCTGGTTCTTTTCGATTGTACGACCATTTATTGCCTACGTGCATATTCGAGTGACCTCTCTGGTAGTTTAGATTTGTAGACCCTGGGACAGGGATTTGCAAGGGGACAACACGCACACAATACAAAGCACTAATAACTCCTAATATAGCTACATAAAATAACATGATTGCTCTTCCTTCACAATCTTTCAGAAGTATCTTTGGTACTCTGACATCAGGTCAGGGGTCCCCCCAACTATGGAGCTACAAAGCATGATGCTGTGTCTCTGCCCATTTCTTTATTAAGGGATCTGAGATTTATTATTGTGTTGTCTTTCTCAAAATAAAAAAAAAATCACTCCTTGGCAAAACCACCTTGGGTAATAAATAATCTATTAAACCATTTATCTTTTTCCTTCTGCTCTGGCATTCCTGTTACTGCATTCATTCTGCAACTTAGCTTCTCCACCCATTCAACTTATCTCACAGCATCACAATGCTGCTTTCTGAATACCAGAGTGCTTTTTCTCGTGCTATGTAGACTTATTCATTTATTTAGAGCATTTAAATCCTTCCCTTCATCCAAAAAGGCTCATTGGATGGCTTAGAAATGGTTAATTGGGCAACTCCCTGCTCCCAGGCTTACAATCTGAAAAGACACAAAACACACGTGGGATGGTGGTGTGGGACGAGATTAAGTTACAGCAAACAGGGGTTGCTGTTCTCCCCCTTGTAGGCCACAGCAATGGCAGTTCAGATGGAGAGAGGGCCTTTCATCAGCTTCTGGAACCAAGGCATTGAAGTAGCTCGCCAAGGAATGAAGACCATCAGATTCAAAAGCAGAAAGTTTATTAAAAACCCCGCAGGGTCTCAGTGGAAGTAAGCTTCCGAAAGACTGAGAACCTCAAGCCAACATTTGAGCAAACATTTATACCCTCTCCAGAAGTCAATTACATCCAAGAACCAGATACAGTCAGATACAAAAAAACATGTTTACAGTTTCAACTCTTTCAAGATGATGTATTTGATACCAGGGAATACCAGGGAGGAATTTTTCCCAGGTCACGTTAACTCCCAAAATTTCCCGTGTATTAAGCATAACAAGACCACATACCTGAGCCTAGATAAGATAAAGGTACATCTGCCAGGTACATCGGCCAGCTTATTTTCATGTATTTTTCTACCTAAGCAACAGCTTTTATATGTTAACCCTTTCAGCATGATGGTGCTGTCCCTGACCACAGTTCTCTCCTTCAGAGGGCACAGCAATGCCAGTAGGTATAAGGGAAGAGCCTTTCATTATCTCCTAGCTGCTTTCCCCCGCTCAGTCTCTTCTCTGTGTTTAGTGTTGAATCAAATGGGGTGGGAGGAGAGGTTTCACCTTTTAGGTATCTTGCCAACCCTGACATTGTACTAGTTGATAGGTTACAAACAGAAGGGTGGAAACCTGAAACAACTTGTTCTGACCTGTATTTCATGAACTTCTTAACAACGCCTCTCTGAGTCATGCTGTGAAGCTTTGAAAGGAACTATATAAAAGTTCTTGCGATTCCTACTTTTCCAACAGCACCTTCTGCTTTCCTTTGCCTTCTGCTGCTCAGTGTCTCCTGCTGCTGGTAGGTCCTCTTTTGCACTCTCTCTCATGTAGGATCTGGGAAGACAAAATGCTTTGAAAGATACTGAGGGACTTATTATTAAGAGATGCTTATAACGATTGACAGAGAATCATAGAAATCATAGAAATGTAGAGTTGGAAGAGACCCCAGGGGCCATCCAGTCCAACCCCCTGCCATGCAGGAACACCCTCAAAGCACTCCTGACAGATGGACATCCAGCCTCTGCTTAAAAACCTCCAAAGGAGACTCCACCACACTCCGAGGCAGCCTATTCCACTGCCGGACAGCCCTGACTGTCAGGAAGTTCTTCCTGAGGTTCAGGTGGAATCTCCTTTCCTGCAGCTTGACTCCATTGCTCCTTGTCCTGGTCTCTGGAGCAGCAGAAAACAAGCCCTCTCCTTCCTCTAAATGGCATCCCTTCAAATATTTAAACATGGCTATCATGTCCCCTCTTAACCTTCTCTTCTGCAGACATTAGTAATGGGAAGAGATGTTTGAAATGCTGATGGCAATGACAGTTTAGTTTTTCATCTGTATTGGTGGCCATGGAGGGAGATAAAGCTGAACCCCCAATACAGAATCACCCTTCCTGCAAGCATAGGGGAGAAGTGGGAGAAAGAAACAGCTATTCTTCCTGGAGAAATGCCTCCTTAACCCCTCTCTTCTTGCTTCCCTCTATGGGCTGCCTTGTCCTGCATGCCACTCTCAGCAGGGAGGCAAAGTTCCATGCAGGCAACAGTTTAGAATGAGAGACCAAGAATTAAGTTTCCCAAGCTCTGATGCCCAAAAGAGAGAGAGAGAGAGAGAGACCTTTTCCAGTGAGTTCCCATGTGGGTGTGAAAGAGAGATCCACATGGAGAGATTGTTTGCATCTTTTTCTGAAAGCCACCTTGGCACTCCTTTTGGGAGAAGGGTGGGCTCTAACTAAGATAAAATTTTTATAAACTCAGCAAAATGTTTCAAGGATATTCAAATAGAATCCAGGTAGGTGGGTGTATGTGTGTGTTTCTGTATGTGTGTGTGTGAGAGAGAGAGCGTGCGCATGGTGGTAGTTGGGAATCAAGTCTCAATTACTGTCAAAGGCCCTTTCCACATGCGGGCTGGGAAACGGGGAAAGCCACGCTAAAACGTGGGCTTACCTTGTTCCGTCGCCGTGCTGAGCAGTGCATTTTGCTGCTCTACACGCAGTAGCATCCCGCGGTGTCCTCGGCGCCCGGCAGCACTCAAAATGGTGGATTTTGACTAGCGGAGCCTCTCCACCAATTGGAGAAGCTCGCCAGCCGGAAATCCCGCTCCCTGCCCAATCTGCGGGGATGCCCTTTCGCAAGTCTGTAAATCCATATGGGCGCTGCGACGGGGCTGCGCGGGGCTGGATGCCCCATGCCTTTGAAAAACCACATAAAGCACATGGCAGCGCCACTTGCGGGCACTCGACCGCGGATTGGGGTGTGGAATTACTCGAGAGTAATCCACCCCAATTCGCGTAACGGTGTAGACACCATTTTTTTAACTCCATGTGGAAAGCGCCAAAGTGTAAAAAGGATTCCTCTCTGTGCTCATGTCGTTCTAGATTCCTCCTCCTCCTTCCAAGATGTCTGCTAGACAGGAAATTTTTGTTCCTGTTTGTGATCCTGGTCTTAATCCATATTTTGTTGAAGAACTGCTGAGTTTTGGAAGTGGTTTTCCCTTCAACTCTGGGGGCCTCCCTGGTTTTGACTGCAACAGCCTTTTTCAGTCTGGTGCTTTGCCAGGACAGGGAGCACCTCTAATGCCAATGGATCTCTTGTGTCCCACCCAGAACAGTCAACTTAAACCTGCTCTCCTGCCTTCCATCCCTTTCCCAGAGTGAGGCTTTGTTGCTTTGAAGTTAGAGGGGTAGGGAATCCCCTTCTTTCAGGGACCCCTCCAAGGCAACACACTAAGACACCCCCAAAAGACCATCCTAAGTGGGAGCCCTGGTCCAAGCAGAACTGCTTCCCAGACTAAAAAGAGCTGCCTAGAAAGGCCACACCATCATCATTGTTGTATCTCCCCAAGTGCTTCCAGAAGGTAGTCTCTTCCAAAGGATGTGTGTGTTCCAGCCCTTTTCTAGAAGGAGAGCTTTCCCCACCTATCCCCATAGAAAGGCACAGATATGTGCATGTGCAATTTCACAGCCTGGGTCCACTCCCTTTACATAGGGGAGGAGTATGGTGTCTGTGTGCATGCGCCTACTTGCTTCTAACCAGAAGGTGGATGCAAAGCAGGGTGGAGGGTGATCCCTGGCACCTCAGTGACTGTGGGGAGGAAGGAAGCTAACTAAGGAAAGTCACAGAGCCCTGAAGAGTCTTTGCAACTTCAGCCACAAATGAATTCTTGTAAATCATAGCAGGTTTGCACAGAGCCCTTTTTCTCTTGCCTGATGCTGAGCCTGCCAGAACTGGAGAATTTGCACTCATCTCTCATCTGAAGATGACCCATGGAAAGTGGAGACTCGGGGTGAGGCCATGACACCTGGCAACCCTAATCTCTGCACTTGGATCAGGCTGGGCCTCCAACTGCAGACAGCCCGGAGCCCGCCTCCAGAGCCTTACAGGGAGCCTTTCCCACTTGGAGTGATCTCCCAGGGCTGATCCTCCCCCGTCAGAGAGTCTTCCAGAGAAGAAGTTGTTTCCTGGCCACAAGGAGGCATCAGAGGAAGGACTTGGGAGAAATTAGCATTTATGTTAACAACAAGGCATGAACAAAGAGGCTGGTGTGGTTGGTGCAGCTGGTATTTTAAAAAGCATGCCTACATAGGTTGGGGTGGGGGATCACCCCAGCATCCTGATAGACACCTAAAATCACATAAATGTTGCTGAGACGACATCATCATCATCATCATCATCATCATCATCATCATCATCATCATCTATTTATCTAGTGCCATCAGTATACATGGTGTTTTACAAGTACAGGATTAAAGATTAAATGGAGATTGACACCCCTGCTCTACTATGAGAACAGGATCAGGCAGGTGCTCTGCTGCATCCATTGGATCAAGAAGGTGGAGAAGTACAATCCAGATTTCTGGAGAAAAAAATCAGGGCTGCAGTGTGGGACATGGACTGGAGTCTCCGGGTCAATCTGGGGACCCTTATGAACCATCACACACCCAGCTCAGGTAAGTTGGAGAGCAGACACCCATAAATTCTCCTCCACATTCATCCGTCAATGAGGAGAAGGAAGAGAGAGTGGAGTAGAAGGAGGGGAGGAAGAATGGTTTGCTCACAGAAGGGTTGAGTTAGAAGGGATCCCCCAAAGGTCATCTAGTCTCATCCCATAACTCTACCTGCAGTCTGTTCCACTGTTGAACAGCTCTTACAGTCAGCACAGTCTTCCTATTGTTTAAATGGAATCACTTTTCTTGCCATTTGAAGCCATTGGTTCATGTCCTAGTTTCTGGACCAGCAATAAATAAATAAATAATAAAAGAAAAGCTGGCTCCATCTTCTACATGACACCCCTTCAAGTATCTAAAGACAGCTATTTTTAGCAACAGAAGCAGAGAGCCCATATTGAGGGAAGTAGTCAGGCTGCTCAGTCTTAGTCAGCAGTGTGATGCAGCAGCTAAAAAAGCCAATGCGATTCCAGGCTGCATCAGTCAAAATAGACTATCTAGATCGAGCGAAGTCATAGTCCCACTCTATTCTGCTCAGGTCAGCCCCACCTGGAGGGATCCTGTGTCCAGTTCTGAGCCTCACAATTCAGGAAGGATGTGGACAAGTTGGAAAGTGTCCAGAGGAGGGCAACCCAAATGATCAAAGGCCTGGAAACCATGAAGCCCTCTGAGGAGCAGCTGAGGGAGCTGGGGATCTTTAGCCTGGAGAAGAGAGGGTTAAAAGGGGACATAATAGCCATGTTAGCCATGATGTTAACTATTTGAAAGGATGTCATGTGGAAAGTGGGGAAATCTTGTTTTCTGCTGCTCCAGAGACCAGGACCATATCATACTTCGATGAGCTACAAAACCTTTACTGAATGTATTTAATATAAGTATATATTACAATAAAAAGTATTTTTAAAAAAAGCAAATAAAGGAAAAAACTTGGAAAAAAGCAGCAGCAAAGCACCTTCCTAAAACGTCCTTCTATCCCTCTGGGAGCCAGCGCAGCCAGTGCAGCTACCTAGCTGCTCTCAGTTTCTGCAGTTCCTCTACTACTTCCACGTAGCCCCTCTCGACGAAGAACTGGTGTGTAAGAGTCAGCAGCTCTTTCTTCTCGTCGCCTGCGGCTGATGCTGCCATGTTCTGCTTGCCAGAAGGGAAGATGTTCACAGGACAGGAAAGGGAAATGTCATGAAGTTATTATAATTCTTAAAATTATTATATGTTTTTGGGGGTTGGTTTTAGCTGGGTTGGTGGGTGGGTGGGGAGGACTGGGTATGTTTTTAATGTTTTTAATGTAATTAATGCATTATTGCTGTTCGCCACCTCGATCCATCTGGAGAGGCGGGATAGAAATACATCATCATCATCATCATCATCATCATCATCATCATCATCATCATCATTGTGGTTCTTAAAAGAAAAAAAATGCAAGAGCAAAGCACCTTCCCAAAACGCTGTTTTGTCCACATGGGAGCCAGCGCAGTTACTTGGCCACTCTCTTTCAGTAGTTCGTCTGCTGCTTTCTCATAACCACTCTGGTGGTACACCAGAGCCAGAACCTTCCTCTCCTTCTTCCCTACTGCTGGCATGTTGCTGCTTGCGGTATATTCCCAGAAGAGCTTTACAGGACAGGAAAGGGAAATGTCATGAAGTTATTAAATTCTTAAAGGGGTTCTTAAAAGCAAAAGTGTTCCATATTTCAGATTTTGGGGGGTTCAGAACACTGTACCTTTTTAGAATAGCCTTGCATCTCATTCATTTCCTACTTGTGTTGTGTATGAGAAGCAAGGCTGGAGAGAAACTGACTATCTGTAAAATGGTGGGAATCCAAGCATAGCACTCAGTGCTAAACCATGCCTCCTGCCGTTCCACAAATCTTCAGTCGCTCTCTCTGTCTCTCTTTCTGCCACCAGGTGCCCACTTCTGTCTTTGAGGTGATGGCTGCGGCGCTCTTCAGATCTGAGAGATGAACCAGCAGGTGCTACATAGCTGCCCCTTCAAAGGCAGAATTGGGCAGCTGCGGCAAAAGCTTTCTGGTTTTGATGTTTTTTGGCTTTCTGGATAGAGAAACTCAACCAATATTGAGATATACAAAATATTCGCTTGTTCAAGTTGTGCGGTTCTGAAGCCGGGTGACAGATGTAAAAGCCAAAAAGCAAAGCAGTAATAACTGTAGAGTGCTTAACATATTCCAGAGTCCACAGCAGATCCAAAGAATCCATAGGCCCAGGATCTGGATCTGTGAAGGGTCTGATCAAGAACAGAGCAGACATAGCAGATCCAGAGGCTCTGGGGACATTGTGAGCTTCAGTGGAACGGGGTGGGGATGGGGGTGGAGGGGAGTTTTCCCTGCACACGGACATTACTCTGTCATTTGACGAGACCCTTTGTTCAAGCAAGAAGTATTACGTTTAACTCATCTATCTGGAAATCACAAGGAGCTCTTTGTTGCATACAGCTTACGTTTTGCTTTTGAGTTTCAGAACCTTCCTGCTTCAATCTTTTTAAGAGACAGTACTTCAACGTGCTGGGTTTTTTTTTAACTTGTCTATTGTTCTTATTTGGTGATTTTATATTTAATCCTTTAACTTGTTTTATTTTTTTCTTTGTAATCTATTACTCTTTACTGACTTGGAGTGTGAGATTTGTGTTTTTTAAAATATGGACAGCTGAGGGATTGCAAAATGTTTTATTTTTGTTGGGCATGTACAAGGTTAACGACTGAGTTATTTTGTTTTGCTGGAGTGAACGGGTGGAACTTGGACTGTATTTCTTTTTTTGAACAAGTTTAAGAAATTGTAGAGTAAGATTTTATTTTTATTAATAAGAAGGTTTTATAATGGACTTTCTTTCTTAAGTCTTTTCTTGTGGCTGATGTACAAATGCTGGGAACTGTGAATGATGTTTTCTCTTATCATCTGTAGTTTTGTCTATCGCTGAACTATTTTATATTGCTGGCTCTGGCTTTAATTATGGAGTCTAATTTTTTTAACTAAAATGAGTCTGGATGATTATGAGGATATGACAAATGAAATTGTGATAAAGGAAAAAGGAAAGAATAAAGGAAATTCCGATGAACCTGGAAAGTGCTTTGCCAAAAGAAGAGACACGTGATCAGCAGAAGGCACATACTTCTATGTCAAAGAGGAGCAAAGAAGAAACTATGATATGATGTTTAGCCAGCAAGCCTACTGGTGGTGATGGTTATACTTGGAAGGTGATACTTTTAAAAGAAATCTTTGACAATTACATGCTGAATCTACCGGAAGTATTTGTAACAAAGATGAAAGATGACAAGCTTAGAAGGCATTTGTTTACTTGACAGGTCCTCAGATGTAAAGAGATCTTTTTAAGAGACAGTACTTTGATGTGCTGTCTGTTCTTTTTTTTTTAACTTGTCTATTGTTCTTATTTGGTGATTTTATATTTAATCCTTTAACTCTTTTTATTGTTTTCTTTATAATCTATATTCTTTATTGCTTTGGAAGTGTGAGATTTAAAGTATGGACAGCTGAGGGAGAAATAGAAAATCGGCCAGAGAAGGGAGTGCAGTGGGAGAAGCGATCCTGTCTTCTCCTTCCCAGGCAGAGGGGTGCAAGAGGGGCCTTTCCTCCCCCAGGGCAGGCTGTGCTCCACAGTCCTTCGCTCAGGATCAGGGTGCTCAAAGGCAGGGGTGCAGCTGGGGAATGGGGGTGCAAACCAAATGAGCGTGTTGCCCTCTACACAAGAAAGAATTCTGCTCCTCTCAAATACCCTAAGGGCACCATCAGAGCCCCTCTGATTTTCGAAGCCAAGCAGGGTCAATCCTGGTTTGTCTTTGGATGGGAAACTGCCAGCAAAGATCAGACACTGTAGGCTCTATTTCAGAGGAAGAAACTGGTGAAATCCCCTCTGAAGATTCCTTGCATAAGAAAAAATTCAGGGGGTCACCATAAATAGACAGGCGACTTGAAGGGACACAGACACACACACATACCATAGCTCCCCCTCTGCACAAAGGGTTGGCCCCACACTGAAATGGTACATGCATGTCTGTGTCTTTCTGTGGTGGGGGGAGCCCCCTTCCAGAGAAGGGCCTGGAACACACACACATGCATGCATGGAGTAAAAGAAGCCAATGCAGCCTCCCAGTACCTCATTGGGACCAGCTGGGGGAGACATAACAAGGATGCTGTGGGCTTCCTGGGCAGCCTTTTTCATTCTGGGAAGGGGCACTGCTTGGAGCGGGGCCTCTGCCAGGGGTGCCTTTTGGTGTTGGGAGGGATAGTAATAGCAATAGCATGTGTATTTCTATACCACTTATCAGCTAAGTGCTCTCTAAGCGGTTTACAATGTGTTAGCTAACTTCCCCCAACAAGCTGGGTACTCATTTTACCGACCTGCGGAAGGATGGAAGGCTGAGTCCACCTGGAACCTGGCAGGATCGAACTCACAACCTTGTGGCTGCAGCACTGGCATTTAACCACTGGCCACCAGGACACAGTGTCTTAGCAAGTGGCCTCCCTTCGGCTCCTGAATGTCTTTGGTTGGATCTGCTAGGAAGCTGGAGTTGAGGGGCTGGTTTTTTTTCTGTTCTGGAGAGTTCCTGGGTACTAAGGGGTAAATCACAGAGTAATCTCTGAACTATTTCAGTCTGCCCCCTCTAAAAAAAATAGACTGTGCCCAATACCTTCCAATCATCCTGGTCCCAATCCCTCCTTTTTGCTGCAGTGTGTGTGCATGTGTGTTTCGGTCTTTCCCTCCTTGCTGAGCGTCTACAAGTGGAACCAGACACAATGGGGAACTCTCCCCTCCAATATTATCCTTATGGGAAAAGAAAACAGAGGAGGAAGTACTGACTGGAGGAGGGGGGGGGTTCCATCAGTTCAAAGGAAGAGCGCCCCTCCCAGTTGGACTCTTGTTAAGCCAAATCTTGTTTACTTTCCGAATTTCTTCTTTCCTGTTGAAATTGTCTACGTATTTATGGACTTCAGTGGCCTCTCCGTGTAGTCTGACATAGTGGTTGTCAGAATGGTCCAGAATGGCTACCAGTATTGAAGAACACTAAAATCAAGACTCAAAAATATGCCAATGAACACCACCCAGACTCTGGAGGTCCATCCACAGGGAACAATACAATGGGTTGCTAATGTACTTAACACACTGTTATGCATATCCCCTGACTTAACATACAACCTGGGGGATATCCCATTTAACAATAGGTCATCACACAGGCCAGCTGTAACTCATGGAAATTGCTTCCTCCCACCTGGGGACTACAGAAGTATATAATACTCTGTCTCACTTCCATGCCACCAGATCCTCTGAAGATGCCAGCCACAGATGCAGGCGAAATGTCAGGAGGAAATACCAATAGAACACAGCCTCAAAGCCTGGAAAACCCACAACAACCTATGGATTCCGGCCGTGAAAGCCTTCGACTTTACATCAAACATCTCTGTGGGGAGTTCTTGCTGCAGTTTCCCAGAACAGCCAGAAGGTGGAGTAAGAGCTTTGTCTCATTGAGTGCAAAGGAGCACCGTAGAGGGGATGGGAACTGGGTTAGTAAGTTCCATTGGTGGCAAAGAGATGAAGCCAGTGAAGCTACTCCAGTTGGAAAATGGGGAGCCCCCTCCCCACAACTGCTTTGACACCTCCTTCCTCCCATACCTGAGGGATGCCCCACAGCCTGCCAGTGATGATGTTCCCATTTTCTCCACAGTCCATGAATTTCACTAATGATTTTGTCTTTCTCTGTTTCTTCTTTCTCTGCTTCCAACTGGGCTCAAAAATTAGATTCCGCCATTCCTCAGGACCCCATGATGTGGAGAAACCTCTTTCCTTCCTACCGACAGCTGCCACACTATGTCTTTTCCTTGCTGTGAGGATAGAAATTTTGCAGTACTGTTCTCACTAAGCCAGTGGTTCTCAACCTTCCTAATGCCGTGACCCTTTAATACAGTTCCTCATGTTGTGGTGACCCCCAACCATAAAATTGTTTATTTATTATTTACAATGACTCCCCCCCCCCCGGCAAAGGCTGCCTCCATAGTGAGTGGGGCAGGGGCCATGGCGAGGAGGGGGCGTGCCCCTCCCGTGCTGCTGCCACCCTCCCAAGCTGGCTCGTCAGACAGGAGGTTCTCCCAGTAGCAGAGAAGGGGAGCAATTTCAGTCCCTTCTGAACAGGGGGCAGGAGGACGCGAATGCGTGGATCGCGCTTGCGCACCACCACCGAGGAGGGAATGGAGCCTAAGACCATCAGAAATACGTATTTTCTGATGGTCTTAGGCGACCCCTGTGAAAGGGTCATTCGACCCCCCAAAGGAGTTGCGACCCACAGGCTGAGAACCGCTGCACTAAGCGTTCGATAGAAATTTTGAAGGGAGCACAGAAGGACAGGAGAGAGAAGGAGAACAAGACCACCACAGATCCAACAATTTCCTGCCCCTTCTTGAGAGTCCCAGCCTTGGCTTCCCTTCGGTTTTCTTCTTTTTGGGGAGGGGGTAAGAGAAGGGCTAGGATGTGCCCTCAGTGTTTGGAGTGACCTCCATCAAGTTGATTGCCAATGATTGAAGCCTGATTCCTCTCCTCCTCCAAACATGTCCCCTGTACATGGTTTGGCCTCCCTTGAATTTCTCTGGAGTGAGCTGGACTCTACTTTTAAAGACAACCACAAATCTTGTTCTACCCTAAAGGCTGCCTTTCAGGTCCTACAGGGCTCTTTGCTGATTTTCCTGAAACACAATGGTGGCGCTCCCATTCCCTCCCTCCTTGGAAACCGCGAAGCTACTTTTTTATGGTGATGGCTCCCAGGCATGCCAGCAGTTACCGTTGAGCAAACTAACTTTTCTGAACTTTGTAAAAGGCTTATGGGTGGAAGGGCTCTATCGGAAAGCAGCTCAGTTGACAGCCATTCAATTTTTTATATTATTATTATTTATTTGTATCCCGCCTCTCCATATGGATCGAGCCAGCGAACAACTTACAAATAGCATGTATTTTGAAACATTTCTATACATGCCCCCAACAAGCTGGGTACTCATTTTACCGACCTGCGAAAGGATGGAAGGCTGAGTCAGCCTTGGAGCCGGGCAGGATCAAACTCACAACCTTGTGGCTTGCAGTACTGGCATTTAACCACTGCGCTACCAGGGCTCCTTTTATTATTGTTATTATTTATTATTGTCCCATGAGAGCTTTTAGCTGCATCAGCATGCTTTCAGCAAGTAGGACAGTCATTCAGACTTCTTCTTGTTCTTTTTTATTTTATTTTTTATAAAGAAAAGAATATATTTACACATTTAAAAAAAACAGGTAATGCATATTACTTTCACATTGTTTGGAGATTTCTGATGGAAGTTGATCTTTTAATAACATATTAAATACCACATTACATTCTTATGTCACCTTATTATTCCATCACTTTTTATTCCAAGTCCATTTTACTTCCTGCCTTCCCTTTGTTGGAATATTCACATAAATTAACTTAAAACTTAAAAAAGCCCTGGTGGCGCAGTGGTTAAATGCCAGTACTGCAGCCACAAGGTTGTGAGTTCAATCCTGCCGGGCTTCAAGGTTGGCTCAGCCTTCCATCCTTTCACAGGTTGGTAAAATGAGTACCCAGCTTGTTGGGGGCAATTAGCTAAAACACATTATAAACCACTTAGATAACACTTAGTTGATAAGCGGTATAGAAATAAATGCTATTGATATTGATATTTAGAGTTCTATTCAAAGTTCATCCTGCGTCTAACTGTAGAGTTAATAGTCTTAACATACAGCGATTTCGTCAGTTCATTGGTTTGGGTTTATGCTTTCTTAAGTTTCCTAAGTCATAAATTATATATGTTCTTTCTTCTTATTACTATAATACAAATATCTTGTCTAGATATCTCAACAGTTTTTTTCTTTAATCTGGGCCTAATTCTTTCATTCCCATTAGTTCATCCAGCTGATCTTTTGTATCAGGGATTTCTTTTCCATAATTTGGCAAATAGGTTTCTTGCAGCTCTGCCCATATATAACAATATTCTCTGATATTTCCTTGTGATTTTAAAATTGAGTTCTTGTGTCGTATTCAATAAGTATAGTTTAGGTGACCTTGGAAATTTCTGAAAGAAATTTCTGATACAGTAGTATGAATTTTGGTCCAATACTTCTTTGTTGCTCCTGAAGGCTTCTTCTTGGTCTGTGATGTCTTCAGGTGCTTTTTGCCTTGGCCTCCTTCTGAGGCTGAGAGAGTGGCACTTGCACACCAACCCCCAAATGGCAAAGTCAGAGCCTCATGCCTCAACTCTCCTCCTTCTTCTTCCTCGTCTGCACAAGTTGTCATAATCCAGAGGCTTCAGAACTTTAATTCATAGTACTAAAGTTTTCTCCCTGTTGAAATTCATTTTGTTAATTTTGTGCCAGCTCTCTGCAAAGGCCTTACTGAAATCACAGCCCCTAGTCTCCCCCCACCTGAATAGATACACTCCAAAGTCCAGAGAAAACCCTCCTTTCCTTCCTTCCCTTACTAGGAAAGGAATTGGCATGCAGTTTGTGGGGAGAGAGAGGTAACTGGATTAGAGGGGACATGTGCTGAGAAGAAGGGTGGGAAGAAGGAACTGGCTTATACCCCAAATGGCTTTGACCCATTAGAGCAGTGGTTCTCAACCTGGGGGTCGGGACCCCTTTGGGGGTCGAACGAACGACCATTTCACAGGGGTCGCCACTCCTCAATCCTGCCCCCCTTTAAAAGAAGGTGGCCTCACAGCCAGTGGGAGCAGTGCTTCTGAGACTCCTGCGCTGGGGTTCAAACTGCAAACCCCAGGATTCCATAGGATGGTGAAAGTGGAATAATAGTGCTATAACAGTCTAGTGCAGAAATAGCCGGGATGACTTTCTCCTCTCGCTTTTGTTGTGCGTGGACCCTTGGCGCTTGCCACACGCACGCGTTGTGTTCTTCGCCCTGTCTTGCATTCCTTGCTTTTTGTATGTTCAGCGTCCGCACTCCCTTTAGGGAAGGGAGGAAGGGAGGGAGTGAAACAAAACGCGTCTGCTTATGCTGCTGCCATCTTTCCTCTCTCCCTGTCCTTTCCTCCCTGCACCTCGTGTAAAATGTGGGCTGTTTTGGCGTTGCCTTTGGGAGTGACTGGCTTTTTGAACTGTGGAAACCCAACATTCAGAACTAGAACTACTGCCTTAATTCTGGCATTGATGGACGCTTTCTGTGCTTAAAAAAAGAGGGGAGGGTTACCAGTTTTTAGACATTAGAAGTCTATCCAGAGCAGTGATTTAGGGCAGTGTTTCCAATCTATTTGATGTTGGAAATAACTAACTAACTAAATAATAAATAAATAAATAAATAAATAATAACGAAAATGATTTTATGGTTGAGGGTCACCACAACATGAGGAACTGTATTAAGGGGTCGCAGCATTAGGAAGGTTGAGAACCACTGCATTAGAGAGCCTTTAGGGAATCAAACCAGGAAATCTCTTTTTGCAAGAGAACACCCAAAGTGCCATCTTCTCCTGTTGTGTTTCTGTCCACTTTGAACAATGTAAAGACTCAAAGGTTAAGGCACAGACATTAAGATATTAATACTAGGAGGAGGGAATTGGGTGCAGGTTACTTTAGATATGTTTGAGTTCGCCAGAAAGAAAGTGAAGATTCCAACGGAAGGTGGGATGCTAGGGCTGTGTGTGTGTATCCATTACAGCCAAGGTTGCTCTAACCATTGGGGATGGGGAGAGGTTCATTTTAGTTCTTTTGATAACAAAACATCTCACAATGGAATTGGAGCCCAAATGCAATTAGGGATCAAAGAGCAATGTATTAACGAGCTAGCAAGCATAGTCATGCCCCCAAATGATGCCCTTGATAAAAGGATGCTTTTTAAAAATGGACATGAACATTGCCTTAATGTTACAAATGTGCAATATGCATTCATTTACAAAGATGTGAGATACACATGAACATCCACCTGAGGAAGAAAAACAGCACAACCTCACCATGCAATCAGGACCCAATCCTGGTGAGATATGTGGCGGAAATCCAGCGATGCCAAAGAGGTTGACTTTTGCTGCTTCACATACCTATCCTAAGCACTAGGACAAGCCTTAATTGAACCTAATCAGGTCTTAGCATCAGGGGTGAGTTTAGGGAACATTCTGTGAAGTCATATTTAAAATTAAGATGCCTTTGAACATGTGCTGAGTGCCTTGGTCCTACCATCACACTGACACTACCCAAGCCACTGGCAGGGAACCATGGAGACACAGTCTCTCCTTACACTTCTTCTTCTCTCTCCTCCCTCCACAGTTCCCTTCTGAGGAAAAAAGGGTTGATTTTGGGATCCCAAGTGAACTTCAGACTGGTCTGACTTTTTTTCCTGAAACTAAGGCCCTTTTCGCATGGGCTTTTCCGGGCGAAATAGCCCCGTGAGCCTTGCGGGAGTGGGAGCGTCGCTCCGCACGACGCACTCCCACTTCCGGCACTCTCACGGGGCTGCAGTGGTGCGAGCGTGGGTTTTTTTATTTTCGCGTCGAAGCGAAAATCACCCCGCGCTCGCGCAGCGCTCCCGGCGCCCACACGCACTTACCTTTTGTGCAGAGCGTCGGAGAGGCGGCCGGGTCGCGCTTCCTTCCCTCTGCCCGTGCAGAAGGAAGGGGCGGGGCGGGGCGCTAGCGCGACGGATGCGATAGCATCCTGCTTCTCGCGGGTGGGGGGCTGCTCGCGACAGCCTCCCGCTTCTCACGCGCAGGGGGGCGACGCGACTCCCGCTTCTCGCGCGCGTGGGGGGGCGACGCGACTCCCGCTTCTCGCGCGCGTGGGGGGGGCGACGCGACTCCCGCTTCTCGCGCATGCGCGGGGGGGCGACGCGACTCGCGCCTTTCTCTCGCGTGCGGGGGGGATGGACGGGACAAGCGCCTTTCTCGCGCGCGGGGGGGATGGACGGACGCGCGAGCCGCCGCCGCCTCCGGGAGGCTGCCGCTTCCCCACTGGTTCCTTCGCCTGCGGAAGGAAGGAGGGGGGAAGTGGCAGTCTCCCAGAGAAGGCTTCTTGCGCGAGCCGCCCTCCCCCGCTCGCGCGAGAAGCCTTAATGCGAAAAGGGCCAAAGTCTCTTATGCCTTTCAGTCCTTTTAGCATTTCTACCTGATATGAAGGGAAAGGGGTTGGGGAAGCTCTTCCTGTTGGATTTCTGACTCTTAGGAAGCCTGTACAGTCTCAGAACCCCATTATGGGAAGGGCAAGGTGGAAGCTGCATAAAGGTCCCTCATAAGGAGATTCCTCTGTGCCTTCTAGGGTGAGTGGGACCTCCCTGAAGGACCATGGCCCGGGAGGGGGCTCACACACTATAGAGGAAGAATTTTCCAAGAGGTTCTGGGGCTTCAAGCTCCTCAGGAGCAAGGGCTGCTGCTCAGACTCTCCCTTCCTTTTTGGGTTCCTTACTCCCTTTCCCCTTTCTGCTTCAAGGGCTTGTTTATTCCAAAGAGGAGCTGGGAGAGGCTTTTTTTTCAGAAAACAGAGCAAGAAGTCAAAAAGGGAAGAAAATCCCACTCCTTGGGGGCATCGCCAAAATTTCTCTCATACCCCAGATCCAATGGAATGACATCTGAGCACCAAGAAAGTCTCCATCAGCCCTTCCCTAAAAGACACTCTGGAGGAGGAGGAGGAGTCAGGCACATGGGGACTGTGACACAGGACCAGAGACTGTGGATGAGGAAAGGATAGATCTGCACAGAGGACCCTTGATCCAGAAGGAGAATGGGATGTAGAGGAAGAAAATACCTAATCTACCATTCTCTGCCTGTTTTAATATCTAGCATTTGTAGCCAATGATTGAGGTCCAAGCAACTGCAGAAGGTCCTGTGTGTATCTGTTCAGAAGAGGAGAGATCCATCCACAGTCAGGAAGTCACAGCAATTCTTGGGTGCCTTTCCTTGGACTAGAAAGGCAGCTTCTTCCTTCCACCCTGCTTGGTCCTTCCCAGAACCAGACCCATTTACCCTCTGAAGTGGTCAGTGAGGAAGAGTGGGCACATGCAGAGAACAGAGCTGTCCATAATGTACTAGCTAGCTCCAGTTTCAGAAAATAGGCTTAGAGGGTACAAAAGCTTTATTCAGAACAGTAAAGAAACAGCAGCACACCTTGGCAATTTCCAAGACTAAAGAACTATTGGATTTGCAGCACCTTATAACATTTCCAATTAACACACAGGAAAGGAGGAAAGAAGATTCCACCTGAACCTCAGGAAGAACTTCCTGATGGTCAGAGCTGTCTGGCAGTGGAATAGGCTGCCTCCATGGAGTGTGGTGGAGTCTCCTTCCTCAGAGGTTTTCAAGCAGAGCTGGATGGCCATCTGTCAGGAGTGCTTTGCTGTGTATTCCTGCATGGTGGGGGGTTGGACTGAATGGCCCCTGTGGTCTCTTCCAACTCTATGATTCACACTAGTATTCTGCTTGGCAGTTAATCACAACAACTCTTTTCCCAGGCTTTTCTGTCCTCCTCCCATTTTCTCATTCTGCCTTCCAACAAAGTGACCTTGCAGCCATGTCTGTTCATTCTTGTCAGAGATCATTCCAATAATATCCTCCCATTCTCAGCACACTGTTTCTGAGTTGATCCCATCAACCTTTCACAGCAATACAAAACTCATTTAAGCATCAATGCAAGGCAACAACTTAAAGGCACAACAGGGAAAGCAAGGCCAACCTGACATTCTGCCTCTCAAAAAAACTGGTTCCCCCTCCCTTCTCTATCCTGGCTTATTTGGGTACATGTCATGAAACTTGTGAACCATGTGAAGGGCTCTAACATTGGATGTCCACCCATTCTTATTCATTAGAAGGCAAGTGTTTCCCAATAACCAAATACTTAAGTTCCCTCTTGAACCATTATGAATCCAAAATTTCAGAAATTTCAAAATGCTGATCCTTCCCCATGATGACTGGTGGAGGAGAGGCTGGCTGTGCAAGTTGTCACTTGTCTGGCACCGCCACCGGTTTGAGAAGGCTGGAATGAAAAATGGTGCATTTGTCTGTAAGATTTGGGCAACTCTAATTCAGCCATCACATCATTCACTAAGCATATAATGCAAAATAGTCCTATGTATTTAGGACCCCATTTCTTAGAAGACAAAGGACATTTCAAAAACTCTGTGGGTAAATACTGACCCACACCACTATTCTGCCTTGGAACTGAAGGGTAGAACTCTATCTCACAATGTGGTCCTTAGGTCTGCAGGGAGGACACCATCTATGCCAAGGCAGAATGAGGCTCATACTCTTCCTCCTCAGTCTAAGGATGTGAATGAGACCACCTCCCAGCCCTCGAAGGAAGCGGAGTCCTCCAAGTCTGTGAGAGACCCCTTTCTCACTCCTGGCCTATATTAGGCAAAATCTATTTACAATTTCATTAACAAAAAGAAAAGAGGGCAGGACCACTAAAAATAATATCATTTCAAACCACCAAAGAAAGAGGCATGGGTATTTCCAACCTCAAGTTGCATCACAATGCATTTTACCTGAGACTACTAGCCAGAATAATTCAAGACCCACTACAGTTCATACGTAAGAAGAGATACAGGGTAAATAACTTGCCCAAATTTAAGCAATACTTTTTAATAAAAAGTAACCATTTCTCTGAAATGTTCTTCAAATATGGAATATTTTTTAAAAAACGTTAAGTCCCATTCTCTCCATTTTCACTGCTGTCCTGTTTAGGTAGCCAGCCAAGATTCACAGTCATGAAACAGAGACTGCAGTATCAGCCACAGTCAGGTTTACAGAAGATTATCAATCAGGCAATTACCATTCATTTGTTCCAGCAGTTCAGATTAGCAATAAATCCAGGGTATCAGTTCAAGGGAGTACCCAGTAGCATGGTCAGCAGACAAAGCAAGGTCCAAAATCCTTCAGGAACACAAGACAGGGATCAAAGGATGACTCTGGGTTGCTCCACTGTCCCACCCACTGTGCTGCTTCCACCAGAAGTTAGTTGTCAGCACTAGACTTCTTCCCACCAAGACTGTGGTATTTATGGGCCAGCAGCCTCCCTCAGCTGCTGCCTGATTAATGAGCCTTTCCTCTATAAGCACTCTGAGTGTCTTGTAGACCCTCTCCTTTCTTATCTACACTGGGCTGCAGTAGGTATTGCTGAGTTCAAGACTGTGTGTTGTGGCTGTTGGGAAAGATCTCTGTCAGCATCTGCACCTGCGTCCTAGGACATTTGCATTCTCAAATACAGATTACATCAATGGAAACCTGGAAGCCTGTATAGATTAAGAGACCTTTTAATCGATGGTAAACCCATAACAGGAATCCAATTATGTGAACAACTGGACAATGACAAATCACAATGTGTCCATATTTTTTAAATATTGCATTAGACATCTCTGTTACAAGAAAGGGAGCAAGCAATGCACTCTTTTATTTCCTTTTTAAGAATTGCTGATGTCTGCTTCAGAAACACCTAAAGGTTTACCAACCAGAGTATATAAAAAGTTCTCTTATCTCATCTTTCTCTTAAAAATTTAGGTCATAAATTTGCATGGGAAAATGACCTTAACACCCAAGCGTCTGATGAAAAGTGTTCAGTGTTATGGTCAGTGGAGCCAACTAAAGTAAACTTTGCAAATCAGAGAAGACAGTCTTAAAATGACAAAAAGATAGGACACAACATCTGAGCATCTACAATGTTATATATAAAAGTTAAATAAGAGATGTTGGAGATAGGTTGTGGGGAGAAGAACTGACCTCCACATGTGGTGGTCATGTCCAGTAATAAAATAGTTTTGCTGAAGAAGTGTATAAAGAGATCACATTCAGCTTCATCTGCCCTTGCACTGATTTCTTTCATACAATTGTATGGTGGACATTGTTTTTCAAAGGACTCACAATCATGTTTATTTTTCCTGTTCATGTTAAAACTCATAAAAATTATGAGGAGGGGAATTAAGAGACAGCATGGGTTTCTCAAAAACAAGATGTACCAGACTAATTCTATTATTTTTTAATGACTTACATGTTTTGTAAATGAGGAGAATGCTGTGAATGTAATGTGTCTTGGATCAGTACAGTTTTGGTCAAGGTTCTCCTTGCTATTTTCTCAAACTGGATGGATTTGTAGCTGGCTCATAGCCTTAATGGCTACACATGCTACATGTTCCTCTTGATGTAACATTAGTCCAGTACAAACAGGTGGGGGGAACTTAATCCCAGCCATGTCAACTGGGGAGGGATGTATTTTTATATTGAACAATATATGCAAAACTGTTGGATATAAATAATTTTTTGAATTTTTTTCTGAATAGTTTTTTGAATTTTCTTTCAAACACAGACTTCCTTCACCATCTTCTTGACACTGATGCTGCTTAAAAAATGTCCTGCTAAAGCAGCAGTTCTCAACCTGTGGGTCATGATCCCTTTGGGGGTTGAATGACCCTTTCACAGAGGTCACCTAAGACCGTCGGAAAATACGTATTTCCAACGGTCTTAGGCGCCATTCCCTCCTCGGTGGTGGTGTGCAAGCGCGAGCCATGCGCTCACGTCCTCCTGTCCCCTTTGGTGGGAGCACATGCAGCCGCACGAGTTCCCGCCAAAGGGGGCAGGAGGACGCGTGTTCGTGGCTCGCGCTTGCACACCACCACTCCTGGGCCTTTTCTGCACGTTAGCTTATCACGGAGGTGGGGGGTGCTGTTTGCGCAAGCAGGTTCTTCCACGAGGCGCTCTCTTCGCTGCTCCTTTGTCCCGCAGCTGGCTTCCTGGTCGCGCAACCGCCCCGCCCCTTCCTTCAGTAGTGCAGCCTGGGAGCTATAGGCTGCGCTGGGGGAGAAAGGGGCGGGGCGGTTGCGCAACCAGGAAGCCAGCTGTGGGGCGAAGGAGCAGCGAAGAGAGCGCCTCGCGCAAGAACCTGCTTAAGCGAATGGCACCCCCCACCTCCCTGCAATAAGGTAATGTGCGGAAAAGGCCCAGGAGCGGTGGTGTGCAACTGTGAGCCATGTGCTCGCGTCCTCCTGCTCCCTTTGGCGGGAGCACGTGTGGCCACAACATCGCCACAGCAGGAGTGGTGGTGCACAAGTGCGAGCCACGCGCTCGTGTCCTCCTGCCCCCTGTTCAGAAGGGACTGAAATTGCTCCCCTTTTCCGGTACTGGGAGAACCTCCCATCTGACGGGCCAGCTTGGTGGGGCGGCAGCAGCACGGGGGGCAGGCCCCCTCCTCGCCATGGCCCCTGCCCCACTCGCCATGGAGGGGGGCGCTGCGGAAGGGCTGGGGGCCCACAAGGCGGCGCTTTTCCGGGGGGGCGATCTGTGCCCAGCACAAAAGACAAAGGTGCTGGGATTTCTCCCCCCTCCAGCCAGGGTCAACACTCTGGAAACTTTTCCCACACTGCCCCCCCCAGCAGAAATGAGAGCAAAGCAGAAGCAGAGCCCGGGGGGGCTTGGAGTTTTTTCCTGGGGGAGACACGCAGCTCCTCTTTCCCTCCCTGCCCGCCCACTCCGTCCCTGGCCGGCGAGGCGGCCTTTGCCGGGGGGGGAAGCATTGTAAATAATAAATAAACAATTTTATTGTTGGGGGTCACCACAACATGAGGAACTGTATTAAAGGGCTGCGGCATTAGGAAGGTTGAGAACCACTGTGCTAAAGAGAGGATAAGGAAGAAAGCAGAAGCTAATTGGGTGAAAAAATGCTACTTAAAAAAGATTCACTGTGAGACGCTTTGTTAACTGAAGCATGCTAGTAGGTTGCTCTGTTGGGAGACATTACTGGCTAGCACAGAACCTGCTTCTTCTACAACAGCAAAAGTATAATGAAGCTGGATAGAGATCCTGTTTCTCAGAAAGCAATCTGATTGAAATAAATTTCTACATTTCATATATTATTTATAACACTAATTCCTGTCTTATGTTAGCATAAAGATATCACCCTGAGTGAGTTCTTTGATGTTTAATCAATATTCTACAATCACTGAAGCTCTTTCTATGTTCCTGCATTTATATGGTTTCTCTCTCGTGTGGTTCTTTTGATGTCAGTGTTGTCATTACAAGAGATGTTAATTCCACATTCCATGGATATTTATGGCTTCTCCCTTGTGTGAGTTTTTTGATGTGAATGTAGATTTGCACTGTGACTGAGGTTCTTTCCACATTCCATGCACAGGTTTATGCCTCTGCAAGTTCCTCGGTGTTATTGTAGATGTCCTTTCCAATTGAAGCTCTTTCCATGTGTTTATTTGGTTCTTCTTGTGTGGGTTTTTTGATGAGAATATAGATGGGCACTCTGACGGAAGCTTTTTCCACATTTCACGCACTGATATGGTTTCTCCCCTGTATGGGCTCTCTGATGTGAATGTAGACTTGCACTATGACTGAAGCTGTTTCCACATTCCATGCATTTGTATGGTTTGGCCCCTGTATGAGTTCTTTGATGTGAACGTAAATTTTGATTATAAGAGAAGCTCTTTCCACATTCCATGCATTGATATGGTTTCTCTCCTGTGTGAGTTCTTTGATGTGAACGTAAACTTTGACTACGAGAGAAGCTCTTTTCACATTCCATGCATTCATATGGTTTCTCTCCTGTGTGGGTTCTTTGATGTAAACGTAAAGTTTGACTGTGAGAGAAGCGCTTCCCACATGCTATGCATATATGTGGTTTCTCTCCTGTGTGGATTTTTTTATGTGAGTGGAGATCTCCACTCTGACTGAAGCCCTTTCCACAGTCCATGCATTTATATGGTTTTTCTCCTGTGTGCAATCTTTGATGTCTATGTAGATGTGCACGCTGCCTGAAGCTCTTTCCACATTCCATGCATTTGTATGGTTTTTCCCCTGTGTGCAATCTTTGATGTCTATGTAGGTTTGCACTACAAATGAAGCCCTTTCCACATTCCGTGCATTTATATGGTTTCTCCCCTGTGTGGATTCTTTGATGTGTATATAGTTCATCACTCCGATTGAAGTACTTTCCACATTCCATACATTTATATGGTTTCTCCCCTATGTGGGTTCTTTGATGTGAATGTAGTTTTCCACTATGGCTGAAGCTCTTTCCACATTCCATGCACTTATATGGCTTCTCCCCAGTGTGGGTTTCTTGATGTGAATATAAATAATCATTACAAGAGAAGATCTTTCCATATTCCATGCATTTGTATGGTTTCTGCCCTGTGTGGGTTTTTCGATGCAAATGTAGTTGTCCACTCTGACTGAAGCTCTTTTCACACTCCATGCATTGATATGGCTTCTCTGAGTGAATTCTGTAATGTATCTTGAAGTAAAATTTATATTGGAATATTTTTCCACAGATAGAACAGGTTATCCTTCTGTTCCCTTTCTAGTTTTCCTGGGGGGTCAGAAGTTCACAAATTTTATCCTCCTGAGAAGCAGAGGAGTTTTTCTTCCCATTCTTGGATTGATTTCCCTTTTGCATTTTCAGTCACCTTTGATTTCCAGACTTCTCTTTCTCTAGAACAATCTTGGTCGTTTCACGGGACACCGTAAAGGGCTTCAAAAAATTCTCTTCCTCCTGCTCATTACCTGATTGTGAAGGAAAAAGATCCTATTAGGAGCTGAACTCGGAAACCCAGGATTTGCTTTTATCCAAAATTCTTCCCTTTCCTCTTAGCCAAGAATGTCTATTCCATTCTGGTTAATTTCCTCCATTAACTGACAAGGCACAGATTTCAGTTTCTTCAGGGTTTATCCAGTGACGGTGAAAATGCTCCTTACCTGAAGAGGCCACATTGCCATCATTCTCCAACCTGACTTCCTTAATCCAGGAGATCCCAATTCTCCTTGGTGAAATATGCATACATTTCCTAAAGGATACTGGTAGCTGAAAGGGAGAAAATAAAAGCACTTCTCTAAGCAAAAATAATCTCTTCTAAAATGATTCCCCTACAAACAAAAATAATTTGGGTATTTCTCCATATGCTTTTTAGTTCTGTTATTAAAAATTCATTTTTAGTGTTTCCAACGGAAAATGGAGAAGTGATCGGTTGCTTCTTTTGTCACTTTGGTAAGGGGATAAGGGAGAGACAAGATGCAAGATATTTTAAGTGGATTTCTGTGAAGGGATTCATCTGTTTTTGTTCCCTGGACAAAGGGAGCATGAGAGATTAACCAACAAGGTTCCTGGGCTCTTCCTGGCACACTGGTTCACCCTACAGAGGCGATCAATAGCTAATGGAGGAGGGATCATGAATGCCATCAAGTCCCACAGTGTGTTTTTGCCAGCTTATAAAAAGGTCTAAACTCCACCAAATCCACATCTTATGAAGAGTTAAGAAATATATAATTTAAGAAAATATTTTGCTTAACATGGACCCTCTTTAACTTTTAGAACATAGTTTTCCTCCTAGAGAAATTGTCTGACTAGTGGCTTTGATAAATGGGGATTGGGCTTTACCTTCAGTTTAAAAATGGGAAAATTAATACTAATGATCAAGGGCACATATAAAGTAACATTTAATTGAATTTCGGTTTACATGATTATGCAGCCGATATAGAGATGTCTAAAGAGACACTGAAACAGTGCTGGAGAGTGAATTAAAGTGTGAGAGAAAGTTTTTTTTAATTCTAATTTTTTTATTTTTAAAAGTTATTGCAAAAAATGCTTAGTCCAGAAATGCTTGTTGACAGACTGAAACATATTAAAATTTTGAATTTATATTTTATGGACACTAAAACAATGTATGTAGGTGAATAAATGTTAATCTACATAAAAAAGAACTTTTAATTTACCTTAAAGTGGAAATAAATAGGACAGACCTTAAATAACCAAAGTAAAATTACTGGCTGCTCTGAGAAGGAAGTTGCCTTTAGAGAAAGTTGCCTTCAAAGGAGATTCTATGGAGCAGAATGAGCAGAGAGCACCATGTGGTATTGAAAAGGATCTGAAGAGAAAATAAAGTGACATCTGTGTGAATGTAGAGTCAGCCCTTGACATTTGCAGGTTTAACTTTCATGGATTTGATTATGTGCAAGTTTTTGCCACCCCACCCCCCGCTGAAGTGCTTGTTTTCCAGGGAAACATTCTGTCTTGGCAGCTCCAATCAGACTTCACAGTCCTTTAAAAACCTGCCTCTGGTCCTCCTCTTCCACCAGCCACTGCCTGGCCAGCTAAAGATGACTCACAGCCAAATTCCTCAGTACCACAGACCCACTTCTGATGTCCTCCCACACCCAAGGAAGGAGATGGAGGTAAGAAAGGAAGCATAGGTCCACCATGCCAACCCTCTCCTTGACCTGACCTGGTTTGGACCCTGCACGCCCATTTCCCTCAACCATGCCTTGGCACCCTTCTGGGAGACACACACATTTTGATATTTCTAGCTTTCCCACTTTTGCAGGGGTCCTGCAACTCTAAATCTAGCAAATGTAGAGGGCCAACTGTAGTTGCTCTTAAAGGCAACTGCATTGAAATGAGTGAGCAGATAGCACCATTGGAAGTTTGAAAGCAGCTGAAGGGAAAAGAATCTGAATAATGTGTGAAAGCAATGGCTGCACTGAAATGAATGAGCAGAGAGTAACAACTGCTTCTCAAAAGGAGCTGTATCATTTGCGAACTTTTCAAAGAAGAGATATTTTTCTTTTTGAAAAAAATTAAAAGAGAAAAAGAGAATAAAGATAAAAAAAAATCTGAGAATCTTTTCCTTTTTCCTTTTTTTTTCCTAAGCAGTTTTTTACTTTCTTATTTCCTTGGCGAGCTTTAGAGTGGCCTTTTTTTGAAATCAGAGATTAATAATAATAATAATAATAATAATAATAATAATAATAATAATAAATGTATTTCCCGCCTCTCCACATGGATCGAGGCAGCGAACAACATGAAATACATTAAATACATTAAAAGACATTAAAAACATACCCAATCCTCCCCACCCACCAACCACCTCTGAACTATAATATAGAAATAAGACTTAGAGCTGGAAAATTAGGGGGAAAATCTGAAGAGGAGCTGTTGATTTTCCTTTCATAACATCAGAGATGGTTCAAAGATTTACTGAAGAACCTCAGTTCCTGATAGCATGGATGAGAACCCAGATGGATCAGATGAGAAGAAATTTAATATCAGAGTTCAAAAAAAGAAATGAAAGAAATGAAAACTGAGACAAAAAAAGTTAAGTCAGAGATGAAAGAAATCTAACAGTCTATTTCTCAGATGGCCTCAGATATAAAACAGATAAGCAAAGAATCTGGAAGGCAGTCATGTTTAAGACTACAGGCGATAAACTGGAAAGAGAGTGAGAACAAGAGCTGGATGCCTTCACCCTACTGTAGCAATGTGAAAGGGAAAATTGTGTGCACTTTAGAGAAATCCCAGAACAAACAAATGAAAATATTAGAGGGTGCCTGGTGAAATCCATTGCAGGATTGCTGGATAAACAAAAGGAGGAGATGGAGTATGAGCTGGATCATGACTTGGAAGCTTTAGTCAAGCCTCATCTGGAGTACTGTGTCTGGTTCTAGGC
Organism: Ctenosaura bakeri; assembly: GCA_948474755.1. NCBI lineage: Eukaryota > Metazoa > Chordata > Lepidosauria > Squamata > Iguanidae > Ctenosaura > Ctenosaura bakeri. The sequence continues at coordinate 100,310 of CAOLHI010002305.1, forward strand.
ACCTCATTTCAAGAAGGATATTGACAAGCTGGAACGTGTCCAGAGAAGGTGAAGGGCCTGGAAGCCACACGCTATGAGGACTGCCTTAGGAAGCTGGGTATGTTTAGTCTGCAGAAGAGAAGGTTAAGAGGGGACATGATAGCTATGTTTCAATATTTCAAAGGATGTCATATCAAAGAGGGAACAGGCTTGTTTCCTACTGCTCCAGAAACTAGGTCAAGGAGCAATGATGGATTCAAACTACAGGAAAAGAGATTCCACGTGAATCTCAGGAAGAACTTCCTGACAGTCAGAGCTGTCTGGCAGCGGAATATGCTGCCTCAGAGTGTAGTGGACTTTCCTTCCTTGGAGGTTTTTAAGCAGAGGCTGGATGGCCATCTGTCGGGAGTGCTTTGATGTGTGTTCCTGAATGGCAGGGGGTTGGACTGGATGGCCCCTGGGGTCTCTTCCAACTCTATTGTTCTATGAGTCTATGTTTATCACATTTTTTCTTCTGCAACTAAACAGAGAAATTTGCCAAGGGATGTGATAGTATATTTTATTCAATATAAGACCTGAGATCAAGTACTCCAAAGACACTTTGAGAAAAGGATGAAGACGGATGGTTTTGACTGTAATATTCAAAGAGATATCCATGAGGATTTTACATAAAAGAAGGAAATATGCCCTTTTATGGATAAACTGAGGCAAAACAGGATCCCATCCAGACGGGAAGGGATTTCATTTTACCTCACACACAAGAAATGCTTACTGAACATTAAATGCCACAGAGTTTTTACAGAAGTATGGAAAAGATCTGGAGAAAATAAGAGAAAAAGAGGAACAGGAATCACAGAAGGCCCCATCAAATCAAGGTATGAGCAAGGATAAGGCTTCAGATGAAGAAGAGACTATGGGAATGGACTATTTTAAAGACTGACATGATTTCAAGATATATGACATTGAACATGAGGGGACTGATGAATATACTTCATTAAAACACCAAAATATTTCATTCTTTGAGAAAGCAGAAATAAGACATAACTTGCTTGTTAGAATTAGAGGTCTACAACACATGTTAGAAATAGAGGTTTCCAATAGCTGTATTATACAAGGTTAGGAAAGGTGTTTATTGCAGTGTCTTAAACTACGAAAAGTGGAGTAGTCATTGACATGAATCCTAATTTATACTTAGAATTGATGTCTGAAGATCAAGAAGGGAGGTATGTGAGGATCCAAATTGATAACCTTGAGGTCAAACGTTTTTGTGGTAGGAGTTTATTCTCCTACTGAAAATAAGAGGATTTTCTTCAAGAAGTTTTTGCATAAACTGTTGAATTATTCATGTGGGAAACTGATTCTTCTTGGAGACTCGAATGAAGCTAATGCCCCACAGTTACATAGACTTTTATTTTTGAGAATTGATATCTTTTTGATTTCAAAGACATTGATCAATGATATATAAAAAATGGACAGTCTACCAAGAACCTTTTCAGACCATAATCCAGTAACTATAACATGGAAATGGAAGAAGTTAGGAGATTACTGGAGATTGAATGATACTATACTTTGAGAAGAAAAGGTTCTAAAAGAATGTTAAAAAAGACTGACGAATTTTTGGACAATAATATGCATAAACACAATGAGATTGAAGATGCATGGGATACTAGTAAGCCAATTATGAGAGGGTACCTAATCCAAAAGAATGTGGAAATTAAAAAGAAATGACAGGAAAAGTCACAGCTGCTTCAGGACAAGATTGGAAGTCCCCTGCCAATAAGGCAATAAATAAAGATTTTACTGAGACAATGATCAAAGTTGACTCTAGGCAAGATTGAGAAGAAGATATATTTTATGAAGCAGAAAGATTTTGAAGTTGCTGATAAATCTGGAAGATTGCTGGCTCACAAACTGAGAAAAGAAAGAGAAAAAACTCCGCTCATCTTAAGGGTACAAAAAGGGAATGAGCCCATGAGTGACAATGTGAACATTAGGAAAACCTTTCCATCAGTATTATATATATATATAATATATATATATTATATATATTTTTTATATATATATATATATATATATATATATATATATTATATATAAATATATTATATATATATATATATATATATATTATAAATATATTATATATATATATATATATATATATATATATATATATATATATATTATATATTATATATCACTGAATAAGAAATAAAAAGCTTTGTTGAAGATGGAGAAATATTTAGATAAACAAGGTCTTCCAAAGATTTTAGAATTGCAAAAACAGATGATAAATGCACCTATGACAGTGTGTGAAATTGGTGAAGCTAATGAACTCCATCTTATCCTCCTGCCTCCCCAAAATAAAAAAATTAAAATTCCAGACTTTGGAAAGAGGTGATGATTGTTTCCTGAAGAAGGTCAGGATTTTACAATGATGAAGAATTACAGATCTATTTCCTTGTTGAATGATGATTACAATTTTTTACAACAATCTTGGCTGAAAGATTAAAAAAGATGTTACAAGATTTCACCCATAAAGATCAGTCTGGATTTTTACTGAAAAGGCAACTGTGACACAAAGCTACATGTCTTTTGGATATTTTGAAACATTTCATAATGAGAATCACAATGAGAAACAATCATAATGAGAAATAGGCAGCTCATATTTCTTTAGATGCAGAAAAAGCCTTTCAAAATTTGAATTGGGATTTTTTTGTTGCTGGGGGTTTTGGAGAAGAACAGATTCAGGGACAATTTTCTTACTTGGATAAAGACAATCTATAATGAGCAGTCTGCAAGAATAGTGATTAATGAGGAGTTAAGTAAACAATGTGATACTCAAAAAGCTACAAGACAAGGCTGCCCACCTTCCCTTTTGTTGTTTATTTTGGCCTTGGAAGTTCTGAACAGAAAAAGAAGATAAGATGAAAGAATTAAAGGGATAAAAGTTTTAGAAGAGGAGTATAAATTAAGAGCACTTGCTGATGGTTAGGTGATTATCTTAGAAAATCCCACAGAATGTGTAGAAGTTGTCTTAGAAAAAAATAAAAGAAATTGGGAATATGGTTGGCTCTAAGATAAACAAAAAATGATGCTGCTGACATAGAATATATGAAAGAACAATTGCGTTTATAGATAGTCAGGTTTTAAAATAGAGGAAAAAGTGAAGTACTATTATGACAAACATGAATTATATGTTGCTGAAAAATAACTAAAAACATAGAATGAGATTAAGACGGACTTGCAAAGTTGGGGTAAACTCAAGTTATCATTATTGGGTAGACTTTCTGTGATTAAAATGAATGTTTTACCTAAAATGTTTTTTTCTGTTCCAGACTATTCCAATTTTGATGAATAATTACTTAAGCAATGGCACAATCATTTATTGAAGTTTATATCAAGAGTAAAATATAAAACTTTCCAAGACTCCAAAAAGAGAGGTGGACTGGGATTGCCAGATTTGCAGCTTTATTTATCTGCATGTTACCTGCTTTGGCTGAAAGAACAGATTTTGTTGACCAATAAGAGATTATTTGATTTCAAGGAGCATGAACTAATGGCATGAATATAGGCAGTATGACAAAATCAAAGTGAATATAGGTTTTAATAACCCCTATGTGAGAAAAGCTTTGTTGAGAACATGGAACGGATATAACCCAAGGTTATGCCACAGTGGTGTCCTCACAAAAAGCTTCTTATAGGAAAGAGCTGACAGCAAAAGAAAAAAGAGAAACTTATTCAGAGCTTTTGGGAGCTGAACAAAAGCAACACAGAATTGATTGAAAAATTAACATAGGAGGAATTCAGTTCCTTTGGAAAAATTTAAGATAAATTTTAAAAACACATAATTTTGAACTAACTGAAACTGAATTTGAGAAACAGTTGTGTTCAGATGATGACCATTTGACTGGAAAGATATATCTTTTGTTAAAACTAGAAATGGAAGAAAAGTTGGTGAAAGAATGTATGGTAAAATGGGCATAAAAATGTCAGACATAATATAATGTTGGAACAATGGCAGAGAATGTTATCAGAAGGAATTAAATTCACATCATGCTCTGATTTAGAAGATATTTTTAATATAATGATATATCAATGGTATCTGACACCAGTGAAGTCAGCCAAAATGTATAAAGATGCACCTAACATGTCAACAGCATGTGGGATCTTTTTACCATAGATGTGGGATGTGTGATGAGGCCAAAAAATTATGGAGTCAAATACATCTTATGGTTAAAAAGAAAAAGAAAAGAAAGAAAGTTAATTTTCAGATGAAACCAGAATTTTACTTGCTGGGATTGGTAGAAGACCCATTGGAGAAGTAATATGACAAAATTCTCCAACATATAACAACCTCAGCAAAATTGTTATATGCTTACAGATAGAAGAGTGCTGAGATTCCAACAAAACAGGACTGTTGGGATCAATGGAAATGGACAAATTAACATTGATAAAACAAAAAAACTGTGGGAACTTTCATGGAATGTTAGAATTAGGGAAAGTTAATATACTTCTTGCAAGAAGAAGAGAACAACATTCCAATTGATTTAGTAATTTAGGATTTACTAATTTGTATTTTGAGAAAGATAGCAGTGGAAATATCTGAATGATATTTATATTTAGAAAAGTTTTTATATTACAAGTAACCTAGAGGCTATGTTGGGAAAGCTGTAACCACTTTTTTAAATGTATGCAGTGTTTGTATTAGCTGTTTTTTTTTAACCTATCATGTAGTGATTTCTAGTCTTTTGGTGTAGATTATTTAGCTAGGTTTTTGCTTATGATTTTTATGTTTTCATTTTGTGAAAAACTAATAGTTGTTATAATTAGTTATTTTTGTGTAATTGTGCAGTTGAAATAGTATCTCTAATGAAAAAAAAAACAATTTTTGGGGAGGATTCATGACCTCACATGAGCAAAAGACAAGAGTCTGCATTCTTGTTAAGTATTCTCCTTAAGATTAGGCCTCTGATGCTACTCTACTGCCTGTGAGGGAATGTGGCCATCAAAGGCTAGCTGCTACACACCATACACTGTACATCATCTTGGGGATCTAGAGGAACTGAGAGGTGATACAGAAATGCTTTAAATAAAATGAATTGATAAATGAACAAACAAGCAAACAAGAAAATAGGGTGTCTGAGTGTACTAGGAAAATGGAGTCAATACATGTCCCTTGGGGGAAGAGAGAGTCAATGGGAAAGCGTTCACTCTTTGGCTCAGCTGGCTTCATTCCATATCTCCTGACTCCTGCTTTTCGACAGTGGTGAAAGGAACATTGGTCTTATCTGTGAGACATTCCTTTCTAGCAGATAACGGGAAGAACCTCCTATGATTTGTGTTGACTCCTTCTACTGCTCCTAGTTGGCAGGACAAAACCAAAAAGACCTTTCAGAGGTCACATGGCAGGAGTAATCCACTGGAAGATCATTCATTAGCCAGCCAAACAACAAAGAAAAAAACAAAAAACTTATGAACTGAGTGCTTAAGAGGAAAAAACCCACTAAGTAGTGTTTGAAAAAGGAAGGATCACATTATGAGCAAACTCTTGCCAGCACCACTGGGTGGGGAGGAAGTTCTTCCTCATGTCTGCTGGAAAAAAATGCCTTACAGGTAAGATCAATGTTCCTTTTCCCTGCAGAGAACAACTGAACCTCCTATGACTGGGGGTTGCCAAAGTCTCTGAAAAGTCAGGTGCTGGCATCCTGTAGAACTAAGAATTCATCACTCTTTGGAGCACCTTTCTCCCAAATGCAGCCTTGGAGGAGTCAAGGCTGTGTAGTTTATAACGCCTGACGAAGGTGGAGGACTATTTCCAGGTGGCGGCCCAGCACATCTCTGTCAGGGGAGCACTGGTAAATAGGGCTGCCAAAGTGGCTGTGCTTCTGGTGGAATGCACCACAATACCCTCTGGTACTGCAAACCTCACGGGACTTGTAGTAATCAAATGTGGTACCCTAGCCTCCCACAGTTGCCCACTTCAGGTGCATATATATGTGTATACATATACATACACATGCACACAGAGACATATATCTCCTTCTTTATTTCTGTCTCCTTTCTGGAAAAAAAAAAATCACATGTAGGGATCTTTTTCTCTCTTTCCCCCTACCTTACATTTATTGGGTGGGGGGCAGCTCATCTACCCACCCACCTCCCTTCGTTCTCTTCCTTCCACCAGGCATTTTTTTTAATTATTTATTTGTATCCTGCCTCTCCATATGGATCGAGGCGGCGAACAACTTACAAATAGCATGTATTTCGAAACATTTCTATACATGCCCCCAACAAGCTGGGTACTCATTTTACCAACCTGCGGAAGGATGGAAGGCTGAGTCAACCTTGGAGCCACTCTGGGATAAGGTGAACTTGGTCCTTTTAAACGTTGGAATTGGTGAGTAGCTAAACACAAAACTTTCTCATTCTCTCTCTCTGTTCACACCTGAAGTCCTTTTAAACCTGCCTTCCCAGCATCTGAAAGAGGATTCTTTTGCTCTCAGTTTCAGTGCCAAGGTGTGTGTTTGCGTGTGTGTGTGTGTCCTTGCTATTGACTCCACTCCTCCAGTGCACCATCTGTGCTCCATATTCTTGAAAGAACAGGAGTGAGTAAGCCAAAGGATTCCACCCCACATACATTTCCCCCACTGCCTGTGCCCCAAAGTCTGGGAGGGAGAGGAAACACTTTGTTTACGAAAGGGATGGGAGAGATGGAAGAGGCAAATTTGATCCCCTGGGATGATGTTGCTGTAGTTCTTATTTTCTTGACTTCACAGTCTACCAGATGTTACTGGCTGCACTTTTGGACCACCAATGCCTCCATGGAAACAGATGCATTCTGTGACTTGTGTTTCTGGACTGACCCACCAAATTCACTAGGTCTGTAATTATTCAGTTACTTAGAAGGGTGACGGAATCTCTCTGTGGACATCTTCAAAAATAGGCTGGACAGCTACCTTAGGAGATGCTCTGGCTGGAGTTCCTGCATTGAGCAGAGCATTGGACTCAATTGCCGTGGAGGCTCTTTCCAATTCTAAAATTCTGTGATTCTATGATTTTGTGATTCTTTGACCAGCTGAGAGTGATGCCACAAGCCACACGCATTCCATGGCTATTTTGTACTATCCATTTCAGGTAATGCATTTGTTTTCTAGAAAATGGCCCAGAAGGCCAACTTTCCTAACAGTTGTGCTCACCAAATTCACCAGTAGTTTAGGCTCAGGTGAGAGTAGTATAACAAGCCATAAAATTTCAGAGTCTGTATTCTGGAAAACAGTCTAGAACACCAATTTTCTAGGGAACTGTTGTGAGGACTGCTCCTCTGATTGATTCCTCTACATGGACCTACTCTAAGCAAGACTGTTGGAAAGTAGCCAAAAATACAACTCCTTCCTATCTTGCAATGAGGAATTATTTTTCATTCTCTCATACCTGTTTTTTTCATTTTATGTGTTACCTGGACTCATGAACTTGTGATAAATTCTGATATTTACAAGCACTGCTAAAGACAGATCAGTCTTGTGAATTCCCACATTCCTCTGTCTACTTCTCAGGCAGATATTGTTAATGTCCAAACTAGAGATCTCCCTCCTCCCAAATTTTGCCGGGGTTCCCACCTGAATCCTGCAGGAGAGAAAGATGGAATTCCTCCACTGACCCATAGAAGCATTTCTGTATTTTCGGAAGTTCACAAAATGACTCCGAGGTGATATTGGGCCAGCCGCTTTCTACCTCGCTGGGTTGCTGTGGAGATAAAACGGAGGAGTCTGTGATCAGGTTGGCCTCCCTCTGACATTTACACTGAGGCCTTGTCTTCTATTTTGTCAATTGCCTCCCCTGCCCAACATACACACACAATTCTCCTTCATAAAATTAGTTTGTGATTCACAGTTATCACTGACTGTGGTTACAAACATACCTTTTCATTTTCTTTTCTCAGTTCCTACCTGCACTATACAAATCCTGTATTTCTCCTCGATGTCTGGTGGAAGCTGGGAAAGACATCAGCCACAGGGCTACCACTGGCTGGCTCTCTCTGGTCTCCCAGCTGGGATCAGAAACAGGGGGTCCCTCTCCATCTCAATGGCTGGGCAGGATAAGCAGAAGACTGGATGTTTGCAGGTGCTGGTGCCATTCCCTCTAACATTTCAAAGGTGAAACCCAAGACACATGCAAGCAAGCAACACCAAAGTGTGACCACGATGGCAAAAGTTATCAATGAGGAAGAACACACAAGGGAGGAGAGGTTGCAGTAGTTGCCTTCTGATTCAGCCTAGAGGGAAAGGGAAAGATTGTGCTCCTCCTCTCCTCACCAGTTGACTGAGTGGGAACTACTTTGGCATCTTAAACTCAGACTGTAGCAACAGAAGGAATCTGGGGGCAAAGGGGAAAATGGGAGGAGGAGAGGAACTGGAACATTTCAAAAGCAGGTAGAAAAGCGGGACAAGATCAGGACTGTCTCTGCCAAACTGGGACAGTTGGACAGGGTGGTGCATGTGCATGCGCTGTCACCTTTGCATCCTCTTTCTAGAGCTTCCCATGGAGGAGGGAATAAAAACTTGGAGGAGTAGATCCAGTTTGTCTCTGCTTTTTCTGTTCTTGTAACATTCTTCCATAAATATTCTCTGACATTTTTTTAATTAAAGGAAAAAAATCAGTGTACAATAAAATATGAGAACAAAATAACTATATGTTCAGGGAGCCCTGGTGGCGCAGTGGTTAAATGCCAGGACTGCAAGCCCACAAGCTTGTGAGTTCGATCCTGCCTGGCTTCAGGGTTGACTCAGCCTTCCATCCTTCCGCAGGTCGGTAAAATGAGTACCCAGCTTGTTGGGGGCATGTACAGAAATGTTTCAAAATACATGCTTATTTGTAAGTTGTTCACCGCCTAGATCCATACGGAGAGGCAGGATACAAATAAATAATAACAAAAATAATAAATATAGTTTTCACATTCTGTTTGGTCACTGATCACATTGGGCAGGTTGACAGTCGAGTATCTATTCTTAATAGTAAATTTTCAAGAAAGGCTCAGTTCCCCTTCCCTGAACCAACTTCCTTCCCTAAGGGTGATTGGTGCTATGCTATTTCTAATCTAGTTCATTATTGACTTCTTTTTAGTAGTAACCACTACTGCTGTTTTAATGATATACATCCTTATATTCCAAAGTTCTCTGACATTAAACCTCCAAGTGCAGGGAAGGACTGGGATACAGGCTTTGACATTCTTTCACAAGGAGCCTCTTTTCCTCCCCCTTCCCCCCAAGCACCATTTGGCTGTCTCTGTCCCGCTCCCCCCAAAGGTTCCCCCCCTTACCTCCTTCTCCCCCACCGCCTCCTCCTCCTCCTCCCCAAGGCAGCTAAAGAGGAAGGAACTCCCTGGGGTGGAGGAGGAGGGCGGGGGGGGCTTCTCCCAGAGACATTCCCCTCACTAAGGGCTGCTTGGGGGGGTCTTCCTGCTGCCCCCACTCTGGGAACCGCCGCCCCCTCAGCCCTCCTCCTCCTCCGCCCCTCCCCAAGCCCCCTCACCTCTCCTCTCTGGAAGGAAGGGTGGATCTCTCTCTTTCTCTCTCTCTCTCTCAATGCCAGCCAGTGGCCCCTTCCTCCGCCCTGCTTTTCAATCTGGAGATCGAAGGCAGGGCTGGCGGGGAGGGGGCCTCGGCCACGGAAAGGGCTTCTCCGCCGCCCCTGGTCTCGAAGAAAGGGAGGAGAGGAGCGCAGTAGGCCCCCCTTCTTCCTCCTCCTCCTCCTCCTGCAGCTGGAAGATCAAACCAGCCCCTGCAAGCACAGCCTGCCTTTAGAAGACCGAATTTGAGGGAGGGGGAACTACAACACCCAGAATTCATAGAGTCATAGAATCATAGAGCTGGAAGAGACCCCAGGGGCCATCCAGTCCAACCCCCCTGCTGCGGCACATCAAAGCATTCCCGAGAGATGGCCATCCAGCCTCTGCTTAAAAACCCCCAAAGAAGGAGACTCTAGCACACTCCTAGGCAGTATCTTCCACTGCCGGACAGCCCTGACTGTCAGGAAGTTCTTCCTGAGGTTCAAAGGGAATCTCCTTTCCTGCAGCTTGAATCCATTGCTCCTTGTCCTGGTCTCTGGAGCAGCTGAAAACAAGCCTGCTCCCTCCTTGACATGACATCCCTTCAAATATTTAAACATGGCTATCCTGTTCCCCATTAACCTTCTCCTCTGCAGACTAAACATACCCAGCTCCCTAAGCCCTCATAGGGCATGGCTTCCAGACCCTTCACCATTTTGGTTGCCCTCCTCTGGACACCTTCCAGCTTCTTGAATTGAGGTGCCCAGAACTGGCCTCAGTATTCCAAATGAGGCCTGACCAAAGCAGAATAGAATGGTACCATTACCTTCCTCAATCTAGACACCATACTCATATTGATGCAACCAAGAATCACATTGGCTTTCTTGGCTGCCGCATCACACTGCTGACTCATGTTCAATTTGTGGTCCCCCAAAGACTCCAAGATCCCTTTCACAGGTACTGTTATCCAGCCACACGCCCTCCACCCTATTCTCCAGCGGGCAAGGGGAAGGGAATTCTGCAGGGTTCTAGGAACTCGAGTCCATAAATTTGCCCACATTGCTAAGATTGGGGTGTGTGTGCAATTTTTTAATGCCCTGCTCCTTTTCCAATAACAGCAAAACTGGGTTCACCTTCAGCCCTCTTCGATAGTGGGTCACAATTCCCTTTTCAGGGAAATCCTGAACTGAGTTCCAGTGGGTCTCCATGGCTGACAGGGGATGCGGACCCTCCTCCCCAGAGTCCCATTCCAACCCTCAAACCTCTGTGCCAGGTGGCCTCCATTCTGCCCAGGCCCTGCTAGAAAGGCACCCAGAGGGGAAGAGCAGGATATATATATGTATGTATGTGCTGTTCAATATTTTTATCAATGACTTGGATGAAGGAATAGAGGGCATGCTCATCAAATTTGCAGATGATACCAAATTGGGAGGGGTTGCTAATACGCCAGAGGACAGCATCAAAATTCAAAATGACCTGGATAGATTGGAGAGCTGGGCCAGGGCGGACAAAATGAAATTCAACAGAGAGAAGTGTAAGGTCCTACACTTAGGTAGAAAAAATGGAATACAGAAATATAGGATGGGGGACATGTGGCTGGATAGCAGTACGTGTGGAAGGGATCTAGGAGTCTTCATAGACCACAAGCTGAACATGAGTCAGCATTGTGATGCGGCAGCCAAGAAAGCCAATGCAATTCTCGGCTGCATCAATAGGAGTATGGTGTCTAGATCGAGGGAGGTACTGGTACCACTCTACTCTGCTTTGGTTAGACCCCATCTTGAATACTGTGTCCAGTTCTGGGCACCCCAATTCAAGAAGGACATGGTCAAGCTGGAACGTGTCCAGAGGAGGGTGACCGAAATGGTGAAGGGTCTGGAAGCCATGAAGCCCTATGAGGAGCAGCTTAGGGAGCTGGGGATGTTTAGTCTGCAGAAGAGAAGGTTAAGAGGGGACATGATAGCCATGTTTAAATATTTGAAGGGATGCCACGTAGAGGAGGGAGAGGGCTTGTTTTCTGCTGCTCCAGAGACCAGGACAAGGAGCAATGGATTCAAGCTGCAGGAAAGGAGATTCCACCTGAACCTCAGGAAGAACTTCCTGGCAGTCAGGGCTGTCCGGCAGTGGAATCTGCTGCCTGGGAGTGTGGTGGAGTCTCCTTCCTTGGAGGTTTTTAAGCAGAGGCTGGATGGCCATCTGTCGGGATTGCTTTGAGGGTGTTCCTGCATGGCAGGGGGTTGGACTGGATGGCCCCTGTGGTCTCTTCCAACTCTGCGTTTCTATGATTCTATGATTCTATATGTGTGTGTGTGTGTGTGTGTATGTATGTATATATATATATATATATATATATATATATATTTCCCCACAGAAGAAAAGTTTTTCAGATCGTTTTGGAACTCTTTCTCTGGGGATGCTCCCCAGGGCAGTTTTGTTAATTAACACAACTATTTCTTGTGGGGGGTTTTATCCACTAATCTAACACCTAAATAAGCTCCAATGCTCTTGTCCACTGGAACGCCTTCAATGGCTGCGCTGTTTCTTCTTTTAAAGTTCCACGTATTACTTATGGTTGGTCTGTCCCTTTAGTAGGTGTAAAGAGGCAGTAAATGAAGACAGCCAGCCAATGAGGCGTCAAATTACCTCAGGATGCAACCCCTCCTCACTAAGTGCCAGTTGCCTCCCTGACCAATGGGAGACAAGACATTCTGGAACTTAAGTCATTGGCACCAATCCAAGACCTCAAGCTGTCAGATGGACAGGTCCAGCACCCAATCGATCGCTTCGCCTTGCTATTGTGAGAGCAGAGCACTTGGGGGTTGTTTTCTTTGGTGTAGTGAGTGAGGAAATTAGAATATAATCATCTTTTTCGCTTACCATCTTTCACTTTTCAAACTTCCAATATCACTGCTTTTATTCAAGCAGTGTGCAAAAAAAAACAAAAAAACACAATTGAAAGCAACCATCCTACAAAAACCTTGGAAGTATAATTACACTGAATAGAGTGAATTAATCATTTACGTATTGTTTGGTGAGTTAAACAGGTTCAACAGAATTAAAAATAATTTTAAAACAATTTAAAAAGGAAAAATAATAATAATAATAATAATAATAATAATAATAATAATAATAATAATAATAATAATAATAATAATAGCAATCTGCAGCGATTAAAAACAGCTCCCAAAGTCTGTTGAAACAATTTTGTGTTGAGGGTATTAATTCAAAGTTAGGAAGGCTGGTTCTTTGTCAGTTTTTCTTGTTGCTTCACCTCTCAACTAGAACATTTTTTAAAAAATTTGGTATGATAAAGGAGAACAACACTGCAGATTCTTATGGGGAAGAGAAGACTGAGGGAAGAGAAAGGGCAGTGCCCACTGAGGCCATTTCCGCACTAGACTGTTATAGTGCGATTATTCCACTTTCAACATCCTATGGAATCCTGAAGCCCCAGGATTCCATAGGATGTTGCAAGTGGAATGATAGCGCTATAACAGTCTAGTGCGGAAATGGCCTGAGAGGAGCAGTGCTCCAAACAGGAAGGGAGTCCCTTTGGAACAGGTTACACCATAGTGAGAAGCTGTGAATAATCAGAAAAGCCACCGCAGATAGATAACAAATTGGGGTTAGAGTGCAATTGTGGTGGGAAAATAACAAAATGGACGTTGGCAAGCTGAACTCTTCCCTCCAGACATCAGAAAGATACCACCTTAAATCTCCCCGCTTCTGCCAGAGAAGGAGCTGAAGAGGGACATCCAGGGCCAGCCTGGGCCTGATCCTCTTCATCCTCCTCAGAAAAAGGAAGGAACAACGTTTGTGTTGGATTTCGACTGTATAATAGGATACAAGCCAATTGTTCTAATGAGCAAGGATGGGAGCTTTTGGGGGACTTTGTAGATGGCACAGAAAGGGCAGTTGAGCTCTCTCGTCTTTGTGGAAGCATCATCCATCCGAGGTACTTTAATATCTTCATGATATTTCCCTTTGCCCTCCCAGAATAATAATAATAATAATAATAATAATAATAATAATAATAATAATAATAATAATAATAATAATAATATTTATTTCTATCCCGCCTCTCCCCATGGACTGAGGCGGCGAACAACAATAATACCTTAATTACATTAAAAAACATTTTAAAACATACCCAATCCTCCCCACCCACCAACCCACCTAAAACCAACCCCCTAAAACACACAACAATTAACAACAATCAACTGACTATTAAAATAACAGCAAGACAGTCGGTGGGAGGCGGTGGAGTACTAGTCTGGGGAGGCCTGTCGGAAGAGATCAGTCTTGACTGCTTTTTTAAAGCCGTGAAGACTGGTAATATGCCGGGTCTCCTCCGGCAGGCCATTCCATAGCTTGGGAGCGACAGAAGAGAAGGTCCTCTGGGTAACCGCAGCCAACCTAGTTCTGACTGGCTGCGGCAAATTCCTCCCAGAGGACCTTAGTGTGCAGGGCGGATTATATGGGAGCAGGCGATCCCACAGGTAGGCTGGCCCCTGGGACTATACTGGTTGAAAAATAGTTAGAAATTCAACAGGTACTGTTGGGTAGCCCTCCATATTTCAGTTACGAGACATGTAGTAGGAGTTAATTAGCTGCTTGTTTGTAACAAGGTATGAGAACCAGAGACTGTGAGATAAACAAAGCTAGGAATGTAGTGATAAGTGCTGCCAAGCTGAAACCTGAGCTCCAAGGTCTCTTGCAGGCGGATGGGAAACTATTTGCTTTTCATGTTTGGATTTTGCTCATTGCCTTCAGTTCGCTCACTGAAGTCCTGTACTATCACACTCCTAATAAATAGTGTATTAGCACTGTTACACTTGTGTGTGTGAACTCGGTTCCTGACAGGTACAGCCTCCAATTTCTTCACCTTCATATCAGGGAGATGTGCTTAATAGTCTAAAAGGCAGGGGGATCTGAATTTGAGGAGTGAAAACCTGTGTGTCTCCAACTGATCTGGAATTTGCTCCTAATCCCAGAAATGATTCCTTTTTTTGATTTGGAGGGGAATGGTGGGAGGGGGCAGGAGAAGGACTGTGAGGAGAGAATGCCTGGGGCAAAATGGTTTCTTGATAGAGACTTCTGTAGTGTCTTCTTGGTGGCAGGAGCAAGGGCATTTGCGTCCCACCGCCTCCAGACACCATTGCTCCACAGAAACCCCCTCTGACCAGGAGATGCAATGACCAGAGGACCCTTCTCCATGAGAAAGGCAAATGGAGGTATCATTCTTGGAAAACCCAGGCCCATTCCTCAGGGCTCCCATGTCATCTCAACCTCTCCAAATTTTGTGAAAATCATAGGATACAGAAAGAAATATCCACAAGCTGGGTCCTTTTTCTGATACCTTGCATGGAAAAGAGTTTACTTGAGCATAATCAGAGTGTCCTTTCATGCGATCCAGACAGAAGAACACAACAGACACCCAGGAATCTGCTGTGAGTTTTCTAGCGTATTCCATGTGTTTTTCATTCTAAGAGATCCATTTAAGGAAGAAAAAAAAAAATCTGTAGAGAACACTGCAGCAAGTGTTGTATAAGTGGAAATACTGAGTGCATAACTTGGCCAGGATCCCATTCAAAAGGCAAATTAAAGAGGCTTCTCTTGAACCTCCTAGTTCAAAGATTTGCAGGAACTGCCTCTGCACTCTGCTCATGCTCAGGTAAGTTCTTCTCCATGAAAAGTTTCTGTAAAGAGCACTCAGCTTAGAATCATAGCAATGTAGAGTTGGAAGAGACCACAATGGCCATCGAATCCAACCCCCTGCCATGCAAGAACAAGCACTCAAAGCATCCTTAGCAAATGGCCATCCAATCTCTGCTTAAAAACCTCCAGATAAGGTGACTCTACTATACTCCCAGGCAGCATATTCCACTGTCAAACAGCTCTGACTGTCAGGATGTTCTTCCTGATGTTTAAGTGAAATCTCTTTCCTGTAGTTTGAATCCATTGCTTGCATGCCTGAAAGGGGCTTTGCAGCCATGGCATGAAGAGGAGGCCTGGAGCTCTCCAAGGGACTCTCCCTCAGCTATAGGAGGAACTGGGCACTTAGGAGACTGGTGAGAGAAATAAAATATATTTTAGTTTCTGCAGCATTATTCACATGTATTACTAACATATATGTATTAGCTTATAAGTATAACACGTATTAGACATATTTACACATATATTTCAATACATTTAGTATTTGAGCTTCAGTAATCCAATAAGTCTAAGAAGGAAGATTTTTTAGAGATGGGAGTTGAACAAGAGGGCCTCCCAAAAAAATCTTGAAAGATTAACTGGTATTTCTCAAGATAACATATAGGAGGACAAGACAAGGCCTATGTAAAGAGTGATTTATGGAAGCATGGTAGAGCACAAAAGGGGTACCTAGAAACTACTGATAAAACACCTGGGATGTAACATGATGCACAAGGGAAATGCATGATCAAGCGTGTGATCACTCATACTGTAAATATGGGGAAGGGGGAATGTGACTTCTTAGGCGATCCTGATAGGCTGTAACTTTTGGGGTCCTGTCCAATGGGATCCAAGGGGAGGGAAACCTGTGTCCGGCAGGGAGATAAAATATGAGGTATTCCATAGTAGGGGTGTCCTTCTCTCTCAGGAGGCACCCGGCTCTGCAGAGACGTATTTTTTTAAATAAACATTTAATGCTTCAGCCAATCCTGTGCTAAATTGTTTTATGAGTCTTATCAGCTATTTCTTACACTGGGCCTCTCTGCATAGGTCATCTCTCACCCTGCAAATACCCCTTTCCCTTCTCTAGCTAATTAAAAAGGAATTGGGGGCAATTTGTGTGTAGAAAAAGCTGACTGAAATTGGAGGAGAGATCTGCCAAGTAAGGGTCTTCCAATGCCCCCTCCCAAGTCAGGAGAAGGGAATTGGCTTGTACCCCTTAGGTCACAGTAGCTCTGTTGCTGCAAAATTGCCTCTCCCTGAGCTATACAGTCAATGAAACTCAGTCAAGTGAAGTGAGAAGTCTGTTTAATTCAGACAGTCAAAGATTACAATAAAAGATCTAGATTGTGCAATCTGATCAACTCAGAATAACCATGAGTTGATACCAAACACACATCCCTTCCTAAAACTTATACCCTTCCGTCTTTTCCCAAATACACTCTGATTAGTTCAATATTTTTACAAACTCAGCTCTGACACAGCTGTTTCACAAATGCTGCATCTCCTGGTTTTTTTCTTCTGCCCTTCCTGTCTTAAAAGGTTAATTTTCTACCTATGGTCTTCTGGAAAGTAGCAAAGGTCTTTCTGCCTTTCCTATCTCTCTAATCCCTAGCTTGGTTGTGGCATGTGGCCCTTTCAGAGCACATCCTTTTGCTACATATTAACTCCTACATCTTGCTTAAAGGCAGTATTTACTTCATTGCTAAATATACTAATTTTCTTCAATTAGAGCAATTCCTTATTTTTTATTTTAAGTGTTAACAGCTCTTTGACTGTTTTAGATTGGAGTAGATCCACCCCAAGAAATGTTTCCTTCAGTCACTATTTTCTTCAACCCTGGCCAGTAATCTAAACACTGTTACTTCTTCCTAGTGAGCGGAAGGCCATGGGGCTGAAACAAGATCAGGCCCAGACTTACCCTGGATTCCCCTTGCAGCTCCTTCTCTGGCAGAAGGGGGAGGTTTACTACCCTAAAGGAAAGTTCTATCCACTCGAAGACTTCTCCCTGAGTGCCAAGTGCTTCAGGGCTTCACAATCACCAAGAACCTCCTGACTCTGGCCCTTTTCGCATGGCATTTTCCATGCAAAAAGGCCCCTCAAGCATTGCGCACATGTGAGGAGCAGTCCACATGATTTGTGCGACACTCCAGGGCCTGGCAGCTACCGCTCACGCACTTTTTCATTTTTGGCTTTAAGCCAAAAATGGTGCGCGGTTGTGCATTACTCCGGGGCCCCGCATGCACTTGCTGTGCGTGCGGAGCCTCAAGAACTGGGCTGGTCACGCTTCCTGTCTCAGTGCAGCCTGGGAAGCCTTCTTTAGAACCCACATTTCAGAATCTCTTCCGGTAATATTTTTTCTGTGTGTAAACATAACATTTTAAAGGAATAACTCCCCAAGTATCCCTGTGCCTGAGTCCAAAAGATCTTCCGTTCCCATATCTGCTAAGAGATGCAGCTCAAGAGCAGTGGTTCTCAACCTTCCTAATGCCGCAACCATTTAATACAGTTCCTCATGTTGTGGTGACCCCCAAACATAAAACTATTTATTTATTATTTACAATGCCTCCCCCACCTCCGCAATAAGGTAACACGTGGAAAAGGCCCAGGAGTGGCGGTGCGCAAGCGCGAGCCACGCACTCGCGTCCTGCTCCCTTTGGTGGGAGCGTGTGCGGCCGCATCCGCTCCCGCCAAAGGGGGCAGGGGGACACGAGCGCGTGGCTCATGCTTCCGCACCACCACCGAGGAGGGAATGGAGCCTAAGACCATCGGAAATACGCATTTTCTGATGGTCTTAGGCGACTCCTGTGAAAGGGTCGTTCGACCCCCAAAGGGGTCGCGACCCACAGTTGAGAACCGCTACTCAAGAGGATTCAGGAGAAGGGGCTGTGCAACAGAAGGCGAAGCAAGGCAGAAGACACTGTTGGGAAAGTGGGATTCCCAAGAGCTTTTCTATGGTTCCTTTGGGGGCTGGAAGGCAGAGCTCAGTGGGTGTTGGTCTGAACTTCAAGAAATACAGGTAGTATTAGGTAGATGTCAATGGAATTTGGGAGATTTTGATCTCTCTTGGCTTTGGTGCATCCCCACTACTCTTCATATGCCTGGTATAAGGCATATAAGAGGATTTTTTTAAACAAATTAGCCTTGATTCTGAAGTCAGCTGTGTAGAGACGTGGGACAATGGGGCGGTGTTCCCCTGCTGCAATTTTTGGGGGTCACCGCAGCTCCTTGCCTGCCCTCTCCCACGCACCATAGGCACACCCTGTCTGTCGTAGCCATGTCCCCATGTGCTGTAGCCCCACCTCCAAGCACCGTAGCCACACCCCCTGCATGCTGTAGTAATAATAATAATAATAATAATAATAATAATAATAATAATAATACTAATAATAATAATAATAATAATGGATCGAGGCGGTACTACAACAATACATTAAATACATTAAAAGCATTAAAACATAACCAATCCTCCCCACTCACCAACCCATCTAAAACCAGCCCCCTGAAACACATTAACTGCATAGCCGTGTCCTCTTCTGCTGGCTCCTCTTCTGCTGGGAGACAAAAAGCAGCTTGCTTTGAGGCAGACGGGGAAAGGGAGGGGGGAGATCTCCCTTTTTAGCTCCCTTGGTGAAGAAGAGGAGGAGGAGGGTGAGGGGCTCAGTGGAAGGGTCAGGCAGGAGAGGAGGAGGTTGTAAGGGGGGAATATTTGGGAAATTTTGTGCTTTGTGGGAAGGAGAGGTGAGGAGGGGGAGGAGAAGACCCCCATGTCGTAGCTGGGGAGGGTTCTGATTCCTGCCCTCCCTTTGGAAAGAAAGAGTCCCCCTTTCACTCCCCAGTCCCTTCTTCCCGCCCCCTCCCAAAATACTTTTACAGGAGGGGAGGGGAGTGCAGAGTAATACCCTTGCTATGGGGCACGGGGCAATGCCATCTCATAGGAGGAACTGTCCTGATGGGGGGAGTTGTGGGGCTAGAGGAGGAGCAAAAAGACACCCACCCTCACACCCACCCACCCACCGGGTTTCTGGCACAGAGAAGAGGCTGGCTTGGCGTGGGCAGTTTGGAGGGAGCGGGGAATGGGAATAAAACAGCCCAGACCCCTTTTGGCCTTCAGGAACTCAAGGCTGGAGGAAGCAAAAGGAGGTAGAAAAGGATGGATGGATGGATGGATGGATGGATGGGTGGGTGGATGGACGGACAGACAAGTGCCTCTTTTCTTCACCTCCTGCCAGGCTCACACTCTCTGAACTTGGAGATTGAATGGATGGCAGCACACACACACACACACACACACTGGAGCTGGAAGGGAGAGGACCCCAACAGGCCCTGACCCTGGCCAGGAGGCCAGAGAGACATTATGACCAGTAGCCCCTGGTAGCCTTATCCCTGATGCCCTTCCCATCATCTCCAGGCTTCAGCAGACATTTGGGAGAAAATCTAGGATGTGTCTTGTGCGGATGGGGGACTGAGAAGAGAAGAATAAATCAGGGGTTGAAAACATCTCTCTGAACCCAGGGGAAAGGAAATTGTGGATCTGAAACTGCTTTTGTGAAGATGTGAAGTTTCGTGATGGGAAAAAAAAAAAAGGCAAACAAGTCCTCCCTGGAAACATAGGGAGGTGCTCTGGAGGGGGTGCAGAGTCCTCACTCCCCATCCCTTTTGACTATTCACAACAGCCCAGTGAGGTAGGTAGGGAACTGGCCCAAGCTCACCTTAAAAGTCAATGCTGAACACCAAAAGTGCAGAAAGACCCCTGTGAATAAATGGGAAGATTATTTCACCCTGTCCTACAGGATTCAGCTCTGAATGCCTGGGAAATTGCAGGAAAGAGATTGGGATTTTATCAAGATCTACCTGGCAGAGGGAATGAGAGGAGCCCCCAAGTTTGATCTGGGATTAGCAGGCCTTGTTAGTATCAGTGTTTATCACAATTTGGTGATTTAAGTGAACATGTAATGAAAGAAACAGCAGTCAACGAAGGACTGTAAGAAGGAGATATTTTTCTCTCATCTCCTGGCTTGTTTTCTCCCTGGTCCTGCCTAGGGTAGGCCCATTGAGGTCAATGAAACAATGTAATCAGGCTTGGTTGGAGTTCTACTGTTTTTGGTGGGTGTGATTGAGTCAAGATCCAGCCTTTAGGCTGAAATCCTCAACACATATTCCTGGGAGTCAGTCTCCAGGAACCAACCAAGAAACATACGTTAGTGAGTAAAAAATAATTCCTGATTATAAGACAGAGTGCAAGGAATTTCCAGCATCTTCTGTGTTCTTTTTTTTTTTAACTATATTTGAATAGATCCATCAAGATCAAACAGCCCATTTAATCATCATGATTACTGTAAATCTTTTTTTGCTTTACCAGGAAAGACTAAATCTAGACCCAGCCCCAAGGCCACTATTTCTCTGTGCATTTTCAGAGAGCAAATCACAGACAGCTCTCTTAGCCATTCAGATGCCCCAAGGAGCTTGGCCGCTTTGGTACAAAAGAGGGATTCTCTTAGCCCACCCTAAACTGAAGCAAACAAATCCTGAGGGAAAATAGAAAAGTGAGCAACATTTATTTATGTCAAGACTGGGCAATTTCAGGGGGTTACAGGGACAGTTTTCCACCCTGGGACTCTCTAATGGGCCAGACAGACTTCCTGAAAGGGAAGACAGAGAAGCCAAATGTGAACAGAAGTCCATTTCTGGTTTTGTGAAAATGGGTGCAGGGGGTCCCTATGATAAGCATGAAAAATTAATCACTGCACCTGAAGGCTCCCAGAGGAGGAAATATAATTTTGTTTTCCCTGAGAAAGACCATGAGAAACTGAAAGAGTTGGAAAAATAGTCACATATTATACATATGACCCTTAGACTGAACTTTGCCCACCTTGGTAGATGTGGTCCCTATACTGTTGTATGCCTTCAGGTCATTTCCAACTTATGACGACCATAAGGTGAACCTATCACAGGGTTTTCTGGAGCTGAGAGGGTGGGATTCGCCCAATGTAACCCAGTGGGTTTTCATGGCTGAGTGGGAAAGTGAACTCAGGTCTCCAGGGTCATAGTCTAAGACTTCAACCGCTACACCATTCTGGCTCTCCTGGTCCCTTCACCACTCCCAAAGACACAGCAACATCTGATAATTAAACCTGTACAGACACACAAAGGCAATAGGTGAAGGTCTTCCCACCAGCTTTCCCACTCCAAAGATTGTGCCGGTGAGCAATGCATAGGAGAAGCTCACTTGGAGTTGTCCACCTATTTCTTCCCTTTTAAACTTGGGATAATGTAGAGGATTGTCCTTCTGTGTACAGGAACATACACAGGAGGATTTATGATTACAGAACTGTTCCTCACTCCCCCCTTTCAGTTCCCGGTCTACTTTGAGGAGGTGGCCATGTGAGGAAGTGGGATTTCCTGGATCCAGGCCAGAGAACACTACAAGGAAATCAGGAAGGCAGATGATAGGAAAGTGGCTTTTCTGGGTAGGGAGCTCTTTGGCCTTTGTTGGGTAGATGCTGAAGGAACGGATTCACCTTCTTGGTGTATGTCACTCCACTCTTGGAATGCTGGTCTGGAAGTGGGATGTCAGGCTGGGCGCCCCAAGCCACACTGCCAGACCTGACCTTATCTGACATTTTCTTAATTATAAATCTTCAGCTTTGACAGGTGCCACACTTGCAGAGTTTCAGCTGACATAAGCACAGTGCTTCATGTCAATTTCCCTTTCGTGCTGATGCTCAGATTTCTCAACCAGGCAGAGGGAGTTTGAAACAACACACTGAGCTAGGTAACCTTGGAATTTAATTTCTCTCCTGTACTGTCCCCTCTCTGTGCGTAGAGAAAAGTAAGAAGTTGTTAGGAAGAAAAGCTCTGACTATTATGATACTTTTTATTAAGATAAAAACATACACATAAGAAAAAAAAAACCCAAAAACAAAGTACAGAATACAAAGAACATACAACAAAGGACAAAAAGCAATAAATCCTAACAAACTAAGCTATAGAAAGACAATCCTCCTATACTAATACACCCACCAAATATGTAATCCACACTAACCATATGAACCATAACTAAACCTAATAAAACCTAACTAAAAAAAAAGGTTCCCACCCCTACTACAACAAAGTAACTACAGATCTAATAGTAACCTTTATATATTAAAAAACAGTAGTACATTTAAAATTTACTGCTTAATATATAAAGTAATAACATGTCATAAGCACTAATTAAAAGCATCCAAAAACTACTTAGTTATTAATAATACGTTTTTAGTCAGTCTAGTTATTTATCTTTAGTTGTATATACTTCTCCAGTTATATAAGAAATATTTTTCAATAATCCTACTTTTATGTAACAGCTACAAGCAGTAGATACAGTAAGTAAAATAAAATTGGGCTCTAAGTTACTCTTCCTGCACTAGCAAAGTTAATACTGTAACATAGAATAAAAAAGTGACATTGCCATCATACATTAATAGCATCCTTTAACTTTTCCTGTTGTTATCCCTCTCACTCATAGTAGGTCAATAGAAAAAAAAAGGTCAACTTATATCTAAATTCTCTCCAAATAAACATGTATCATTAGTCTCCTGGGCCTTGGATCAGAAAAACCTTTGTTGTTGTTTGTTAAACACATTAACCTATTGATATTCTTTATGATTTCTTTTTCCAATAATTAGTTTCTGTAAGAACAAACTTAAAACACCTCTTTTAAACAACATCCAATACACGTTTTTCATCTTTATAAACAAAGATCCAGATTACAAAACATACCCCTTGAAAAGATCTCTTTACACCTGAGGACCTGTCAAGTAAACAAATGCCTTCTAAGCTTGTCATCTTTCATCTTTGTTACAAATACTTCCGGTAGATTCAGCATGTAATTGTCAAAGTTTTCTTCTAAAAGCATCACCTTCCAAGTATAACCATCATCACCAGTAGGCTTGCTGGCTAAACATCATATCATAGTTTCTTCTTTGCTCCTCTTTCCTTCCCTTTCAGATGACATAGAAGCATGTGCCTTCTGCCGATCACGTGTCTCTTCTTTTGGCAAAGCACTTTCCAGGTTCATCGGAATTTCCTTTATTCTTTCCTTTTAATTTTATCACAATTTCATTTGTCATATGCTCATGATCGTCCAGACTCATTTTAGTTAAAAAAATTAGACTCCATAATTAAAGCCAGAGCCAGCAATATAAAATAGTTCAGCGATAGACAAAACAACAGATGATAAGAGAAAACACCATTTACAGTTCCCAGCATTTGTACATCAGCCACAAGAAAAGACTTAAGAAAGAAAGTCAACAGGTGTCCATTATAAAACCTTCTTATTAATAAAAATAAAATCTTACTCTACAATTTCTTAAACTTGTTCAAAAAAAGAAATATAGTCCAAGTTCCATCCGTTCACTCCAGCAAAACAAAATAACTCAGTCATTAACCTTGTACATGCCCAACAAAAATAAAACATTTTGCAATCCATCTTTAATGGTGAAGGACAACTGAACCCCATGTGCATGTTCACTTTTGGGGGAAAAATATAATTTAGGCAATTCAGCAAAGAGGTTCTGGGACCAAGGGTGGGAGGAAGCTTCTGCCACAACCAGTTCAGAGCCTCAGGCCTCTCTAGATAAAAAAGGTATTTTCATCTCAAAGAAAAGAGAGCAGACAGGAGGAAAGAGAGCACGCAAAACAGCCATAACTACAGAATTAAGTTATTATTAAAGTACAATTTACACTTCTGATAGTGTTAACAGTAATCAAATCTATTAGAAAGGAAACAGCTTTTTCTTCAGCTCCAGGCAATCTTTTCCGGTTCCAATTATACCTGGACAAAAGAACTTCCATTTTTAGGTTCTGTTTATCTACTGAAGAGGGCATAATGGATATTCTGTGACTATAGCTTTGAATAGACACATCTTTTCTAGAGAAACTAAAAATATGTTTTTATTCTAAATACAAACAGGTAGGTAGGAAGGTAGATAGAAACTCAGTAATGATATCACTGAGCATCAGTGTGTTTTGTGCTGAGAAGAAATTCTTTTTAAAAAAACACAAAACCTAACACTGAAGGTACAGTGAGCTCCTGTGACCAGAAATATTCCAAGAGAAGGGACTTTATGATAGATGAGAGTTTCTTAAAAGGAGATGCAGAAAGCATCTGTTGCTTCATGACTTGGGCGGCGACTAAATAAATGCCCACTTAGAAAGGCTCCCCACAAATTCTAAGGTGAGTACATGTGTGTGCATGCACACGCGCGCACACACTATTGTGTGCCTTCAAGTCATCTCCAACTGAATAATCTTAGAGAAACTGGTATTCAGGAGCCCACTCCTTACAGTGATTTTACTTTTTCCTACAGTGGTTTGAGACAGGAAAAATCAGCTGAGAAGGCATAGAGGATCTGGACCCAACCCTGCCATTCAAGCAAGCATTAGCATTGTAAACACCCAAACCTTTTCATATGTGTTACAAGGGAGGAGACTGATCATAGGATTAGGTATTAATGAGTCACAATCATTTCAGTAACTGCCACGGAACAGCGAACAATTAGCCTTATAATAGGGCTTCACAAGCACCTAAGTAAAAACAAACAGAAAAGTATTACTAAAATACAATTTACATAATTGGAGGTATTGAGAAAATTCAAAACAAATCCCTTCAAAAGGAAAAAGTCTGCCCTCAGCTCAAAATGGAGCTCTAATCAAATCCAGCTAGGCAATGTATTCCACTTACAATTACACTTGGATGGAAGAACAGTACTTCTGTTTCCAGGTGCTGTCCACCTCTGGATCTCTTAGGAGGCCAAAGGGCTTGGACACATCTGCCTCTCCTCCCACTAGTAGAAAACAGGATTGTGGACTAAGATGTAACCAAAGGAATGTGTACCCAAAAACCCACTCCACTTTTGCTGAAGGAGACCCTCCCCAATTCCTCCTCTTTGGGTTCCGTATGCATGGCGGGGAGATATTCCACCAAATATTGTCTCCAAATGGAAAGTCCTTCCAGGGGAAGTTGACAGAGAGTCTTCAACTCTCTTTAAAAAATTTATGTATCATTTTCATGTTTGTATTTCATGATGTGATGTATACAATGGTGGAATTTTTCAGCCTTCCAGCACTACAGAGAGATGCACACAGAGAATCTTTCCTGAAGTAACTCTGTGTGTGTGTTTTCTGAATATAGCACCACAGGTACACATAGGCATCAGGTAACGGATGGATAACAGGCTCAGCCATTAACATTCTACAGCTTCATTGTGTTTATGCTGAGAAGCACTTTCGTTAAAAAAGATGAGTCTACAATCTTCCTTTATATCTGAACAAATTCTGGTACTAGCAGTTGACTTCAAGATGTCCAGCACAGGACAGAAGCCACAAGGAACAAATAGATAAAAGAAGGGGAAAAACAACTAGATGCAGAGTCTTTGCCCCCATATCTTCCAAGGACCAGACTTCAACATATATTCTTCAATATTCCCCCCATCCTGCTCAAAATCACTCCTATTCCCTCCCATTCTAACCCCCTCTTCCTCTACAGCCAGTTCCACGTCCAGTTCACTCACTTGGTTTGGGGCCAGAGCCATCAGCCCTTTCCTCTGTATAGCTGTATCAGTAATTCTTCCTTTTTAAAAAAAGTAAACTTACAACCTTTGTTGAACAGAGTCATGCTGCAGAAGTAGTCTGTCTTGATTTCAGGAAGGCTTTGTCCTGTTTATGGGTTCTTTGATGTGAACGCAGATGTCCAATCTGGAGAAAGCTCCTTCCACATTCCACACATTTATATGGTTTCTCTCATGTGAATGTTTTGATGTAAACGTAAATGGTCACCACGAGAGAAGCTCTTTCCACATTCCATGCATTTATATGGCTTCTCCCCTGAATGGGTTCTTTGATGTGAATGTAGATGAGCACTCTGACTGAAGCTCTTTCCGCATTCTATACATTTATGTGGTCTCTCTTCTGAGTGGGTTCTTTGATGCGTATGTAGATGGGAATTCTGACTGAAGCTCTTTCCACATTCCATGCATTTATATGGTTTCTCGCCTGTGTGAATTCTTTGATGTGAACATAAAGCTTGCTGTTGAGAGAAGCTCTTTCCACATTCCATACATTTATATGGTTTCTCCCCGGTGTGAGTTCTTTGATGTGAACGTAAATTTGCATGGTTATAGAAGCTCTTACCACATTCTATGCATTTATGTGGTTTCTCCTCTGAGTGGGTTCTTTGATGCGTATGTAGATGGGAATTCTGACTGAAGCTCTTTCCACATTCCATGCATTTATATGGTTTTTCCCCTGTGTGCATTCTTTGATGTAACTGTAAAGTATGATTATGAGAGAAGCTCTTTCCACATTCCAAACATTTATGCGGTTTCTCCCCAGTGTGAGTTCTTTGATGTGTACGCAGATTTGCACTCTGAATGAAGCTCTTTCCACATTCCATGCACTTATATGGCTTCTCCTCTGTGTGAACTTTTTGATGTGAACGCAGATTTGCACTCTGGCGGAAGCTCTTTCCACATTCTTTGCATTCATATGGTTTCTCCCCTGTGTGAATTCTTTGGTGTAAATGTAAACTGGGCCTACAAGAGAAGCTTTTTCCACATTCTATGCATTTATATGGTTTCTCCCCTGTGTGAGTCCTTTGGTGCAAACGTAAAGTTTGACAATGAGAGAAGCTCTTCCCACAATCCAAGCATTCATATGGTTTCTCTCCTGTGTGGGTTCTTTTATGTGAACATAAACTCTGGCTATGAGAGAAGCTCTTCCCACATTCCATGCATTCATACGGTTTCTCTCCTGTGTGCGTTCTTTTATGTGAAGAAAGTGCACTGCTTTGACTGAAGTTCTTTCCACATTCTTTGCATTCATATGGTTTCTCCCCTGTGTGAGTCCTTTGATGCAAACGTAAAGTTTGACAATGAGAGAAGCTCTTCCCACAATCCATGCATTTATATGGTTGTCTTTTCGGTTGTCTTTGATTTCCAAATTCCTCTTTTTCCATGACAAGCTTTGTTGTTTTACTGATTCCACAGCTGGCTCCCAATAAATCTCATTCTCATTGTTGGCTTCTAATTATTTGTTCATTATCTGCCTCAGAAAAAAGAGAAAGATATCATTAGGAGTAATTCTTTCTCTATCTCAAGACTCTTCCCTTTCCTCTGAAATATGTCCTGTAAACTTCACATTTTCTTTTTAGCATTCTACTAACAAAGCCAATAACATCTTCCACAGAAAGGAAAAATAACAATCCTTAGAAATCTAGAACATCTGAGACTTAAATATCCAGAGCTTTTCTCCTAACACTGTTTTTTCTATGCCCAGAGAGAAGATGTTATTGCAAGGAGTGTTAAATTCCAAGAGTTTTCAGCAAAAGTCCCTAGTTTCAAACTCTTTCTGCTGTTTGAAACAACCAGGCCTCAGAAGGAAAAAAAGCCTGAACCCATGCACTCATGTTAGTTACAACAGAGGAACTCTGCAAGCTTTGCACCTGCCAAAATTTTATATTTAAAAAAGAGTCCGGACAAACTCAGGTTTAAGCCAGTGTGTTCCAGTGTGCATGATCAGAGTCCCACTCCAGACAGGCATCCCCAAACTGGAGTAACAGATGTCAAGAAGATGAATTCATGCCTTCAGTATCTATCTAATGCAGATGAAAGGCATCCTTACCCAGAGACCACCTTCCCATCGTCCTCCAACATGACTTCCTTGTAGAAAGCCCTCTGGATTGGATTCAAGAGACTCCACCCCTCTATGATAAAATGACACAGCCACTTCCTTAAAGGAGACGAAGAGCTGAAGGGGGGGGAAGCAATACTTCTGCAGTCATAAATTATCCCTCCTTCATATGCCCACATACCTCATCCCATATGTATGCCATTATTTCCCCAAATTAAAAAAGGGATCATTCAGCAGCTCTACATGAACTCTTTCAATACAGAACTGAATTACAGCATACTTTTGGGTATGGGGAAGAAAAAGCTATAGGGAAGATCACCTATTTACTTCCTTTATAAATTGAATTATTACAAGTTGTTACTTGCTTTTAGGGAGAGCAAAGAGTCCATCTCAATCAGCGTGTGGCCCAGAGGCCACAGGCAGGCCCCAAAGTAGGGTTTGTGACCATCCCACTTTCAAGGTGTTTCTCAGGTAAAAAGATGTCTTGCTTTCCACTGTACCCCACCCTGGAGGTTGCTGTGCCCCTCTGCCCCTGTTAACCCAGGGGCAAATTATCAATTTTCAAATTATCAAATTTCACAGAAAGAGAAAAGGATTAACTGCATCCAGTTTGTCTGTCTTCCCTTTCAAGTGGAAGAGGCCCAGGGACAGAAAACTATCCCAAACACCCAGTGAAATCTCTCACCCTTGATATAAATTTCTTCCAGTTCTATTCACAAGTGGATTTGACTGCTGTCTCTAAAAATGCCAAGTATCTTATTTACTATTATTATTTTATTCTTGTTTGTTGTTGACCTTCATGAAGTCAACTTATGGTGATCCTATGAAAGATCTGCAAGTCACTCCTATCATCAAAAGCCCTGCTCAGGGCTTGGGATTCAGGGCTGTAGCTTCCTTGATTGAGTCTATCCATGTCTATCTGTAAGCTAGTTTCCTTCTCTTTCTACCACCTTCTACATCACGATTGTCCTTTCTAGTGAACCATGCCTTCTCTTCACCATGATACTAGCTTTCTGCAGTGGTGGGACTGTGTGCGCCTGTCAGACAAGAGGCTATGTTGATGTGCTCCTGGTAGGGTATGCCATATCGAACAAACCTTTGCTGAGGAAATGTGCCAAACAGACACTGGGCGGCAGCAGCAGCGGGGCAGGGGAAATAACACTGAATGGGGATCTCTCAAAAACAATGGCTGAAAATACTTGTTAGCACTGTGCAGAAGGAAGTATGGTAAACCCCTTTTAAGTGTCTTTTATTAAAATCCTGTAAGGAGATAATTCAACATGAAATAAGAGATAGTGCCAGAAGATTAAACTCCCAGGTTAGAAGATACTCAGTGAGCTGCTAAGGAACAGCAAATATGAGTAAGTAGCGCTGTGGTTAATGATGCCATTGGACTAAAGCCAAAAGGACATTCAGCTGTTGACATGCCCAGAGGTGAACAAAAAGTCCAAAGCTGCACAATGCTTAGGATAGCAACATAGAATGTGAGAAACATGAATCAGGGGAATCCAGAAATATAAACCAAGAAAGAGAACATAAAAACATTGCAATACTTGGAGTGAGTGAGCTAAAATGGACAGGAATGGGACACTGAGGGCTTTTCCACACTACACTGTTATAGTGCTATTCCACTTTCAACATCCTATGGAACCTTGGGGTTTGCAGTTGAAAGAGGGGATTTAGAATTGTTAGCCAGAGAGCTCTTTATCTTCAACAAACTACAAACCCTGGAATTCCACAGGACATTGAAAGTGGAATAGCAGCACTATAATGGTATAGTGCAGAAAGGCCTAGAGTTAGATAATCACACAAC
Organism: Ctenosaura bakeri; assembly: GCA_948474755.1. NCBI lineage: Eukaryota > Metazoa > Chordata > Lepidosauria > Squamata > Iguanidae > Ctenosaura > Ctenosaura bakeri. The sequence goes on from CAOLHI010002305.1 coordinate 130,009, forward strand.
GTTTTGTTCATGAACTGAAAATCTAAGAAGTTGGATGGCATTAATAGTGGGGAGAAATGTAGCAAAAGCAGTCAAAGGCAAAGTCTGACTGAATCTCATCAACAAAGCTTCGATGAAAACCTATCAATATACATGCAGCCCTGCAAGTTTGCTGGCTTCCGTTTTCCAGACTTGACTGTTTGTGAATTATTTTATTTTTAAAAATTCTTATTGCATTTGCCACTCTCTAGGCACAACTGGGTCTTCCAGTATGGCCCACCTCTGCTGAAAGTTGACCACAAAATTGCGCCTGAGAACCTAGATTCCTAGAGAAGTATTCTTAGGTTAAAAAAATAGTGTTTTATTTGCATTTTTTCTTTCACTGTGGTCTTGTGCCCTAAACCCTTGCAAAAGTGGAATCACAGAGCCACAGGGGTCACTGAATCCAACCCCCTGCCATGCAGGAATACGCCGTCAAAGCAATCCCAACAGATGGCCTTCCAGACTCTTTTTAAAAATTCAAAGGAGACTCCACAACACTCCTAGGCAGCATATTTCACTGTTGGAACTGCTCTTATTGGCAAGAAGTTTCCTGTTTTCCGAAGAATTTCAACAAGTTTCTACAATGTGCTGCAAGGAATTTCTTCCAAATGTTTACATGGAATCCCTTTTCCTGAAGCTGGAAGCCATTGCTCCATGTCCTAGTCTCTGGAGCCGAGGAAAACAAATTTGCTCCCTCTTCCATGACATCCCTTCAAACATCTAAACATAGCTATGTCACCTGGGACTATGTCATTGTTTGCTTTGAAGTTATATAAATCATCTGTGATCATTATTTCTGTTTTCTTAATGTTCAACTGCAAATCTGCCATTGTACTTTCTTCCCTGATTTTTTTTCTTCAGTAGTTATTCCAAGTCTTGGGTATTTTATTCATTTATACCACATGTGTCAAACACAAGGCCCACAGGCCGAATCCAGCCTGCCAGGCCATTTCATGTGGCCTTTACACCTCTCCTGCAGCTGTGGCACTCCCCACACCTGGTGAGCCCAATTCCCACATTGCGGCTTGGCTGCCGGCATTCTAAAGAGAGGCCCAGCAGCCAGCATTCACTATCTACTTCTACTTCTGACTGCTCCTCTGCCCAACTCTCACAAGCCGCATGGAGCATTGCTGTTGTAACTCATGGCAACTCTCTGACGGTGAGAGCTGGACAGAGGAGCAGTCAGAAGTAGAGGCAGATTGTAAATGCTGACTGCTGGGCCTCTCTTCAGAATGCTGGCAGCCAGGGGCCTGCAATGTGGGAATTGGGCTCACTGGGTACAGAGAGGGGCAGGGGGGCAGAAAGAGCCACAGAGAGGGGCTGAGAGAAAAAAAGTGGCACATTTTGGATATACTGACCAATTCTGTGTCACTTTACAGAGGTATAGGGCCCATAAACTACCATTTGTTTTCGATTTACTGTTCCATTTATGATTTCTGTTTTCAAAACTCATTTATCAATAATTTGTACAATAGTTGTACATTTGAATATCTGCTTGCCATTATTTTTCCTAGACTTCTAGTTTCAGAGCTAGTTATTACTAAAACCAGTAATAATCAAATGCCTAGGCAATTATTTCATATGATAAAAGTAGATATTTATATAGTTTTACAGATACAACTGGCCCTTTGAGAGCAACCATAATGCTGATGTGGCCCAAGATGAAATTGAGTCTGTATACCCTGCACTTCTTCCTGATCCTGGGACTCAAGGCAGTTTACAAAAGAGTAAAACCAAATACACACTAAAATATATACCAAACACCAGTAAAAAGTTATTCTAAAAGACAATTCAACAATTTATAACATTAAAACCATTTAAAAGGCAGGAGATAAAAGCCAAGCAGACAGAACACCATTAACAGACAAATTGCAATCAGTTCCTAAAAACCTGTTGTGATAGAAAACTTTTACTAACAAAAGGACAGCAGAGAGGAGCCATCCTTGTCTCTCGAGGGAGGGACTTCTAAATCTAGGAGCACCAAAAATACCTCTCCCTTATTCCCTACTTTGGAATGTGGTAGGACTGAGCAAAGGGCCTCTGCAGAGCTTTGCAACATATAGGCAGGCCTATATAGCGCAGTGGGGCTGTTCAGATAGCCTGGACTTGAGCCATAGAGGGCTCTATTGGTCATGACCAGCTCTTTGAATTGTGCCTTGAAAGGGACTGGCAGCCACTGCAGCTGATATAACATGGGAGTTGTGGGACCCCCATTACCAGCCTGTAAACATTCAGTGGGATTAACTTTCAGGAGAAGATTACACCTGAAAGGTCAATCTAGATTTAGGCCATTTCCGCACTACATTGTTATAGTGTTATTATTCCACTTTCAACCTCCTATGGAATCCTGGGGTTTGCAGTCTAGGGTGGGGCCTTTTGAATTCTCAGCCAGAGAGCTCTTTGGCCTCAGGAAACTACAAACTCCAGAATTCCACAGGATGTTGAAAGTGGAATTAAAGCACTATAACAGTGTAGTGCGGATATGGCACTAGTCATTCTGAATGGAAACCATGAAGGGTCTCCTTGATTTCAATGGATCTACTCTAAGCACTGCGAAAAAAATAAAAACAAAGGAGAGCAGACCTTATTTTATCTCTTCCAGTGAGGAACAACTTTTCATTATGGTACCTTAAAGACTGCTATGGCATCTTAATAACTCATAGAGTTCATTGGTGCTCATTATTCTCTGGTGTCTTCAAGAGGACTGACCTTATCCTAGAACAATGAATTCAGAGGAGGGCTGCTGTTGCCTTCTTCTTAGCCATAACAACCAAAAATAGTGGGTCTTAAATCATGACTAAATTGTCCCCTTGACATTAATGAGTCTACTGCAAGCAGCAGGAGGAAGGGAAAAGAACTACTTCCTACCTTACAGTGAAGGATCATCTTCCTTGCCGCTCTTCCATAATACGTTAGCAAACAGATATTAATGCCAACATTCCCACATTCAACAAAGGCTGCTGATCCCAGATAAATCTTGTTAAATAGAGATATCTCCCACCCAAAACACATTAAATAGAGATACCTCCCACCCAAAACACATTTCCCAAGCATACACAGTTGAATGCTGCAGACCAGAGAGAAGTGATTTATTCCCTTATTGACGGGGCAATTCCTGAATATTTGCGTGTTTTCCTTGGTGTCTGATTTACTTAACACAAAAACTCTCTACCAAAGTTGGGACACAAAGCAGTTTACAGAACATTAAAATATCCAGTAAAACAATATAATTAACTACACACACACTTGAAACACCATTAAAATTCTTTAAAGACTATCCTAATAAATACATTGAACATTAAAAGACTAGGGCCTCTGTTAAGACTCCATTCTTAAAAGCCTAGTTGAACAAAAAGTTGGAGACACAACAGGGAAGCAGCCAGCCCAAACTCATGGGAAATTTTGTAATCTAGGAGTGGCCACTGTAGAGGCCCTGTCCCAGGAGCTGGTGCTGAGAGAAGGGCTTCTCCTGCAACTCCTAAAACCCAGGCAAGCCCAGATGGAATGGAAAACATCACAGAAATAGAAAATCCACTAGCATGGTGATGGGGTGACAATGGCAGTTGTTAAGAGAAGTTCACAGGACACAGGTTGGGATGGGTGGGTCCAAGACCTTCAAGGCAGAAGGGTAACAATTTATATATATATATAAATGACAGTTACGAAGAGTTGCTGAAAGGACACTTGATTAAAGATCCAAGTGCTGATTAGCTCTAAGGAAAGCATCTGCAAGGCCAGAGGAGACCACAGGGAAGGCAGGGAGATTATGAACGGTGCAGCTAAGTGTGTGTGAGGTCTGAAATTGGATAACCTGTTTCCTTGGGGGGCTCTTTTTCTGGAAGATAAAGTGGGAATGAGGTCAGTCTCAACTTCTCTCCCCTCCATCCCAAAATTATGCCCTAGCAACATGATGACTGAGTTCTGCAGAGGGAAGGAAATTAGGGACTCTCTAGATATTTCCCTGCCACAACCACCACCCCGTCATCCATGCATCAGGCCTCTCATACCTCCCCCAACAAATCCCCCCCACCCTTTAGAGTCTGGCTTCTTCCTCCTTCCTTCTTGATCCTGCCTTTCACAGCTTCTTCCCTTCCCCTCTCCACAAGAAAACTAAAAACACTTCTCCATCCCACCTTCCCAGGAATATGGAGGTTGGGGGGGGGTGTCCTTCCCTCCTTCTACAATTTCCTGCATCTCTTCTCCCAGCTCCAATTCCATCTACTCCCTCCCACTTTTAAAATTACACTTGTTGGAAAATACAGCATTCTCTCTTCCCCACCTCTTTAGCTAGGACAGCCTCCCTAGGATAGTCTGTGTATATACTTAAAATTATTGGCTGTAACATCCAGATCTCATACTCTGGATTTTGTGAATGGTTTAGCTTAGAAGGCCACGTCTCTCACTTTGTCTCTGTTCTCGTTTGACTGCACTCTCAACACATACTACCTGCTCTGATGTCAACTGCTCTCTACTGTAACTTTTCCAACATGTTAAGCATACCTCTTAACTTTTTAGTTGGTGAGTTTAAACGAGGATATCATTTTTTCTCAAATACTTTTCTTAAATAGTTAGGACCAAGTTTCTTCAATAGATTTATCATTATAATTTTTTTTAGCAAATGTTTTTAAATTTGAAATCTGCTGTCTGTCTTGTCTACTTCAAGTTAGCCATCATTTTAAGAAGCCACACTGAAACCAGGAAATGCCTTTTCTCTGCAACTGATACAGAGTTTTGTCAGGACTAATAGCCTCAGTAACTCTCAACTCTCAACAGCACTCCCTGACATTCACAGCTACTCTGGTCTGCCTGCATCCCATAACAGTCTCTCAGCACTCCATATGGCCCAGGAAATTCCCAGCAGAGCCAAATACCTCACCATCCCAGCAAGGATATTCTTCCTTTACAACTCCTTCCCAAATACCACAGCCTCATAGTGATGGATGGGGGGAGAAGGGAACAGTGCTTCCTTTCTTTCACTGAAGGATCCCCCAGCACAGGCTCCCTCCCTACAGAAAACTCTCCAGTCCCCCACAGTCCAATCCCCAATAATGTTTGCATTCGTAGTTTGCTCTTTCCTCCCTCCAGAACTTTCCTGACAGCTCCCTTCTCCTCTCACTCCAGGTCTCCATGCAGAAGATCTCCCTCCCCTCCCCTCCTCTCCGCCCCTCCCTCCCCTCCACCCAAGGTTGCTTTGAGTGTTATTGAAAGGTCTCCTATTTCTTTAGTTTGTTTCACGAAGTCTTTCAACTTCAGGATTCTTCTTTTCTGAACTGCAACACAGTTCCAAATCTACGTGTCCTCTGATATTACTCGGGCGGGAGGGGAGCTGCTATCTTCCTGGAAGGCAAAATGGAAGTGAGGTCGGCTTCAAACCTCCCCTTCTGCCCTACAAATATGCAAAGAAAGAACCTTGATTCTCCCCCACCATTCCCGAGGGAGTTCTGCAGTGAGAAGGTAGAGAGAGACTGGGTAGATCCTCAAAGTGAGGCAACAATTTGGGTGGTGGTGGGGGTCTTTTACATTCAGATAACCCTCACCTCCATTCCTTCCCCCAGCTCATGTGGGCCTCAGGGCCTCTCATGCCTCCCTCAAGGATTCTTTCTTCCTGCTCACCAATAGTTTCTCTTTCTCCTGTAGAGAAGTGACTAGTGGGGTGCCACAGGGTTCTGTCCTGCGCCCAGTGCTATTTAACATCTTCATCAATACTTGGATGAAGGAGCGGAGGGCATGCTGATCAAATTTGCAGATGACACCAAATTGGGAGGGGTTGCTAATACACCAGAGGACAGGAGCAAAATTCAAAATGACCTTGACAGATTAGAGAGCTAGGCCAAAGCTAACAAAATGAGATTCAACAGAGGGAAATGTAAGGCCCTACACTTAGGCAGAAAAATGGAATGCACAAATATAGGATGGGGGACACATGGCTGGATAGCAGTACGTGTGAAAGGGATCTAGGAGTCTTGGTGGACCACAAGCTCAACATGAGTCAGCAGTGTGATGCGGCAGCCAAGAAAGACAATGCGATTCTTGGTTGCATCAATAAGATTACGGTGTCTAGATCGAGGGAGGTACTGGTACCACTCTACTCTGTTTTGGTTAGACCCCATCTTGAATACTGTGTCCAGTTCTGGGCACCCCAATTCAAGAAGGATATTGACAAGCTGGAGCAAGTCCAGAGGAGGGCGACCAAAATGGTGAGAGGCCTGGAAGCCATGAGGCCCTATGAGGATAGACTTAGAGAGCTGGGTATGTTTAGTCTGCAGACGAGAAGGTTAAGAGGGGACATGATAGCCATGTTTAAATATTTGAAGGGATGCCACGTAGAGGAGGGAGAGGGCTTGTTTTCTGCTGCTCCAGAGACCAGGACGAGGAGCAATGGATTCAAGCTGCAGGAAAGGAGATTCCACCTGAACCTCAGGAAGAACTTCCTGGCAGTCAGGGCTGTCCGGCAGTGGAATCTGCTGCTGCCTCGGAGTGTAGTGGAGTCTCCTTCCTTGGAGGTTTTTAAGCAGAGGCTGGATGGCCATCTGTCAAAGGGAGTGCTTTGAGGGTGTTCCTGCATGGCAGGGGGTTGGACTCGATCGCCCCTGGGGGTCTCCTCCAACTCTGACTCTATGCCTCCTCTTGCTTCCCCTGCAGCAGCCTCTTGTCTTCCCACCAAAAAAAACCCTCATATTTTCCCTTCGCCTCCCCTTTTCCAGGAATACAGAGGCTGGGGGGGGTCTTCTGCCCCTCCCATAACTAGCAGCATTTCCTGTCTCTCAGAGGCAGGACCCCTTTTCTCTGCCTCTTCTCCCCCCTCCCCTTTTAAACTGTATTCCCTGCCATTCATGGCTAACTCTTTTTCCTGGCTTCCCATAATAGTCCCCCACCCCCACCTTCATGTTCCATGAAGACCCCCAAGTGGGGCCCACAGCCGAACACCCCCAGCTGGCCAGCAAGGATATTCTCCCCTTTGAAGGCCTCCCCAGTATCTCGCCCCCCATAGAGACCCCCCCGGAGAGGGGGCACCAGGGCTGAAGCGCCATGGATGCCTCTCGGCAGGAGAGAAGGGGGCTTCCTTTCTTCCCTCCAAATACCCCCCCACGCTCCCTCCCCAGAGAAGGCCCCAGTCCCCTCCGCCATGAAAACAAAGGGGGGCCCTTCCGACCCCAGGAGCACATTAGGGGGGCTTCCTCCCCCCCCGCTTACCTCGCCCCTCCTGGCTCATCCACGCACCGCCTTCCTCCTCCCGCCAAGAAAATTCAGAAGGACCGCCGCCGGAAATGAGGCAAAGGCGTGTCATTCTTCCCTCCTCCCCCCTTAACTTTTTCTCCTGCTTCTCTAGGAAGCTATGCTCGCTGCTCGGAGGATGAGTCAAAGGCCCGTCATTCTTCCCTCCTCCCCCCTTAACTTCTGCCTCTCTAGGAAGCTGCGCTCGCTGCTCGGAGGACGAGACAAAGGCGCGTCATTCTTCCCTCCCCCTTAACTTTTTCTCCTGCCTCTCTAGGAGGCTGCGCTCGCTGCTCGGAGGATGAGTCAAAGGCGCGTCATTCTTCCCTCCTCCCCCCTTAACTTCTGCCTCTCTAGGAAGCTGCGCTCGCTTGCTTGGAGGACGAGTCAAAGGCGCGTCATTCTTCCCTCCTCCCCCCTTAACTTTTACTTCTGCCTCTCTAGGAAGCTGCGCTCGCTTGCTTGGAGGATGAGTCAAAGGCGCGTCATTCTTCCCTCCTCCCCCCTTAACTTTTTCTCCTGCCTCTCTAGGAAGCTGCGCTCGCTGTTTGGAGGATGAGTCAAAGGCGCCTCATTCTTCCCTCCTCCCCCCTTAACTTTTTTCTCCTGCCTCTCTAGGAAGCTGCGCTCGCTTGCTTGGAGGACGAGTCAAAGGCGCGTCATTCTTCCCTCCTCCCCCCTTAACTTCTGCCTCTCTAGGAAGCTGCGCTCGCTGCTCGGAGGATGAGTCAAAGGCGCGTCATTCTTCCCTCCCCCTTAACTTTTTCTCCTGCCTCTCTAGGAAGCTGCGCTCGCTGCTTGGAGGACTAACAACCAGAAGGGGCGAGTCTCTCTTGAGAGGGGAGGAGAAGGGAGGGTGTGTGTCAGGCTCTGGGGGTCTCCAAGGGAATTAAGTCCTTGCTGTTGGGGTGGGTGTGGAGTATTTCCCTCTGGACACACCTGGAGTGGGTGCTGTCCTGGGGCCTGTGGAGAGGTGAGGGGACTATTATGGGATCCCAGAATGGAAGGGAGGGGGAATAGCAGAAGGAGGAGTCAGAGAGCTTCTTCTTTGGAGAGGAAGGCAAACTGGGCCTTAGACAATTTCACCCCCCCCCCAATTTCTTCCCCTTGCTTAGGGGGAAAAAAAGCGTTTGGTCTCAGATGTCCTCCCCAACTTTCATTCTGGAGCAGCCCTGGGACTACCAAAAAATAAAATAAAAATAAAAACCAAGACAGCTTTTCCTAGTAGGCAACACTGCTTTACCAGGGAAGTGTTCTCTCTGCAGCCACCACCACCACTATGAGCCACCATGGAGACTAGAGAAACACCCTGGATGGAGTGGAGGTGGTGGGACAGAATCATAGATATCAAAGAGGTGGTGGGACAGAATCATAGATATCAAAGAGTTCACCCATCAAACTGAAGCCAAAAACTGACTTCTTTCTCTGTAGGGGAGACAAAACCCATGAGTCAAAGACAGAGAGAGGCAGTACAATCGCTGAGTTGGAAGAGACCACAAAGGTCATCCAATCCAGCCCCCTGCTATGCACAAACCCACATCAAAGCACTCCTGACAGCCATCCAGCCTCTGCTTAAAAACCTCCAAGGAAGGAGACTCCACTACACTCCAAGGCAGCAGATTCCACTGCCAGACAGCCCCGACCGTCAGCAAGTTCTTCCTGAGGTTTAAGTGGAACCCCTTTTTTTGCAGTTTGAATCCATTGCTCCTCATCCTAATCTCTGAAGCAGTGAGAAACAAGCCTGTTCCCTCCTCGACATGACATCCCTTCAGATATTTAAACATGGCTATCATGTCCCCTCTTAACCTTCTCGTCTGCAGAGTAAACATATCCAGCTCCCTAAGTCACTCCTCCAGACCTTTCACCATTTTGGTCGCCCTCCTCTGGACACACTCTAGCCTGTCCATGTCCTTCTTGAAATGAGGTGCCCAGAACTGGACACAATATTCCAGATGAGGTCTAACCAAAGCAGAATGGAGTGGTACCATTATCTCCCTTGATCTAGACACCATACTCCTATTGATGCAACCAAGAATTGCATTGGCTTTCTTGGTTGCTGCATCACACTGCTGACTCATGTTGAGTTTGTGATCTGCCTAGATTCCTTTCACATGTACTGTTGTCCAGCCACGTGTCCCTCCTCCTATATTTGTGTATTCCATTTTTTCTGTCTAGGTGTAGGACCTTATATTTCTCTCTGTTGAAACTCATTTTGTTAGCTTTGGCCCAGCTCTCTAATCTGTCAAGATCCTTTTGAATTTTGATCCTATCCATTTTGGTCGCCAGAGGAGGGCGAGCAAAATGGTGAGAGGCCTGGAAGCCATGCCCTATGAGGATAGACTTAGAGAGCTGGGTATGTTTAGTCTGCAGAAGAGAAGGTTGAGAGGGGACATGATAGCCATGTTTAAATATTTGAAGGGATGCCATGTAGAGGAGGGAGTGGGCTTGTTTTCTGCTGCTTCAGAGACCAGGACAAGGAGCAATGGATTCAAGCTGCAGGAAAGGAGATTCCACCTGAACCTCAGGAAGAACTTCCTGACAGTCAGGGCTGTCCGGCAGTGGAATATGCTGCCTTAGTGGAGTGTGGTGGAGTCTCCTTCCTTGGAGGTTTTTAAGCAGAGGCTGGGTGGTCATCTGTCGGGAGTGCTTTGAGGGTGTTCCTGCATGGCAGGGGGTTGGACTGGATGGCCCCTGGGTCTCTTCCAACTCTGCATTTCTATGATTCTATGATTCCTCTGGAGCATTAACAACCCCTCCCAATTTGGTATCATCTGCAGATTTGATCAGATTCCTTTCTTCAGTCCCTCTACCCCATATCTCCCCACCCAGCCTCCCTCCCTCCATCTCCCCACCCACCCACCAAAGGCATGGCACTCAGAGAGGGAAAACTTTTCCTGCTTCCTCTCCCAACTAAACAAGCACTTTTGGGATATCTCTCTCCCTTCCTGTTCTTTTCGTTGCCCCGCTTCTTGTCTGCTCAACACCTTCTTTGCCTTAATCTTCTATCAAAAAGAAAGCAGCGCTCAGTCTGGGGAAAACGGAGGAGGTGATACAGTGAGGGAAATGTAACACAGAATAGGTAAAGAAGTTATACAGGAATGCCTGGCTACTCTAGAATCATAGAAATGTAGAGTTGGAAGAGACCACATGGGCGATCCAGTCCAACCCCCTGCCATCCAGCCTCTACTTAAAAACCTCCAAGGGAGCCTCCACCACACTCCAAGGCAACACATTCCACTGCCGGACCGCCCTGACTGTCAGGAAGTTCTTCCTGAGGTTCAGGTGGAATCTCCTTTCCTGCAGCTTGAATCCATTGCTCCTTGTCCTGGTCTCTGGAGCAGCAGAAAACAAGCCCTCTCCTTCCTCTACATGGCATCCCTTCAGATATTTAAACATGGCTATCCTGTCCCCTCTTAACCTTCTCTTCTGCAGACTAAACTTACCCAGCTCTCTAAGTCTATCCTCATAGGGCATGGCTTCCAGGCTCCTGACCATTTTGATCGCCCTCCTCTGGACTTGCTAAATGAATTCTAAATGAATTCAAGTCTCCAGGGCCAGATGAACAACATCCAAGGATCTGAAAAGAACTGGCAGAAGTAATCTCAGAACCCCTGGCAATAATCTTTGACAATTACTGGAGAATGGGAGAAGTCCCAAGAGGTTGGAGGAGGTTAAATCCTGTCCTCATCTTCAAAAGAGGGGGAAAAAACAGGATGCAGTTACCACCCAGTTAGCCTGACATCAATATCAGGAAATATTTTTGAGCAGATCATTAAACGTACAGTCTGTAAGCAGTTAAAAGGTATACTGTGAGCACTAAAAGTCAACATGCGTTTCTGAAAAAAACAAAAAACAGAGTAATCTTCTCTCTCTTGATAGATTTACTCGCTTGGTAGATGAAGGGAATGCTGTGGACATGGTGTTCCTTGATTTCAGCTAGGTATTTGACAAGGTCCCCTGTGATAATCTTGCAAACAAGCCAGTGAAATGTGGGCTACACAATGCTGGTGTTAGGTGGATTTGTTAACTGGTTGACCAACTGAACCCAAAGGATGCTCACCAATGGCTCCTCTTTATCCTAGAGAGGAGTGACTGGTGGGGTGCCACAAGGTTCTGTCCTAGGCCAGTGCTAGTCAAAAACTTCATCAATGATTTGGATGAGGGAATAGAGGGCATTCTTATCAAATTTCAGATGACACCAAATTTTAGATGACACATATCACCAGTTGCCCCGGTACTTCTCTCTAGCCTGATGAATCATAGAATCATAGAAATGTAGAGTTGGAAGAGACCCCAGGGGCCATCCAGTCCAACCCCCTGCCATGCAGGAACACCCTCAAAGCACTCCTGACAGATGACCATCCAGCCTCTGCTTAAAAACCTCCAAGGAAGGAGACTCCACCACACTCCCAGGCAGTATATTCCACTGCCGGACAGCCCTGATGGTCAGGAAGTTCTTCCTGAGGTTCAGGTGGAATCTCCTTTCCTGCAGCTTGAGTCCATTGCTCCTTGTCCTGGTCTCTGGAGCAGCAGAAAACAAGCCCTCTCCCTCCTCTACGTGGCATCCCTTCAAATATTTAAACATGGCTATCATGTCCCCTCTTAACCTTCTCTTCTGCAGACTAAACATACCCAGCTCTCTAAGTCTGTCCTCACAGGGCATGGCTTCCAGGCCCCTCACCATTTTGGTCTCCCTCCTCTGGACTTGTTCCAGCTTGTCAATATCCTTCTTGAATTGGGGTGCCCAGAACTGGACACAGTATTCAAGATGGGGTCTAACCAAAGCAGAGTAGAGTGGTACCAGTACCTCCCTCGATCTAGACTCCATACTCCTATGAAGAACTCTGTGGAACTTACAGGCTTATTCCTTGCCTTCTAACAGGCTGGTTTGTCCCAATAAAAGGACATAGCCACTTCAGGATGCCCAGCAGCTGGATTGGGAAGGATGGGTGGGAACCAGCACAGGCACGTGCACGCGTGCACGCGCACACACACACACACAGAAGGAAGGAAGGAGGGAAGGAAACAAATGGACAGATTCACACTAACACACACTTTTTGGGAGGAGGGAGTTTATGGAACTGGAAAAGGAGATGACCAGGGTGACATAAAGAGGCCAAGTTTTTTGTTCTCCTCCTCCTAAGTCTCAGCAGCACCCCCTCAGCAGCCCCCCCGCAGCCCACAAGAGGCAAGGAGGTTCTTGCCACTAGGTGATACTGCCTCACCAGGAAGTGTCTCTCCTCTGCATAGTGCCCCCTTCCATGGAGACTGGAGAGATCCTTCTCTGGTAGGGGCGGCAGAGGGGGAGAGAAGGAAAGACAATCATAAACCTGCTGGTAGAGAGACTGTCATGTTGTTATTTCTCCTAGACATGTAATGATCAGGAGCAGTAGGAATATAATTGAGAATTAGTAGAGACCGGAGTCTTAGAGACCAAATGATCAATATTGCTGGGGCAATAAATAGCAATTAGCCGGTTTAGGTAAATAACATTTGGTTGTTGTGCTTAGCTGATAGCAATCAGAGGGTGATTTATGAGGATTAGGCTGGAGGATAGAATGGTGGAGGTTAAAATTAAAATATCGAAGACCAAGGAGGAAATTCTAAAGATCAAAGGAGTTGCTTTAACCAAAGAAAACCCATTTGGCAATTATAGGAAAAGTGAGAGAAATAAAATATATTTTAGTTTCTGCAGTATTATTCACATGTATTACTCACATGTATTACTAACATATATGTATTAGCTTATAAATATAACACATTTTAGACACATTTACACATATATTTTAGTATATTTTGTATTTGAGCCCCAGTAATAAAATAAAGTCTAACAAGGAAGACTTTTAGAGATGATAGGGCCTCCCAAAAAGGATCTTGAAAGTAATTGGTAAGGAGGGAAAGGAAAGGCCTCGATAAGGAAGATGGCTGGTATATTCCAGATAACACAGTAGACAAGACAAGGTCACCATCTGTAAAGGATTAAACTGATTTATGGGGACATCCCAGAGCACAAAAAGGGGTACTTTGAAACTCTGATAAGACACCTGGATGTAACATGATGCACGAGGAAAATGCATGATCAAGTGCGTGATCACTCACACTGTAAATATGGGGAAGGGGGAATGTAACTTCTTAGGCGATCCTGATAGGCTGTAACTTTGTAACTTTGTAACTGTGTAACAAAGCTGAAGCAAGGTATTAACTCCAGCAACTTTTGTTTTACAAGCTTATTGTCTTTCCAATAAACAACAGGGAAATTATTCCTGTGTTTTCTTGAGCAACACAAAGTAGCCGTTCTTGACGGAGAGCTTCCTTTCTTCCTCTGCCCCCAACCACAGCCATAACCCCCCTCCCACCAAAGCCCCCCCTCTGTCTCAAACTCCAGTCCCTCCCCCCAACATTCATGATATCAAAAGGACATGTTTGCCCTTCTCCTGCCCCTCTCCCATAAATGTATCTGGAGTGTCCTTCTTTTCATAGAGTCTGAGGCCATTTCCGTACTAGCCTGTTATAGCGCTATTATTCCACTTTCAACATGCTATGGAATCCTGGGGTTTTCCAGTTTAGGGAGGGACCAGCCCTACCCATTATCGTCCTCGCTGCCCTTGTCTGAACCTGCTCCAACTTGCCCCTGTCCTTCTCAAAGCGGGGTGCCCGGTATAGAACACAGCAACGAATATAGGGGGACAATTACTTCTCCTGACTTGTAAACTATTCTTCTATCAATGCAGGCTAAAATAGCAATCGAGAGCCAACCTAGTATAGTGATTTGAGGACTGGACTATGACCCTAGAGACCAGCATTTGGCCACAGAAACCCACTACATGACCTTGTGCATGTCACATGCCCCAGAAAACTCTGTGATAGGTTTGCCGTAGGGTCACCATAAGTCCAGAATGACTTGAAGACACACAACAACAACAAAATAGCATTCACCTTGTTTGCTGCAGCCTCACACTACTGGCTCATGTTCAGCTTATGATCACTAATAACTGCAAGGTCTTTTTCACATGTAGTACTGCTGAGCCATGTCTCCCTCCATCCTATAGCTATGCATTTAGTTTCTGTGGCCTAAATGTAGAATTTTGCATTTGTCTCTATTGAATTTCATTTTATTAATTTCTGCCCAATTTTCTAGTTTATCTGGGTCCTTTTGAATTCTATTCCTACCTTCCATGGTGTTAGCCACCCTGCCCAGTTTTGTGTCATCTGCAAACCTGATGAGGATTCTCTTCACCCCATCATCTAAGCCACTGATAAAAATGTTGAAGATCATGATCCTAGGACAAAACCCCGAGGCCCTCCAATTGGGACCTCCTTGCAGGCTGGAACACAGCCACTGATGTCGACTCTTTGAGCATGGCTTTCCAACTAGTTATGGATCTATTTGACAGCATTCCTTCCTATTCTTCTTTTAATCAGTTTGCTAATCAGAACATTATTACTTATGTCATTAAAATATGTTGAATTAAAAGCAGTTAAAAAAAATATTTGCACATATTTTTTTTTATTTTTTTTATCCCGCCTCTCCATATGGATCGAGGCGGCAAACAACTTACAAATAGATTATATTTTGAAACATTTTCTATACATGCCCCCAACAGGCTGGGTACTCATTTTACCGACCTGCAAAAGGATGGAAGGCTGAGTTAACCTTGGAGGCGGGCAGGATTGAACTCACAACCTTGTGGCTTGCAGTACTGGCATTTAACCACTGCACCACCACGGCCCCATAGTGCAGCACTTGTCCATATCACCCATCCCATCTCCACAGGGCAATTTGTGCCGAATCTCTTGTCCAACATTTGATCATTGGAACTTTTTCCTCTCAATATATTTATATAATCTGTCTCTTTTGTCACGAGTGAGTAAAAAAATAAGCATGAAAATTTGAAGTATACAGGGGACATGATAGCCACGTTTAAATATTTGAAGGGATGCCATGTAGAGGAAGGAGAGGGCTTGTTTTCTGCTGCTCCAGAGACCAGGACAAGGAGCAATGGATTCAAGCTGCGGGAAAGGAGAGTCCACCTGAACCTCAGGAAGAACTTCCTGACAGTCAGAGCTGTCCGGCAGTGGAATCTGCTGCCTTGGAGTGTAGTGGAGTCTCCTTCTTTGGAGGTTTTTAAGCAGAGGCTAGATGGCCATCTGTCGGGAGTGCTTTGAGGGTGTTCCTGCATGGCAGGGGGTTGGACTGGATGGCCCCTGGGGTCTCTTCCAATTCTACATTTCTATGATTCTATGATTTGCCTATACATACCGTAAGGTAATGCAACTGCATTGTTGAATGAGTTGGAACTGGAGGGGAAAAAAGTCTACAGTGTTCCCCTTGAGACAGAGTTCCCAGGGAGTAGGTAAGAAAGAATCACAGACTTTCCACAGATAGCACAGCGTACATCCCCCTTCTTGATCTGTCAGCCATGTTTAACATAGAAATCTTTAATGCTAAGAAGACAGCTGCTCACATGTATGCCAGTTTAAGAATGTTCTCCATCAGTGTCTCCACCCCAAACACAAACTGAGGCTAATATGCAGAAGGGCTGAGTGGGGTGAGGGTGGGGAGCACAGAGGTTTTATATGAGAAGAGCAGCACCTTGAAAAGAGCAGTCCTCCCCCCACAACCAAAAAAAAGAAGCCCAGAAGCATATTAGCAAAACTGAGGCCATTTCCGCACTAGACTGTTATAGCGCTATGATTCCACTTTCAACATCCTATGGAATCCTGGGGTTTGCAGTTTAGGGAGGGGCCGACTGGCCCCTCCCGAAACTGCAAACCCCAGGATTCCATAGGATGTTGAAAGTGGAATCATAGCGCTATAACAGTCTAGTGCGGAAATGGCCTTACCAACCAAAGTGGGTAGCCATAGGGAAGAGTGATGGGATGAGCAATGCATAGAAAAAGAAACATCTGGGGCATCTAGAAGTCCCCAAAACAACCAAACAACTTCTGGGTCAACAGGAGGAAAGGAAGAGAAGAGATAGTAGTGTGTAGGATTGGAAACAGAGGCACGCAGGACAAAGCCCAGGTGGCATGAATATCTGGTAGGCAGTTGTATGGGTGTGGAAGGAAAATTGACACAGAAATGTTTCAAATTGTATTAAAAGCTGTGCAAATAAGAGTCAAAAACAGTTAACATTGTTTTCCATGCTGGGATACCTAGCTGCAGAATGTGTCTGTGGAGTGTGGGGTGAGAGTGGGAGGGATGTGGGGAGGAAGAGGGCACCCTTTGAAAGTTGTGACTTCTTGAAAAAGATCAGGTCCTCTTTGGACTCCTGTTACATGATGGTCTTGTCCGGGTACATGTGCTTGCGTACGCACGCATGTAAGTATGTGTGGACTGTATGTTGTAGAGGTAATTGTAATCTGGGGTGTGCATTCAGGTTTTTCAGGGAGGTGAGGATGGGACAGGCCAATGAGAAGTCTTTTTCTGCTGTCTTAAAGACCAATAAAACCTTTTTAATAATAATAATAATAATAATAATAATAATAATAATAATAATAATAATATTATATTATATTATAAAATTATTATATTATAAAAATAATAAAATTTATTTTTATCCCGCCTCTCCCAGTGGATCGAGGTTAAAAAAGTGGTTAGGTACTTGGCACACGGCAAGCCTTATGTGAACTTGTGAAAACCATCCAGCATACGTCTCTCTGCAGCCTATTAGTTCATACTGAGCAAGGGGTTCATAGAATCATAGAATCATAGAAATGTAGGGTTGGAAGAGACCCCAGGGGCCATACAGTCCAACCCCCTGCCGTGCAGGAACATCCTCAAAGCACTCCTGACAGATGGCCATCCAGCCTCTGCTTAAAAACCTCCAAGGAAGGAGACTCCACCACACTCCGAGGCAGCAGATTCCACTGCCGGGCAGCCCTGACTGTCAGGAAGTTCTTCCTGAAATTCAGGTGGAATCTTATTTCCTGCAGCTTGAATCCATTGCTCCTTGTCCTGGTCTCTGGAGCAGCAGAAAACAAGCCCTCTCCTTCCTCTACATGGCATCCCTTCAAATATTTAAACATGGCTATCATGTCCCCTCTTAACCTTCTCTTCTGCAGACTAAACATACCCAGGGGTTTCCCCGCCCTTTGCCACCTCCAAAGTCCGAGGGATGCAAATTAACAGCTTTTGCAGAATTTGGGGAGGAAAGGCTTAGCAGACTCACAGGCTGGGCCTGTGGAGGCCATTTCCACACTAGACCAGCCGGCCCCTCCCAAAACTGCGAACCCCAGGATTCCATAGGAGGTTGAAAGTGGAATGATAGCGCTATAACAGTCTAGTGCGGAAATGGCCTATGTAGTTAAAAAGCTCTAGACATTTATTATATTGCACCCTTTTATAGATTCTGGGGGAAGATCAGATACTGAACCAACTACATAAGCTGAAATAGGAAACTGCAAACTTCCATCCCCATCTAACAATGTGGAGAAAATAAGAGAGCTGGTGCGCGCATGGCTTTGAAAGCTGCACAGAAACACAGACAGTACTATTTCAAAAAAACCTGTCTGCATACTTCATAGTGTTTCCTATTTTCCTTTTTTAAAAAATCTTAACCTCTATTAAATGCAAGTCAGATAATAATTAACTCCCCAGTGTAACTTTATGTGGAATTTACAGTGCTCTATCCCCGTTCTGCTGAGTTAACAAACAAAACGGCACTTACTTGTTAGAAGAATGTTTGGCATTTAGGATTCTGTCTTTGGTTCTGATTCTGGAAAGACTGCAAGAAAGCTTTGAATATCCTGGAAATTTCCTCTCCTTTGTCCCCTTTCAAAGTGTCCCCTTCCTAACTGATCTGAGCACACTACTAATCAAAATAATTTGGGGCTGCCTATTGGCCTATTCCTTACTCCTGCCTTTAATTGTGTTTCCCTTATTGGATCCTTTAAACTCTTTTATTTCTAAAGCATCTGATAGGCTGTTCCTCTATCTTTCCACTTTGACGTGTTTCCATAACCCCCACTATCCCCATCCCAGCATGTTCCTTCCTGAGATAAGAGTTGCTTATCAGCTCTTGAGGTCTGCCTGCCACATCTTTCATCCCCCCGCCCCTTGCCACATTTCCCGTCCTCTGCAATGGGAGAAAGTTGTTATTGTCCAAAAAGACGTGGTTTATGTTTGCTTCTTTTAGATATAGGATTTCTCACAAATTGACATGATTTGATATTTAAAAATTGGCCAACATGTCTATTTAAATTGTAGGATGTGTACATCTTCCTCTTGGGTGTCAACATTTAACAACTTTTAGGCCATTTCCGCACTACACTCTTGAAGTGCGATTATTCCACTTTCAACATCCTATGGATCCTGGGGTTTGCAGTTTCGGGAGGTGGCCCCTCCCGAAACTGCAAACCCCAGGATTCCATAGGATGTTGAAAGTGGAATAATCGCACTTCAAGAGTGTAGTGCGGAAATGGCCTGTTAGGAGCTTTTCTGGGCTTGGAAGATTCTTGAAAGGGATCCCACTCCCCCACCCCTCTAAAATTCCTACCTTCCCTTGGTTTTTAATCTAGCTACCTCAGCCCTGGGTATGTATTCCAATAAAAAGGCCCCTTATTATAAACTCTGTTTTACTGATAATACCTGCAAATTAAACACTACTGCCTTTTCAGCTTTCTGCTTCCCAGGTTTGCAACCACACAGCACTTAGGACCTCTTGTGATCACACTTTGCAGAGACTCCACATTCTTTCTCTGCTATGGGAAGAGAGATAGCACTAGAGAATCCATACCACCATCAATACCCACGTCCCATACACATTTCCACTATCCCTAGACCTCATTCCAATATCTACCCTGGAGCTATTTCACAGATTCCGCTGGAATCCCTGGCTGGACAGTTTGCAGCAATTGTGGAGTGTGCTCCAGAGCAGGGGCCAGAGCACATAGCCCTGCAGTGACTTAGGCCATTTCCACCCTACACTGTTGTAGTGCTATTATTCCACTTTCAACATCCTGTGCAATCCTGGGGTTTGCAGTTTAGAGAGAGGCATTTAGAATCCTCAGCCAGGGAGCTCTTTGGCCTCAGTAAACTACAAACCCCAGAATTCCATTGGATGTTGAAAGCGGAATAACAACACTTTAACACTGTAGTGCGGAAATGGCCTTAGTGTTGGTGGGCTACTACTAACTTCCCATGCACCCATTTGGCAAAAAGGGAGGCAGATTCAGCAGTGTCAAACTCAATGTCATCTTGGGCTGCATCAGCATTATGGTTGCCTTCAAAGGGCCAGTAGCATCTGTAAGACTATATAAATGTATCTACTTTTTTTATCCTATTAAATAATTGCCTCTGCATTTGATTATTACTGGTTTTAGTAATAACTAGCTCCAAAACTATAAGTCTAGGAAAAATAATGGCAAGCAGATATTCAAGTGTACGACTATTGTACAATTTATTGAAAAATGAGTTTTGAAAACAGAAACTTTTTTTTTAATCATTGGACAAATATTACCTGTGCTTCTTTCTGTTTCCCTCTCTCCATGGCTCTTTCTGGCCCCCTGGCCCCTCTGTACCTGGTGAGCCCAATCCCCACATTGTGGGCCCCTGGCTGCTGGTATTCTGAAGAGGGGCCCAGTAGCGAGCACTGGTGAGCTACTTCTACTTCTGACTTCTCCTCTGTTCAACACTCGCAAGCCATGCAGAGCATTGCCATAGTAAACATGGCATGGTAACTCACAGCAATGCTCTGATGGCGAGACTTGGACAGAGGAGCAGTCAGAAGTAGAAGTAGATCACGAGGGCTGGCTGCTGGGTCTCTGCTCAGAATACTGGCAGCCGGGGGCTTGCTATGTGGGGATTGGGCTTGCCAGGCAGGGAGAGTGCTGCAGCTGCAGAAGAGGTGCAAGGGCCACATGAAATGGCCTGTGGGCCTTGCATTTGACACATGATCAAGATCATATGTGGTCTGTGTATTTTCAAAAATGATGACATGGATATGGGGGGGTTGCAAACACACTCCTATGAGGGCAGCTGGCTGAGTGCATAGAAGGGTCACATTCATCTTAAAATGAATACTTCTGTGAGGAAAAACAAAAGCATCAAATTCTGTAAGAAGCAAAGCTACAGAAATGGAATCTGCCCCTATCTCCCTGCTTCTCTTACTAGGGCGGGAGGATGAGGAAACGGACCAACCAGCGGTATTGAAAATTGCATCATTTCCCCCTCCTTCCCCCTAATAGCCAGCAGCATGCCATATTATTCCCTCTTCAAAGTAGCCAGAAAGGACATTTGGGCTGGGGGAGGAGAGGGAGGGTGGATTGGAGGCCTCACAATGATCAGAAGTCATGTCCCACATAACCACAGGTGTAAGGAGCCCTGGTGGCACAGTGGTTAAATGCCAGTACTGCAAGCCACAAGGTTGTGAGTTCGATCCTGCCGGGCTCCAAGGTTGACTCAGCCTTCCATCCTTCCGCAGGTCGGTAAAATGAGTACCCAGCTTGTTGGGGGCATGTATAGAAATGTTTCGAAATACATGCTATTTGTAAGTTGTTCGCCGCCTCGATCCATATGGAGAGGCGGGATACAAATAAATAATAATAATAATAATAAAAAAAATAAGAACAGGAGTGTGGAGATGTAGATGTAGGCGGTGGATTTATCAGCTGCTTCACATTATGATGGAAGAAAGAAGAAGATGAGCCCTATAGAAGCTAAGAAAATCACTCTTCCATGAACTCGTCATATATATCAATTCAAAAAGCACCAAAATCTTTGCCAATAGAAAAGTGAACACAAAATACTTATAAAATACATATACATCATACACAACTATTATGTATAGATACATAGGAATATTAGTCTTCCAGATACACCAAGATAAATTAGAGACATTGTAATTAGAACGTTTAAAAAAATGTCAGATCCTTTTCTAGAAATGAGAGGCACAAATGGTTGTACATTTCTTCCATCTTCTTTATAACAATCAAAGCCATCTGGACCATGGTAACACTTTCCAATAGCATTCCTTTCATAGGCAGAAATTACAGGTGTTCCATGGGTGCTTTCATCCGTCTTGGTTCTGCTTTGTCTGCACTTTGTGTTCCTGATAACAGAGGTGTAATTTTCTTACTGAATGCTGCTTGTGAATTGGAAGCTTTATCAACTAAGTCATCCTTTTGGGAATCCTTTGCCATCCAAAGCAAGTCAGCTCCACCCCACGGGAGCCTCCACAGCCTCCTTTCTGACTGGGATGGAAGAACAGAGTGACCCACGAAATGAAGCCAAATGGGAGATACAAGTAGAATTGGATTACCTCAATGTAATGCATTATAATATCTTACTTAACACATATTTGTATCTTTATATATTTCAAATTTATTAATCTTGTTTTAATTAGGAAGGTGTAATAAGAATACCAAAAATTTTTAGCAGCTGTGTTCCTCTCAGTGTGTGTGTGGGTGTCTCTTTATGTTGGTACTTTATTTTTTGTAACGTTCAGACCACTTGTTTATGTATATATAAGGAATACTAAGCCTGTTCATTGGAATATTAGATATGGAACAAGATAACAGGGGTTAAGAGGATAGTATCAAAGAAGGCAGCAGGAGGGCAAAGGGCAAAGGGCCAGCGAAGAAGCAACCCCCAAAACGGCCAGCTCTGAAGGTGTCCTCCTCATATGAGGATGAGGGGCACATTGGCAGTCAAACTGGCCAGATTAGAGACCTTAGAAGATCAAGGCTGCCTTGAAATACTCACCCCATCAGAAGGTGCCCAGGATATCTAACAAGAAGAGGGTCTCTAATGAAAACCTGGGCCCATCTTGATGCTCTAGAAAGGCAATGGTAACAGGAGGAACCCACTGAACCCATTGCAACCACAAAGGGCAATGAGATGGTGTTGGCTTCACTGAGCAATCTAGGAGGACCAGCCAAGACCTCAATGGCTCAAATGGTTTCAGGTAAGGATACTGACTTGCCCAGTGGTCCATCAAGAGACTATAGTTGTCTGGGAAGGGGTTGGACCGCACCTACAGGCCACACTACTATGTAAGGTGCTTGCAGTCTCTCGGGGCTTCAGGCATGATGCCAATCACACAACCAACCAGGGCTTGGGCTCCACCTCACTGGGCACCTTGGGCCAATTGTCTCCCTAATGAAACAGCTAAGGTATGGCAAAGGGATGGTTTAGGTGAATCATAGAAACTTAGAGACCACAATGGCCATCAAGTCCAACCACCTGCCATGCATGAACAAACACTCAAAGCACCCCCAGTCAATGGCCATCCAGCCTCTGCTTAAAAACCTCTAAAGGTGACTCCACCACACTCCAAGGCAGTTATGCTTCCTCCCTCCAGTGCAAAATACAATTCAGTTCTCTACTCCGCCATCCCCTATGGGGAGCTGACACTCCTTCCCAGTGATTACTTCCTCCAGTGCACTAGGGACAAGATATTGTGGGGCAAATATTTGGATGTATTCACACTAATAGATCAGAAACTGGAGAAGAAGGGTAAGAAGGAATTTGATGATAAAGAAAAGGAGAAGCTGAGAAGGAGGAAAATGGAGAGAACTTGGGCAAATTGGTTGCCTGGCTTTTTTATATACACAGATGTTACTCCCAAAGCATAGTAACACTGTCTCCCTTATACAGTACAGGGTCATCATCTGTCTGGTCTCTGTAGATTCTTCCAGCCCCGTGTGGCTATATTGTGATGAGGCCTTCTGTATGAGGGTGACTATTTACTCTGCCCTCAAATGAGACATGGCTGATTTCCGCACTACACTCTTATAGCGCGATGATTCCACTTTCAACATCCTATGGAATCCTGGGGTTTGCAGTTTCAGGAGGGGCCGCCTGGCCCCTCCTGAAACTGCAAACCCCAGGATTCCATAGGATGTTGAAAGTGGAATCATCGCGCTATAAGAGTGTAGTGCAGAAATGGCCACAATGTTGTAAGCCCCCTAACCCATCTAAAACCTATGTCCTGAGGGTCCTAATTATTTTATATCAAACATAGTGAGCCATAGAGATCTACCGGAAGGACACGTAGGCAGTGGAGCTATGGAGATAGATAAAAGAGTAAACTATTTTTTGTCACACATCCTGGGTAATCTTGCAAATGGCTCACAGGCCATTTGAATGGATTTTCAGCAGCGATCAGGAGACAATAAATCTCTGGGAACAAATAAACAACGCAAACAGCCTGGAATGTGACACCTTGAAGTATGCATCCCCAGATGAGATACTCATCTGCAGGAAACTACAAGGATGCCTGGCGGTATTTTCTTTGAATTACAAAGCTGAAATCCATCTTCGTAAAACTGCAGCCATCTGTTCCCCAGGACATGAGTCAGCTCTATAACTCGGCCCCTTTCCTCCTCTATTTTGGAGTTCTCCCAGATCCGCAAACCACGAAGCTGGTAAGCGCCCCTCAGCCCCAAAAAGTGTGGCTGAGATTGTTTTCTCCCAGCTGAAGACTTCTGGATTGGTGCAGTATTAACCCAAAACCCTTATCTCTCTCTCTCTCTCTCTTAATTTTCACCTCTTTCTAAATTTCTATAGTCTTGTATGCCTGTTGGAGTGAGTGCAGCTGAGTGATTGCATGGACTTTAACATCTATGCCAATAAAATACTTAAATTTGAACAGTTTGTGTGATTTCTGACTGAGCCTGACTCCGTAAACATTGGGTTAAAGATCCCTAATTACCCTGCCCTTTTTGCATTGCTAAAGCAGTGCTCAGAGCTAATTTTCCCCACAAGAGATGATTTTGACAGCCTTTGGGAATCCCCCCCTAAGGGAGCCCCAAGCAAGCAGGGTAACCCCAGCACCCTGAACAGTGTCAGAAACAGACTGGCCACCAGTGGAGCTCTTCTCACAAAGACCCTTTTCGCACGGGCTTTCTCTCGCAAAATAGCCCCGTGAGCCTCGCAGGAGTGGGAGCGTCACTCTGCACGACGCACTCCCACTTCCGTGGCGCTCACAGGGCTGAAGCGGCGCGAGCGTGGATTTTTGGATTTTCGCCTTGAAGCGAAAATCACCCGCGCTCGCGCAACGCTCCTGGCGCCCACGTGCACTTACCTGCTGTGCGGAGCGTCGGGGAGGTGGCCAGGTCGCGCTTCCTTCCCTCCGCGGTGCCTACAGCTCCCACAGGCTCCTGCAGAAGGAAGGAGCGGGGCGCTAGCGCGATGGACGCGCCAGCAGGAAACGTGTGCGGAAGGAACGAGGGGGGAAGCGGCAGCCTCCTGGAGGAGGCTTCTTGCGCGAGATGCCCTCCCCCCTCGCGCAAGAAGCTACAATGCGAAAAGGGCCAAAGCTGCACATTCCCTGTAAGCAGTCCCTGTTAACAAGGGTTTACAATATTGTGTTGAAGTACAACACAGCACAACAGGATGTGTGTGGCAGAGCAACATCAGAGTGTGGTAAAGACGTCAAGAGTTTTAAGGGGAAGGACAGTCAAGCTGCAGCAGATTGCTTTTGTCTGAGCTGAGTGGGAAGGGCAAAACTTCACTCGCTTTTCTCCTCCCCTGTTCTCAGTCAAAGGAGGGCAAACTGCTTTTGCACTTTGAGTTCAGTTGCAGCGGTTGAAATAAGCTGATGACAAAGAGGAAAAAGAGGAGGAGGGGAGAGAAACTGGGGCACTTTAAAAACAGCTGAAAAAGTAGAGTGACAGATGATAAATGAGGACTGTCCCCGCAAATAGTGACAGTTGGATGATGAATAACATATAACCAATGAGAGTCTGCAGCAGTTTGCTTTTACCTGAGCCTCCTGGGAAGTTCATGACTGTACCCAATCCTCTCCACTCTGCAGAGATAATTGAGTGCAAACACCTTTGCCCTTGGAGCTCAGTTTGCTGCAACTGAAGCTGAGGACAAAGGGGAAAAATAGGAGGAGGAGAGAGAAACTGGTACATCTGAAAATCAGAACAGTTGGAGAGAGACGCAGACCTGCAGGGCTTCCTCATAATGGCCATCTGAGCAGAGTTCTTAAGCGCGGAAGGCAGTTTTAGGGGCAGTGATGTAGCTTGGTGCAAGCGGGGTGGGGGCAGGCAGGGGCAGAGGGGTGGGGGTGAAGCTACAGCATGCATGGGTGGGGTGACAGCACATGGGAGGGCAGGCAAGGAGTGGTGGCGCGCCCCAAAAAAGTGCCACCCAGGGCACAACACCCTCCTCGCCCCCCCAACCCTACTCCACTGTTTAGGGGCTTCTGCAAAATAAATTTAGAAGCTGGAGGTGTGGATGATTTGATAGACTGACTCCCTCAAGAAAACCACAGCTGCTTCCCTGAGTTCACAAGAGCAGAGCTGTGGATGGCCAGGGCTCTTGGAGACCTCTCATTCATAGGCCGTTACACCACTACACTGTTATAGTGCTATTATTCTACTTTCAACATCCTGCGGAATTCTGGGGTTTGTAGTTTACTGGGCCCAAAGAGCTCTCTGGCTGAGAATTCTAAACGCCACTCCCTAAACTGCAAACCCCAGGGTTCACTGGATTTTGAAAATGGAATAATGGCACTATAACAGTGTAATGCGGAAATGGCCATATAAGCAGCATAACTCAAAACTGATTTGATGGCAATTAATAACAACAACATCTGGACATGCCTGGGTAGCTGGGGGATGCTGGGAATTCTAGTATGTGTGTTTTAGGTGATGTTTCCAATGTCTGTACAAAAACTAAGTATTATCCAGCTCTGTTGGTTGTGCTCTCTGAAAGTGTCATCAGGCCATATCTTAGAAAAGTTATGTTTTTGTGCTACAGCTTCCAATGTCTAGCCAGCTTGGCTGGTTCAATTTTGGGAGCTGTAGTTTTAACAATGTAAAATTTCCAAATGTTGAAATCAGAGCTTGGAAAAGTGTCTTTGGTGGGCTACAAATCCCATAATTTTTCTGAGGCTCTGTACCTGACTACCTCTTTTCTAGTTTTTTGGAAGTTGCCTGGGCTCATCCCCCTTATGAGGAAGTTTCTTTCCCAGTCCTTTGATAACAAAGGACACACTCTCTAGTTTCATTGTGAGAAATGGAAAGGAAATATACCAAATTCCCCCTCAGCAACCAATGCAAGAAATGAATGAACTGAAATACAACCAATGCAAGAAACACAGTGCTGGACTTCCACTAGTTGTCCTAAATTCACAATCTCCGCTGCGAATGTTTCCAATGAATTTCTGCTGGTTTGTTATCAACTCACTGTTCTCAGTTGACCTTTTTGTAACTGTCTAAGGTTGACCTTTCTCCCTGCATGAAACAGAGAGCTCTGAGCCTTAAAAGTCTTCCCAAGTTTGATGTCTACTTCTGGAAGAGACATGGGGACACACACACACACACACAGCAGAGTGATACCATCCCTCCTTTGTTCTTGTTCTTTACCTATTTAACAGTATTTTGAGGCCCAAATATTCCTAGGGGATGTGAAGGGAAATGCACTACATTTTGTCCACAAACTGTTTTCTTTAAAAACAAAACAAAACTCAACACTCCTGATTTATGAAAATCATGGAATCATAATGAGAATCAGAGAAACATAGTGCTGGAAGAGACCACAACGGCCATTGAGTCCAATCCCATTCTGCCATGCAAGAATACACAATCAAAGTTCCAGCACTGTCAAACCAATCTTACCATCAGAAGATTCTTCCTAATGTTTAAGTGGAATCTCTTTTCTTATAGTTTGAAGCCACTGCTCCATAGAGTCCCAGTCTCTGGAGCAGCAGAAAGCAAGCTTGACCCATCTACTGTTACTGTGGTTATGCTATGTCTGGTGAGAGCACTAGATATCTCTTGATATCAAATAATTTGGCCTTTATGTGACCTTTCTCTGCCACCCTACTCCACGTGTTTGCAAGGGCCACCGGACAAGCACATAATAGGCGCGGCCATTAATGATTGTACATTCCAAACCTCATTTAGGCAGGCAACTTAATGCCTCTTCGATGCTTCAGGGACCACTCCTTCTTGCAAACCAGCCTTACTCAGCGTGGCTTTACACAAAGACGCCCAGCCGAGTGCCAAGCCATTCCTTTATGTTGGGCCATTTGCATACTGGCCATACTATTGTCATCCAGCACTAAGCTCATCATGTAAAACCTGACCTTTTCCAACGCCTTTGTCCCGCTACAAATGTCCTTTGTTCTCACCGAGCATGGCAGGGCCTGTAGGTATAATCCACCCTATAAAAAGTCCCCATTTTCAAGTCCTCCTCGGACTTCTTGGATCGCTCCTGAGTTCTATCCAGCCCTGCTGCCACTGTGTCCAGCGAGTCGTCCCCTCAGCAAGCCACGCTGAGTTTCCTCCCCTGCAACCTCCGCTTCTCTCCAGGACTGCATGAAAAGGTGTCGTATCACCCATTTCCCCCCGAAACTCTCTTTTCTATTTCTAGTTAGGTGTGTGCATGTGGTGTCTTATTCGTTGTTTGTCCTTTAATAAAGCTATCATTTTTGTTACTTTTAAAACTTGTCTGGCTACTCTTCTGACCTGACGCTGTAGACATAGGGTTAAAGATCCCAGCTAAAGTTACCCTGCCTCTTGCTAGCTTAAGAGAGTGCTTGAGTTAATTTCCCCATCTTGCGTTTTTATTTGGTAATTTGGGGGCCCCTCCCGGGACACCCAACATACAGGGTAACACTACTCTATGACATCTTTTCAAATATTTAAACTTGACTATCATGTCCCCTATTAACCTTCTCTTCTGCAGGCTAAACACACCCACCTCCCTAAGTTGCTTTTTGCCATTTTGGTTGCCCTCTTCTGGACACATTTTGGTTGTCAATATCTTTCTTGAATTGTAGTCCCCAGAACTGTACACAGTATTCCAGATGAGGTATGATCAAAACAGAATAGAGTCTTACTTCTCTCAGGCCCTTTTCTCACCTTAACTGGTGCTGCTGGCATCATGCGGGGATCATGCAAAAGCCTTGTCCGGGAGGCACTTGCGTCCTCTCTGCTTCCACTCCACACCAGCTCCATGCTGGCCGGAAGGAAGCGTGAGCGATCCATCCCTTCCTCCACATCACAGCTGGGTACTTTCCCAGGCTGCGCTGGGGAAGGAAGTGTGATCACCACACGTCCAGAGCCTCTGCACGCAAGGTAAGTGCATGTGGGGCACGGGAGGGACACATGATCGTTCATCATTTTCGGCAATGAACCAAAAATGATATAATGCACGATCGCCCTCAATGGCCTCAGGAGCGTCACGCAATTGCGAGGACGTCATGTGGAACAGTCCTCGCAATCATGCAACACTCCTGACACCATTTCGCTACAGGACTGGCATGCGAAAAGGGCCTTAATCTAGAAACTATTCTCCTATTGATAAAGCCTAGAGTACATTGGCTTCTTAAGGTGCCACATCACACTGTTGACTCACGTTCAGTTTGTGGTTTGCCAAAACTCCTAGATCCTTTTCACATGTGTTGTGGTCAAGCCAGGGTCACCAATCCTATATCTGTGCATTTCCATTTTTCTGCCTAGGTGTAGGAGTTTGCATTTGCCTCTGTTGAAATTCGTTTTGTTAGCTTTGGCTCAGCTCTCCAATCTCTTAAGGTCATTTTGAATGTTGATCCTGTCCTCTGAGGTATTAGAAACCCCTTCCAATTTGGTATCATCTGCAGATTTGATAAGTGTAATACTTTACATTTCTCCTTGTTGAAATTTATATGGTTAGTTGAATTATTTTAGTTGACTTGTTAATGAACTATTCCTACTCTGGCCCTGATTTGTACCGGACCTGCTGCACTGAGAAAGAGGACCAACACTCTGTTAAAACCTTCCTGTCCTGCAGGAAAGAAATGGAGGAGGGAGTTTTGAGTGCAGTCCAGCACCTGTCTTGCTTAACTACTATTCCATGACCTGCCCTCTCTCTGTTTGTTTGCTCTGGCCTTCTTTTGTTTGTTTTTTTGACTCAGAGCTGCCCCGTCCCAGTTCATTCCCAGCTCCTCCAGCTTCTCAGACCAGCTGGATAGTGTCGGAGAAAGGAAGGGGAACACCAGTAAATGAGAGAGTGATACAAGGCGCACCCACCATCTGCCCTCTAAGCATCATGCAGAAGAAGGGTTGTGTACTTGGGGAGGTCAATGTGTTACTCTTGCTGCTCTCCTTCCATCCTGGGGACGTCTCAGCGCCGACCACAGAACCGTAAGCTGCTTTCTCAAGGGTTCCTTTCCCCTCTTTCTCACCACCCCACGAAACTTAGTTCTCCAGGGGAATTCTTCAGTCTCTCCATGCTAATTTATAGAGGCAAATTTAAAGTGCTGGGTGTGAGACAGACACCATTTCCGCACTAACCTGTTATAGCGCTACAATTCCACTTTCAACCTCCTCTGGAATCCTGAGGTTTGCAGTTTCGGGAGGAGCTGGCCGGCCCCTCCCAAAACTGCAAACCCCAGGATTCCAAAGGAGGTTGAAAGTGGAATCGTAACGCTGTAACAGCCTAGTGTGGGAACGGCTAGAGACAGGAAAACTCATAGGAAAAAGTTAATGTGCTCCATTTATCATTAATAAGCTAAGCAATCTAACTCAATTGCATTGACATTAGAAGTGGTGAAAATTATTAAATTTATGCTAATTTGCCATTTAAGTTTAAGGAAAAAGTCTTATAAGAATGAAATAAAAAATATTTATCCATAATTTTATTACTCTCCTTTTTGCTCTTGTTTCTGTCTTTGATTTAGGAGAGAAGGAAACAGATGTGTAAATCTTCAAAAAACCCATTTCTCATCCACCCCACAAAGACCCTTTCACATGCTCTCTCTTTCTCCCTCCCTTATAATCTCAACTCCATAATCCCCTTCCTTCTGTACTTTATTGGTTTCGTGCTCAAACACAGCCTTCTTGGTTCTGTCTGTGGAACTCCCTGCCACTGGAGTCTAGGCTGGTCTTCCTATCCTTCTGCTGGCAAGCAAAGACATTTTTACTTGGACGGTTGCCTGGCTGCTGAGGGCACGTCTTTTAATAGCAATATGCTGTACTGTATTCTGTCTTCCCACCTACCCCACTGTGCTTTTACACTGCCTTCGTTTTCCTTCTTTGTTCAATAGGATCATTTCTTTTTAATATCACGACTTGTTATGGATTAAGTTATGGTTGTTGTTGGTTTCAAGTCTTGGGTCTCTTTTGGGTCTCAACAGGGGAGAGAAAGGTGGGAATAAAAATGTTGTTGTCGTCATCATTTGCCATCAAGTCTACTTCAACTTATGGTGACCTTGTGAGTCTTTCCTATTGTATTCTATCCCACAATTGTATAGATACACCTCATAACCTGAGGCTTTAATATCAGTCTGCACTGCATCTAAAGTAATGAGTTTATCGTCACAAAAGCTCATGTTAAACAAAAAACTAGTTCATCTTAAAAGTGCTGTCACATTCGCTTTTTTCCCCTCCCTTCCTCCTTTTTACCCACAAATGAGAGACCTCCAAGAAACCCCCTGATTATCCAAAGACCTTCTCAGGTCTAGTAAACTCAGGGCAGTCCTGGCTTCCTCAGCAGAGTCTATCCACCTCCAGTGCAGTCTTCTTCTCTTCATCCTGCCTTCCAAATATTACTGTTATTTCAAATGAGTCACATTGGTTCATGAAATGTCTAAAGTATGACAGCCTCATCCTGCCATCTAGGGAGAGTTCAGGTTTGATTTGTTCTTGCACCCACTGATTTGTCATATTGAAGTCCATGTCCTCTGCAGAACAAACGCTCCTCCAGCATCACATTTCAAAGGAGTTGATTGGAAAAAAGAAGTCCATGAGATAAATTACATTTAGAGAGGTGAATTCATGTACCAGCGAGACTGAGGCCCTTTTCGCACCTTACCTTCATCGCGGCAGTGGGGAGCGGTGCTCACGTGAGCAGCCGTTTGAGCGAGCCGCTCACGGCAGCCCTTCTGCCTCCCACAGCAGCTTGCCGGTTGCACAACCGTTGCGCTAGCACCCTGCCCCTTCCTTTTGCAGTGCAGCCTGGGAGTTGTAGGCTGCACTGGGGAGGAAACGCAACCGGGCCGGTTTGTTCAGTGCACTGCATGCAGGTAAGTGCACGAGGGCCCCGCGAGCACTACGCAACCGCGCAGTATTTTCGGCTTAGAGCCAAAAATAAAAAATGTGCGCGCGGCCCGCTTTAGGCTCGTGAGCGTCGCGTGAGTGGGAGTGCGTCGTACGGACCAACGCTCCCATTCATGCGATGCTCAAGGAGCTCTCGTGCAAAAAAAAAAAAAAACTGTGTGCGAAAAAGGCCTAAGCTTAGTGGATTCTGTTACCCACAAAGAGCTGACAGTGGCCATGATCCTGCAGAACTTTAAAAAGGAGGATGGGGAAAAATTCACAGATAAGGAAAGAGAAAAAGAGCAGTCCATGAATGGTTGGTATCTCTGGGAGCTGTTAGAGAAATTAGAAACTTGCTTGCAGAAAAAGAGAAGACACTCCTTGAAAGAAGCTTGAATTGAAGCATATTTTTTGTCCCTTCCTTTCTAACTTTCTTCTTTCTTCTTCTGAGTCTTCAAAGCTTGAAGGAATTTTTAGAACCTCCAATCTGCACAGGCGGTAAGTGCCCTTCCATGTCTCTACTTTCTTATTATCACAGCCCCATGGTGGCCTGTGACTTCCATGTCAATGCATTGGTACTGAGCTTGCTCTGGGTTTTAGTCTGAACTTTGACATTTTAATCCAAGCTTTAAAGCAGCTATCCAAAGTACTAGTCCCCATTCCCCATACAATGTTTCATACCCAATACCCAAAGTGCCTTTAAAGTTCAAACTAAAACCCAGAAGGGGTAGCTCAGTTGAGATTCAGACAAAGCTTTGATACCCTCTGTTGTATGTAGTAAATAGTTGGTGTTAATCGCTATGTGTGGTTTTATACCTTTAATGTGTTTAATAAAAGAGATTTAAAAAAAAAACATTGGTGTCCTATTTTCATTGGAGCTGTCAGTCTCCAGTGATTCAGAGGAAGGAATTCTGTGGGTCTCTTGGACTGCATCTCCCAGCATTCTTCACCATTGCCTAAGCAGTCTAAAAGTTGATTAGAGCAGCAGTCCAACAAGACCTGGAGGGCCACACTGTGACCCTCTGTGTGGCTGCCTTGAAATTGACAAATTCCCCACTGGTGGGGAGGGGATGGTGTGAAAGAAACTGTAAATAAAATAGCTGACGTTGTAATGCCTTTATACAAATATATGTTGCGATCTTGTCTTGGCTTAAGGGGGTCGGCTGGCCAGTGGTGTAGCTTGGCGCAAGTGGGGTAGGGGCAAGGATGGAGCACATGGGCGGGGGCTATAGTGCGAGCGGGCGAGGGCTACAGGACACATGGGTGGGGTTACAGCACATGTGGGGGCAGCTACAGCATGCTTGGGGGCAGGCAAGGAGCAGTGTTGCCCCCTAAAAAGTGCTGCCCAGTGCATCGTCCCCATCCCTATGTCACTGTGGCTGGCCGTTCTGCAGCAGTTCTTCTTTGAAAGAGAGCAATTGGTAAGAACTATATTCTTCTGCTGCCCCTTTTCCAGCAGGATTCCCACTCAGCCTTCAATGAGCAACAGGCTTTAAGACTCTTTATCATTGTTTACTACAGTGTGCCTAGCAGAGTTACTCCTTTGGCACTGTTACTGTTACTCGCTTGTCTCCCAATCCAAACTCGCACACCTAAAGGAGCCCTGGTGGCGCAGTGGTTAAATGCCAGTACTGCAAGCCACAAGGTTGTGAGTTTGATCCTGCAGGGCTCCAAGGTTGACTCAGCCTTCCATCCTTTCGCAGGTCGGTAAAATGAGGACCCAGCTTGTTGGGGGCATGTATAGAAATACATGCTATTTGTAAGTTGTTCGTTGCCTCGATCCATATGGAGAGGTGGATACAAACAAACAATAATAACAACAACAACAACAAAAAAGAGGTGGAAGAAACCTCCCTCCAGCCACACCCAACCTCACAAGATTCTAGTTTCTTCATTCCTATCATGCTTCTCCCTCTAAGTAGGAAAAGGAAACATTCTGGATTTTCTGATGAAGAGTGTATTTCAGAATGGAGATGTTCAATACAATTTTTAAGGATAAATGAGGGTGATTTGGTGATTCTAGGGTTTTGAACTTGCTCAATATTTTGTGTGTGTATGTGTGTGTGTGTGTGTATACTTTCTATCTATCTATCTATCTATCTATCTATCTATCTATCTACTGTTGTAGTATATTATTATTCTGAGAAAGAGGTTGAGAAAAAATTAAATATGATTGTAAGTTGTTGCAATAATAATAATAATAATAATACTGATTTTTAAAATGGAAATTTATGGAATATAAGAAATTTAAGAAATTTAGAAATTAAAATAGTTTGAGAATACAAACATAAGGAACAACAAATTTAAAACAGTAGAAAGTAATTTAAATTAAGTACACTTTCGTATCTTCGAGCTGTTTGCAACAAGGGTAGGAACCATTTTTAATTAGATGTAGTCTCTTTTTGTTGTTGTTTACTTTAGTATAATTTGATGATGATTTTGTTTAAGTATGGTATATGTGTATATAATTTTCTTTCCCTGTATGTTTAGTGTAATCTTATACAGTCAGCCCTCCACATTTGCGGGTTTCACTTTTGCAGATTTGATTATTCATGGATTATTTGCTCTGACTTCTGCTGCCTCTCTGTGCCATTTTTAATAGGGACTACAAGCCTGGTGAGACTGAGAAACTGCAAATGAGGTTTGTAAATCCTTCTTTAAAATGGTGTGGGGCAGCAGTGGAGGTGGCCGTAAGCCCCACCAGCCACCCACTTGAACCCTGATGCCTCAAAGGAATCTATGGTGGGTTGAATATGGTGATCATATATTTATTTTGTGTTAAATATGATTTTGGAGGACCTACAGTTGTTCATGGGGGTTCTGTGCCCCTAACCTTAGTGAATGTGGAGGAATTACTGTATGTAGGTTGATTTTGTTGTTTGTCTTTACTATGTATTGGTTTGGTTGTTTGTTTTTTTTGTTTTATGTATTTTAATTTTAAAAAAAAGTTCTAAAAAAAAAGGAAAAGGAAACTCTTCCCTCCAGCCACAACAAAACTCCACAATTCCAGTTTCTTCCTCCCCTCACACATTTATGCGGGCAGAAGAAACCCCTTTCATCTGGCAGCAACAAGACTGCAATTGCTTTTTCCTCCTTCCACCAAGGGAAGTAAAAGAAATCCAACCAAATCAGCTTCTCTTGTGCCAAAACTCCAATTCACACCCATAGCCTCTGACCTCTCCTGTCTCAATCAACTGCACGCAGCACATGTGCACACAGGAGAGAACTCACAATATATGAGTGAGACTTTCATTTAATTATTTTTGGAGAAAAATTGTAAATGTTGTAAATGGGAATAACGTAAATGGAGACGTACCTGGAAAAATGTGAAGCAGATGGTCCTGCTAGCATAGTAAATATTATTAATGTTATTGTTATTAATATCCGGTCTTTTTACCAGAATTGGGGCTCAAGGCATTTAAATTAAAAAAAAGGACAACACAACTAAAAATAAACAGAATTTGGACATTAAAAATTACTCACGATATTAAAATGATTTTAAACTGTGGTTACAAAGTTAAAATGCAACTTATAATATACCACGTTCTTTTGACCTTCTTCCAAGATAAGGGTGAATAGGATTCTAGCCACAAAAGTGTAGAAAGTTTAGTTTAGTGCAAGAGAAATTGTAGACAGGGGAAGCCATAAAAAACAAACTTCCTCACCTTCTCTTCCCTTGGTTTTTGCCACCTGCAAATTTGGTAAAAAAAGAAGAGCTAAGAAACTGTTATAGCTAAAACAACCAGTAATCTTGTGGTACTTTAAGAGCAAGAGTGAGCTTATATAATAAATATTATTAACAATAATAAATTGTTTAGATATCTTTACCTCTATTAATAAAGGTTATGTTAAATAAATAAATGTTAGATAAATATTATTTAACAATAATAACTCCATTGTAATGCAAAACATTGTAATAGCATGAGTGATCAGAATCAACAGGACTAATGTTTTGCAAGAGTGGTTAGAGCACAAGCAGTATATTTAGAATTACATTTTTACAATTTTGCTGAAAACTCTTCTTTATCATGTAATGTTGCTTGCTGATGCCTTACCAGTCTTCCAAAATCTTGTTTTAAAAGCACATCTCTCATTCCAAGAAAGAATAATATGTCACACAGCTTTTATGGCTTTTCCAGATTCTGGAAAAGTTACTTTTTTAGACTTTAACGCTGGGCTCCAAATAAGTAACTTCCCAGGCTTTATGCTCTGGGTTTCCTTTCTTCTTAAGGATTGTGAAAATATTACAAATTAACACAATTACCAATTAACACACACATAAAAATCAAATCTGTTGGGAATGCTTTGATGGAAAGCTGGATTGGGAAGATTGCAACATTTGTTGATCTCACGCCGGTGAATATGTTCTGACTGAGTGAAACGGTTGCAAAAATGTGTTCCAGACTTTACTTTTGGTGTGAATAATCCTCATTTCTCCCTCCCCTTTGGTCTCAAGAATTTCTACTATCGGATGATGATGAAGATTTTGGTGACAAACCTGAAGTTGGACCTACTGCAGGTTTGTGACACAAATATAACTTCCTCCATTGTGATTACGGTTGCTGAAATCTGGTTGGAATCAGAATTGGCAGGTACTCCCAAAGTTCATCTAGTCCAGCCAAAACCTACAATAACTCCTGAGAGGTGGCCATCCAACCTGTGTTTCATAACCTACTGTGACGAGTCCACCGCTATCTTCCAGAGGAGTCTGTCTCTTTCCTACTGGACTCTAGTTTTACTGAAACTCACCTAGCATAGACAGTTTGAAGCGGGTTCTGAGAAGGGCAACAAGCACCATTTCCGCACGAGGCTGTTATAGTGGGATGATTCCACTTTCAACCACCTATGGAATCCTGGGGTTTGCAGTTTAGGGAGGGGCAACTGTTACCCTGTTCTCTGGGGGTCCCGGGAGGGACTCCCAAATAACCAAACCACAATAATGCAACTTTGGGGAAAATTAGCTGGAGCACTCACTGAAGCTAGCGAGAGGCAGGGTAACTTAGCAGGATCTTGCAACCCAGCGTCTAAGGGGTCAGGTCAGTCAAGCAGTCAGACGGTTTAAAATAGCAAAAACAATGTTTTATTGAAAGACAGACAAACAGTAAAGACGCCACAATCACACAGCTAATGGAAGAATTGGAAATGGGGGTTTTCGGGGAAGTGGGTGATACGACACCTGTCTCGTTGTCCTGAAGAAGTCTGAAGATTGAGTTTGTGGATATGGAGTCTCAGTATGTAGGACTGAGGGGACAGCTCACCAGACACAGTGGCAGCAAGGCTGGATGAAACTCAGGAGCGATCCAAGAGGTCCGAGGAGGTCTCAGAATTGGGGGGGTTTATATAGGGTGAATTGTGACTGCAGGCCATACCTTACTTGATGAGGACAATGCAATTTTGGAGTGGGACAAAGCTTTGGAAAGGTCAGAGTTTAGCATGATTGGCTTAGCGCCAAATCAACAATAGTGTAGCCAGTATGCAAATGTGGAGTGCTTGGCATGGCTTTGTGCGGCTACCTGCTCAGGGCAGGGGTGCCTTTGTTAGTATCGCGCATAAGCAAAAAGGTGTTTGCCGGAGGTCCCTGAAGCGACGAACTGGCTCAGTTTGGCCTGCCTAGGTGGGGAATGGAATGTCCAGCAATTACCAGCCGCGCCTGTTTACGTGCTTGTCCGGAGGCCTCGCAAACACGTGGAGTGGGGTGGCAGAGGAAGTGTTATGATGGCTATGGGACCCAGGAAGGGACTCCCCGATATTGCTTTTGATATCACTTAATTCGGCCCTGGCTAGACCACGCTCGGCAGCCCCGCTGCACGTGTTTGGGTTGGTTTCTGAAACAAGCATGTACTGGCTGTGGCTGATTAATTGTTCAAATTCCATTCCTCATTCAAGCCAACATTTCCCAAGCCTCACGTAGCTTCAGAGGACACCCATACCCATACTCCACAATAGCGGTGCGGTTTCCCGCCAAACCACCCCTTTAGAGAAGGCCATCAGCTCACCGGCCACTCTTTTGTCTTTCAACGCTAATCCGATCCTGCTGACAGTGACCTCACCAGATCTTTTTGTCTAGCTCCAAAACTCTTTTTTTCCTACTTGGTTTGTCATAGCCACCAGGCATGTTTCACCCTATAAAAAGTCCCCATTTTGGGACCTCGTTGGTTCCTCTTGAGCTGCCACCCAGACTTGCTGCCGGTTGGTTCAAGAGTTCCCCTCAGCACCCAGCGCTGAGCCCCGTCATTCATCACTCCAGATTCTGCAAGACATCGCAATCAGGTGTCGTATCACCCGCTGTTTCCCCAAGTCTCTTTTCCTTATTCCTTTAGTTAGTTAGCGTGTGTGTGTGTGTTTGATTTACCTTGCTCTTGTTTAATAAAGTTGTTATCATTGTAACCTGGCCTGCTCATTGCCCGGAAGCCATAGACGTTGGGTTAAAAGATCTTGCTAAGTTACCCTGCCTTTCGCAAGTTAAGCCAGTGCTCTGAGTTCTAATTTCCCCCAATTTGGTTTTGATTGGCAAGTGGGCGCCCCTCACGGGACACCCCCAGTTTTCAGGGTAACAGAAGGCCAAATGGTTTGATATCAAAAACGATATCAAGTGCTATCTCTGGTAGCCTGGGCCGCAGTAACACAACTGTAAGCCCCAGGATTCCATAGGAGGTTGAAAGTGGAATCATCGCGCTATAACAGCCTCGTGCGGAAATGTCCAAGGTTGAGGAAAGGCTAAAGGAGGTGGGCTTGTTCAGCCTGGTGAAGAGAAGACTGACTGAAAGAGTTACAAGAGTGCCCTCTTTAGATATTTAAAGATCTGTCTGAGAGAGGAGGAGGCAGGTTTGTTCTCTCTTGCCCCAGAGGGTAGGGCCAGGTCTAATGGTTTTAAGTTACAGGAGCGTAGATTTCCATTGAGGACTAGTAGGAACTTCTTAATGATGAGAGCTGTTTGACAGTGCAGGGGCAGTCGCTTTCTCTGGAAGTCTTCAAGGAGAGGACAGGCAGCTACCAGCTGCTGGAGAGGCTCTAGCTGGAGATCCTGCATTGAGTGGAGAGTAGGGCCATTTCCACATGAGTCTGTTAAAGTGCGTTGATTCCACTTTCAACCTCCTATGGAATCCTGGGGTTTGCAGTTTTGGGAGGGGCCAGCTAGATCCCATAGGAGGTTGAAAGTGGAATCATCGCGCTATAACAGACTCATGTGGAAATGGCCAAGGACTCAATGCCTTCTGGGGTCCCTTTCAAATTTATTATTTTATGGATCTATGATACATAATATTATACATGATACATAATATTATACAGTATGAATCCTATCTCCATATTTTCCAGCTGTCCTGGTATACTTTTCAGAGATAGGAGAGTTAGAAAAACTATCGGGTGCATTTATCTGCAAGGAAGAATAATTAAATATTACATATGTGATGTACTACCATTCAGGTTTAAGTTAGGTGTTTTTCTCTAAAGCCTTACCAGAATGAAACTGAAAAACACCATCCATGGTTTTGCTTCCCTTAACCCAAACCCCATCCCTCTTTTGAGCTTTTTGGAAAAAGAAACAGCTGTATTGATTTTTCTTAGAAAACCCCATTTCTCACCCACACAACCCCAAAACCCCTCTCTCATACTCCTTTCCTCCTCCTTTACAATCTTGTTGGGAGTAATTTTTATCAGTCCACCCTTGTTTCCCAGCTAAATAAACACGGAGCTGAGATTAGGCCCTGAATTAGGTTGAGAAGGGGTCTCTCTCTCTCTCTCTCTCTCTCAATCTCTCTCTCACACACAGAGTTACTCTTGACCAAGAGGGAACATCTTCTCAGCCTCTGCTGTCAACTTGTACCATTTCCGCACTACACTCTTATAGCGCGATTATTCCACTTTCAACGTCCTATGGAATCCTGGGGTTTGCAGTTTCGGGAGGGGCTGGTCGGCCCCTCGTGAAACTGCAAACCCCAGGATTCCATAGGATGTTGAAAGTGGAATAATTGCGCTATAAAAGTGTAGTGCGGAAATGGCCTTGGCTGCAACAGTAGTTTGATCAGATGGACAAAGCTTTACTGAAGCATCAGTATTTTATCAGAGAACAGAGAACAGATTGTACTGACATTTTTCTGTAAACAAGCCTCATGTTCTTAATGAGTTATCTTATTGACACAGTTTGACACAGTTCTCGCAAGGAGACAGAAAGGCTTGTGTTACTCTGCTTGCTGGGGGCCCCTTAGGGGGATTCCCAACACCTGTCAAAATTGTCACTTGTGGGGAAAATTAGCTAAGAACACCGCTTTAGCAATGCAAAGAGGGCAGGGTAATTAAGGATCTTTTGCCCAATGTTTACGGAGTTGGATCACAGAGAATCAGGCGAACTGTTCAAATTTAAGTATTTTATTGACATAGATGTTAAAAATCATACAATCACTCAGCTGCACTCACTCCAGCAAGCATACAAGATTATAGAAATTTAGAAAGAGGTGAAAATTAAGATAGAGAGAGAGACATAAGGGTTTGGAGGTAATACTGTAGTAATCCAGAAGTTTTCAGCTGGGAGAAAACGAGCAAAAAGTCGATCTCAGCCACGCCTTTTGAGGCTGAGGGGAGCTTACCAGCAGCATTGGTTGCAAGTCTGGGGGAAAAGGAGGAAAAGGGGCTAATTATAGTGGTAAACAGAGCTAAAAAAAATGTCCTGGGGACCAGATGGCTGCATTTTTATGAAGATGGATTTCAGCTTTGTAGTTCAAAGAAAATACATCCAGACATCCTTGTAGTTTCCTGCAAGATGAGTATCTCATCCAGAGATGCATACCTCAAGGTGTCACATTCCAGGCTGTTTGCATTTTTTATTTGTTCCCAGAGACTTATTGTCTCCTGTTGGTGTTGTTATGGCTGAAAATCCATCCAAATGGCCTGTGAGCCATTTGCAAGATTCACCTCGGATGCGTGACAGAAAACAGGCTACTCTTTTGATCTGTCTCCATAGCTCCACTGCCTACGTGTCCTTCCAGTAGATCTCTATGGCTCAATATGTTTCATATAAAATAATTGGGACCCTCAGGAGATGGTTTTTAGGTGGGTTAGGTAGCTAACACTTGTTTAGAATTGCTCAGGAAATCAGAAAAAAATACTAAATCCTTGGAAAACATTTTACTCCCAAAATCTCACCTCCTTAACCTCCCCTTTCTGAATCCCTCTAGATATTGTAGTATGAAGAAATGTTTCATTTCAGTAATATGGATCCTGTATTATTTTTAGAAATGTTGGGCAGCAGCGGAGCTTGGAGTACAGGGCAGGAGGGGAGTGGCCATGGTGCAGGGACATGGCCTTGGTGTGTGGGGCCATGGCTGTGGCACACAAGGAGTGTAGCTACGAGCCAGGACGCCCCAAAAACATTGCCACCCAAGGCTCACTGTCCCCACTGCCTCACGTCCCTAAATGACTGGGGTTGGGGGAGAACCAATTATCGAGACTGTAACCTCAAAAACAAACAGAAGCCATTTC
Source organism: Ctenosaura bakeri (assembly GCA_948474755.1). Taxonomy (NCBI): domain Eukaryota; kingdom Metazoa; phylum Chordata; class Lepidosauria; order Squamata; family Iguanidae; genus Ctenosaura; species Ctenosaura bakeri. The sequence goes on from CAOLHI010002305.1 coordinate 170,698, forward strand.
CACTCTACATGGTTACAGCGCTATTATTCCGCTTTCAACATCCTGTGGAATTCCGAGATTTGTAGTTTCCTGAGGCCAAAGGGCTCTCTGGCTGAGAATCCTAAAGTCCCCTCCCTAAACTGCAAACCCCAGGATTCCACAGGATGTTGAAAGTGGACTAATAGCACTATAACAATGTAGTGCAGAAATGGCCACAGTTCATCCTCCAGGAACTCCTTTTGAATCAGTGGTCTCAATTCTGCAACCTCAATATTGTAATTTCCCAACACTGAGAGACTAGCATGAAGCAAGAAGTAGACATGCAAAAATCCACGAGAACAAGGCTTTGGGTAAAGAATCAGCTGAGGAAATTAAAATTTCTTGCCCCTGTAGTGCTATCGCTCATTTGCCTAATTTATAACTCAATCAATAGCTTGCATCTGGAATTAAATTAGTGCTAATTGCTTGAGTTAAAATACATTTAATTCAGTTGCTTCATTCAGAGAGTTTTTCAGTTAGAAAGCTCAGATTTTCAATGAGAGAATCTCTAACTTGATAACTTAATCGGTTTTAACTAGTTAGTTCCCAGTACCGACTGGTATTCCTGCGTTTGCGTGTTTTGTGTCCTCACAGCTGCTCCCTATTGGACCCAATCTGAAAGAATTGAAAAGCAGCTCTTTACTGTAGATGTTGGAGTCACTGTCAAGTTTCGCTGCCCAGCTGCTGGTCATCCTCGTCCTTCCATCTATTGGCTCAAAGATGGCAAAAATTTCACAGGAACGGATCGTTTGGGGGGTATCAAAGTAAGACACTCATGGGCAAATTTTGGGTATACTCATTCATTTGTTTGGGTATACTCATTCATTCTTCCAGTTTTGTTACTCACCTTTTCTTTTCTTTAGTTGTTCGGTCACTTTGTTAACATTCTCACTTTTCTTTTTTGTTACTTTGGAATTGTGTAACTCTTGCACTTTCCCCCCTTTATTACTCTCCCACTTTTATTTTCTGTTTTGTTACTCTTGCCGTTTGTGACTCTAGCATTTTTCTCTCTGTGTTACTCCCACATTTTGCTTTTTGTGATTCACACCTTATGACTCTCTTACTTTTCTTTTTGTCAGTCTCTTATTTTGTTACTCGAGTGCTTTTGTCTCTTTGTTACTCTGCCATATTTGTTTTCTTTTTTGTTACTTTCTCATTTTATTATTCTAGCACAGGCCTGCACAACAGACGGCCCAGGGGTTGCATGTGGCCTGCCAAAGGATTTTGTGCGGCCCCCATCTCCACCTGTTTGTCTGCCGAGCTCCATCAATCAGGGCGGCCACTCCACACTCAGCTCCCTTTTTATAATATGGTTTATTTTATTTGCAAAACAGTTTAATTATTAATTATACCATGATAATTATGGTATAATTAATGATTAAACTATTTTGCAAATAAAAAACATTTTTATAACTTTACTTGGAAAATGAGATACTAAAAACCTATCTGCGGCCCAAAGAAATTTAGCCTATTTAATTTCTGCGCTTACCCACTGCCAAGTTGTGCAAGTCAGTTCTAGCACTTCACTCTCTTTGTTACGTTCACACTTTTGTTACTCTAACACTTTCTTCTCTTTGTTTGTCTCACTCTTTTATGTTTTCCGCACTAGCCTGTTATAGCGCTATTATTCCACTTGCAACATCCTATGGAATCCTGGTGTTTGCAGTTTGTGGAGGGCCTTTGAGGCCCCTCCCCAAGCTGCAAACCCCAGGATTCCATAGGATGTTGCAAGTGGAATAATTGCGCTATAACAGGCTAGTGCAGAAATGGCCTTTGTTATTCCAGCAGTTTTCTCTCTCTTTCATCTCTCACACTTTGTTTCTCTAACACTATTCTCTTTCTGTTACTGTCTCTCACGTTTGTTTTCTTTTGTTACCATTACATTTTGTTACTGTAATATGTGTCAAACACAAGGCCCACCTGGCCGAATCCAGCCCTCCAGGCCATTTCGTGTTGCGCTCGCACCTCTCCTGCAGCCGTGGCACTCCCCTCTCTGTACCTGGGGAGCCCGATCTCCACATTGTGGGCCCCCAGCTGCTGGTATTCTGAAGAGGGTCCCAGCAGCCAGTACTCGCGATCTACTTCTACTTCCACCTGCTTCTCTGTCCAACTCTCATGAGCCACATGGAGTGTTGCCATGGTAACCCGTGGCAACTCTCTTGACAGCAAGACTTGAACAGAGGAGCAGTCAGAAGTAGAAGTAGTTCACGAGTGCTGCTGGGCTCCTCTTCAGAATACCAGTAGCCAGAGGCCTGCAATGTGGGGATCAGGCTCACCAGGTACAAAGAGCGGCAGGGGGGGCAGAATGAGGCACAGAGAGAGTCGGAGGGGGCAGAAAGAGGCATATTGTCTTACTTTATGGCCCTTTTCGCATGTTACCTGTTTGCGCGATGGAGGAGGGCGTCTCGCACGAGAAGCCTCCTCCAAAATGCTGCCGCTTCCCCGCTCCTTCCTACCGCAGGTCGCTTCCTGTTAGTGCGACCGTTGCGCTAGTGCCCCGCCCCTTCCTTCCGCAGGGCAGTGTAGGAGCTGTAGGCTGCGCTGGGGGAGGAAGCGCGACCTGCCCGGCTTGCTGACGCACCGCATGCAGGTAAGTGCGCGAGGGCGTCGTGAGCATTGCGCGAGCGTGGGGCATTTTCAGCTTAGAGCCAAAAATCAAAAAATGTGTGCGCGCCCCGCTTCAGCCTCGTGAGCGTCGCGCAAGTGGGGGTGCGTCGTACAGAGCGACGCTCCCATTTGCACGACGCTCAAGGGGCGCTCGTGCAAACAAAAAAACCATGCAAAAAGGGCCTATATTTAAATAGTCCTACAGATACAGTCAGTCCTTTAAGAGCAATCATAATGCTGATGTGGTCCAAGATGAAATTGAGTTTGATACCCCTGTTCTAACACTTCCTTTCTTTGTTAGTCTCACATTTTTGTTTTTGTGACTTGCACACTTTGCTATACTCTCACTTTTAGTTAATCTCTCAGTTCAGTATTCTAGCATTTTTCTCTTGTTATTCACGCTTTTGTTTTGTTTTTTCTTACTCTTGCATTTTGTTACAGTAGCACTTTTCTCTTTGTTACTCTCACACTTCATTACTCTAGCACTTTCCTTTCTTTGATACTCTCATATTTTTGGGTTATTTTTGTGACTCTCACACTTTGTTACTCTAACACTTTCCACTCTTTGATGCTCTCACATTTGGTTACTTTACGATTTTTTTTCTTTGTTAATACCTCACTTTTGTTTTTAGCCTCCCAGTTTGTTATACTGTCTCTCTCTTTAAATTAATTTTATTTGTTGTTTAATTCTATTTTCAGTTTTTGTACATCTTTCGCAATGCAACCTTGTAAAGATGTAATTTTTCACTACTTTTCTTCTCAAATTAGGCAATGAGGAATTTTAGTAATTTTCTTCCCACTACAAGAACGTCTTTTAAAACCATGCAGTTTTCAAAGTCTATTTTCAGCTAAAGACTCATAATGTGTAAAATTCACACATGGATGTTTTACAGAGAAAACAGCCTTTTCTCCATAGAAAATAGCAATCCTGGACAGGACATTACTTTTGTGCTCTGACATAAAATGCTGGTTCCTGTACCAAAAATGCTGTTTTATATGCAAAACAACCACATGCAAATTTTGTGCAGAATAAGTCCTGAGCTGTAATGATTTTCATCAACCCAGGGTTATTCTCATAAGAGTTTCCCAATGCTAAAAAAAATTAATAAATATAATTTTCATTTATAAAAAATTATATTCTCTCCATCCCTGTTTGAGATGTGGGGGGAAAGTGAGATGTTATCAGAGGGCACCACCATCTCTGCCATGCCTAGGTTAGCCTGACTAGCCATTTTGCTACAGTACTTCCTTCACTGCTCTGTTCCCTTTGATGTTTGGGTGATGGGATGGCAGAAATGTATGGGAACCAAGATCATTGAAGAGACTGGTACAAGTTAGAGCATGAGAATGGTATGTGTGTGGGAAAGAGCTCAGAGGGGTGAGAGGTGTTCGAAAATGTGAAACTGTTTATTCATCTTCAGTTCTGATGAAGCCGATGTCTGTGTTCTGAACTTGATTTTTAATAAATGCTTTCTGGACATATTCATGAGGGCTGCTTATTGAATTAGGTTAAGACAAGACATCTGTAAAGGATGACTGAGATTCTAGATAATCTAGATAGTTAAGTATACTTACCCATATAAGCATACTTAACCAAGCAGTGTGCCTGGCTTGGCCTTGCAAATTCTACCTTATGTGGAAACTATACCCTTTTTCAGCATCGAAGACCATGTGATTGCCATCTTGTTATAATACGAGGGCTTCAATTGTCATTTCCAGCTAGAGTTAGTCCATTGAAACAATCTGCTTCTCCAGGAACTAGAATGAGAATCAATGGATTCAAATTACAAGAAAAGAGATTTCACCTAAATACTAGGAGGGACAGCCAAGATCCTAAATTAGCTACTTAATTAAGCATACTTGAATAAATAGCATCTTTTGTCTTGACCCATTCAATCATGCTTTACCAGGCAGCAGCTGCTGTGAGTGATGAAGATTTGTTCTCCTGTCAATCAGGGTGCAGCAGACTGACATTTTCACACAAACACCCTTCTGTAAGTGATCTCTAGTGAAGAGGAATTGCACAGGGATCCTGCTTCTGACTGTCACACTGGAGATCGCTCAGGATGGAAACATCAGTCTGCTCTATGGTGATCAACAGGAGAACAGACCCCGTCACTTGCAACAGCTGCTGCCCAGTAAGTCAGGACTGAGAAACTTTTATGATCCTTATATATTCCCTACACTAGGGAATGCAGAGCAATTGTGAATATGACTTTTGTTCATAATTGCAACTGTGAAGTCCAGCCATAATTGATTAATCAATAATCCTTTGTTTCCCTCTGCAGCTACGAAACTGGAGTCTGGTCATGGAGAACGTGGTTCCCTCAGACAGTGGAAGCTACACCTGTGTTGTGAGGAACAGATATGGCATCCTTTGTCATACATACCACATCAAAGTTGCTGGTAAATGCTTTCCCTTGATCACAGCAGAGAATCAAGATGTGTAACATGCCCCTTGTGGCTTACTTCCAGTATTTATTCATTTATAGCACTATATGCCAGAACACAGGTGTATTTACCTTGGAGATAGCAATAGTAATGGTAGTTACATTTCTATACCTCTTACCAGTGCTAAGCACTCCCTGAGCGGTTTATAATGTATTTAGTTAATTGCTGCCAACAGGTTGGGTACTCATTTTACCAATCTACAGAAGGATGGAAGGCTGAGTCAACCTGAAACTCTGCAGGATCAAACTCACAACGTTGTGGCAGCAGGTGTAAAAGGTCTTAAATTAAAAAATACCAATTTAAAAGTACAGGCATACCCTGATGACCTGGTTATAGTTTTGGAAAACTCCATGGATTCGATGAATTCCTTAATCCAGATCTTAAAGGATTTTGGAGAAGTTGCGGGATTCAAATAAGTCATGATAAGACTGCAGTGTTAACAAAGGACCTTTCCACAGCTTACCTTTTAACGCTGCTGGAGTGTGGGCCTCACATGAGAAGTCTGGGCAGGAAGGGTCTCACAAGCCTCCTGCTTCCCTGCTGCTCGGACTTCGCAGCTCCTTCCTGCTCGTGCGAGAGCCCCACCCACACCCCGACCCTTTCTTCCGCAGTGCAGCCTGGGAGTTGGAGGCTGCACTGAGGAGAGGATGCGTGACTGGCCTGGCTCCAGAGGCTCTGCACCATAGGTAAGTGCAGACCAGGCCTGTGAGCCTTGCGCAAGCACGGGTTATTTTTATCTAAAAGCCAAAAATAAGAAAATGCGTATTCGCTGTGCGTGCAGGTCTTGAGTGTGGCAGAAATGGGAGTGCATCATGCAGACCACTCCTCACAAAGAGCTCAAGGGGCTCTTTCGCTTGCAAACTGCCATGCGAAAAGGGCCTAAGAATATGTCATCAAGTGAGGTGGAAGAACTGCAAAAGATATCTAATTTCAAAATTGAAAATAAGATTAAATATTTAGGAGTTTGGCTTACAAACAATAATCGCTACCTATTCAAAAATAATTATTTACCTAAGTGGAAAGAAATCAAAAATGATTTAGCTACATGGAACAAACTTCAACTTTCATTTCTGGGGAGAATCTCAGCAATCAAAATGACATTATTATAAAAATTACTTTCCTCTTTCAAAATATTCCCTTACCAATAATGATTTAGTCAATCAATGGAAGAAAGACCCAACAAATTTCATTTCGGCTGGGAAGAAACCAAGAATTAGATGGACTTTGTTAATTGATTTGAAGAAAAGAGACGGCCTTGGACTATCGGATCTTAAATTTATGTGCCCATGCAATTAGCCTCACTTGGTTAATAGACTGGTTAAGATTGCAGAATAACAAATTACTGCTCCTTGAAGGGGCAGATATGAAAAGCGGCTGGCACCTACATATGTGGTATATGAAAAAGCAACTTCAAAAAGAATTTCTTGAACACCCCCTAAGAAGACACTTATTTTCAATTTGGTTAAAATATAAACACCAACTTTGTCCGAAACTCCCCCTCTGGATTTCCCCCCAGAAGCCTTTCATTATGATGAAACTAAAAGACCACAACGGTGGTGGACTTACAATGAATTGCTCAAATTCCAGAAAAATCAACCTAGTTTCCATGACCAAGCAGGGATTCAACACCTTGTCTGCCTGTTCTTCTTCTTGCTTCCCTTTCTCTTCTTCCTCCTCCTCTTCCTCCATATCCTCCTTCTTCTCTTCCTTGGCTTTTTCCGCACTACACTCTTATAGCACAATGATTCCACTTTCAACATCCTATGGAATCCTGGGGTTTGCAGTTTTGGGAGGGGCCAGCTGGTCCCTCCCGAAACTGCAAACCCCAGGATTCCATAGGATGTTGAAAGTGGAATAACCGCGCTATAAGAGTGTAGTGCGAAAAAGCCGTTGTCTTTCTCCCTTCCTCCTGTTCCTCTTCCTCCTCCCCCTTTTTTCTCCTTCAGTCTGTCTCCTTCTCTTTCTTTTCCTTGTTCTTTTCCGTTCTCCTCCCTGCCTTCCTCCCCTTCTCTGTCTCCTCGTGCTGCTTCTCTTTCTCTTCCTTCTCTTCTCCTCGTCCTCATCCACTGTCCCCTCTTTTAATATAGAGAAACCATCCCGTCGTCCTGTTCTTCAAGCAGGGTCACCTGCTAACCAGACCATTGTGGTTGGGAGTGAGGCTGAATTCCATTGCAACGTCTCCAGCAATGGGCAGGTCCACATCCAGTGGCTGAAACATCAAGAGATCAATGGAAGCAAATATGGACCAAATGGCCTTCCTTACGTCACTGTGCTAAAGGTTGGTACATAGGTACACTTCCTACCACCCCTTGCCATCCCAACCCAAGAGGCAGCCATATAGTGTGCCTTTTTTCATTTAGGTATCTTTGCCTCATTAGTGGAAAAAGGTACCAGCCTATGCAAAGGGGCTCTTTGCTTTTTGTGGAGCTGGCTGTAACGAAAAATCAAGGAAAAGACCTGTATCCTGTTGGTTGCCCTCAACTAGAGTAGACCTCATGGAATCAATTGCTGATATGTGACCAGTTGACACTGCTGGGTCTCACAAGAGGAATTAGGTTGAAAGTTGCATTCTGGTTTGAAAATTTCCCTGAGGTTCTTTCTTGGGAATTTGACTCCCTGGTCAAATATTCTGGTTTTCATAGGATCTAGGTAGGAACCTCATCTAGTCGAGCCCCCTTCTGCTGTGCAGGAATACACAATTAAAGCATGGCTGACAGATACCCCTCCAATCTCTATTTGAAGACAACCAAAGAAGGAGAGTCTACCACTTTGTGAGGCAGTCTGTCTCACCGTTGAACCACTCCTAGAATCACAGAACAGAGCGAGCCTTGGAAGGGACCCTAAGGGCCATCTAGTCTAACCTCCTGTTGTGCAGGATACGGAACTAAAGCAATCCTGTGGGATACCCATCCAACCTCTGTTTAAAGGCCTCCAAAGAAGGAGCATTTCATATGATCAGAAAGTGCTTCCCACTTGGATGGAATCTTGTACCTTGTAATTTGAATCTTTTGGTATGTATTCTAGTCTCTTGAACAGCAGAAAACAAGTTCACTCCATCTTCTACATGATATCCCTTCTAGTGTTTTAAGGATGGCTGTCTTATCACTCGGCATCATAGAATCACTGAGTTGGAGGGGTCTGCAGAGGCCATCAAGGCCAAACCCCTCTCTCAGCCATTCAGGAACACACAGTTACGGCACTCCTGAAAGCTACCCATCCAACCTCTGCTTAAGAACCTCCAAAAATAGAGTGTCCATTCCCTCCCAGAGAGAACTGTTTAATGGTCAAACAGTTCTTACAGTCAAGAAGTTCTTCCTAACGTTTAGGTAGAATCTCTTTTCTTGTAATTTGAAACCACTGGTTTGTATTCTAGTCTCTGGAGCAACAACGAACAAGCTCACTCCATCTTCTATATGACATTCCTTCAGATACTGAAAGATGGGAATCAGGTTGCCTCTCAGTCTTCATAGAATCATAGAGTTGGAAGAGACCCCAGGGGCCATCCAGTCCAACCCCCTGCCATGCAGGAACACCCTCAGAGCACTCCCGACAGACGGCCATCCAGCCTCTGCTTAAAAACCTCCAAACAAAGAGACTCCACCACACTCTGAGGCAGCAGATTCCACTGCCGGACAACCCTGACCATCAGGAAGTTCTTCCTGAGGTTCAGATGGAATCTCCTTTCCTGCAGCTTGAATCCATTGCTCCTTGTCCTGGTCTCTGGAGCAGCATCAAACAAGCCCTCTCCTTCCTCTACATGGCATCCCTTCAAATATTTAAACATGGCTATCATGTTTAAATATTAACCTTCTCTTCTGCAGACTAAACATACCCAGCTCTCTAAGTTTATCCTCATAGGGCATGGCTTCCACTGTCCTACAAGCTAAATGTTCATAGCTTCCTTAGCTGTTCCCCTAAGGGCTTTTGGTTCCCAGACCTTTGACAGTCTTGGTCACCTGATCCAGAACCTGGACCTGTTCTAGCTTATCAGTATCTTTCTATTTTCACTCCATCTAGACAACAAGTGGAGAGTTTGACATTCTCCATTTGCACAACATTACTTTCGAGGACGCTGGGCAATACACGTGTGTTGCTGGGAATTCTTGGGGTATTTCCTTTCATTCTGCTTGGCTCACAGTCTTACCAGGTAAGTCTGATTGGTGGTCCTGATGAGTTTTTTGGACTTTGTTTTAAAAGGTTGTTGTATTTATTAGAGAAATTAAGGTAAAATAGAGTGACATATGTGAGCTAGAGTGGATGCAATAAGATCAGTGATCTTCTGGAAGCAGGTGAACATATCAGATGTTGTGAGTGACTGCCGATTGGCTGAGTTTATGAATGGAGTTTTTAAGAGATGAGATGGATTTCAATGGGAGAGAGTGAGAACTGAGTCTGCCGCCATTCTATATTGCCATCTATACTGTGTTACTTTACACATGTTTAGCTATGCAGCAGAGGTGCTATGGAACTGTCTTCGTGAATTGTGAAGCAAGCAAGCAAAAACCTTATTGCTGCTTCACAATTTGCCATTTCACACTGTTAAAACTCAAGAAATAATCCACTATTCATTATATGATTTAAAATACTTCCCACAGACTACTAGATGTTGCGTGATCTGGTGTACAGCCTTTTGGCCTTGTATTATGCAGCAGCAAAGTGCAGACAAGAAATGGAGTATTCTAGAAGATACATATGGATCAATATCACACAGTAGAAAACAAACTTTCATAGACTATGACATTCCTGTCACTGATTTTAGCAGTGGGTGGATATATTTATTTCTAAGACTATTGTGGCTGGAAGAGTTGAGAAGCATGCGGTTAATTATCTTTGACAGAGAGAAAATTGTGAAGTTGCGTATCGTGGCATGGGTAAGTGAGTCCCAATGCACATCAGGCTCTGTCAATGCAGATTGTCAAACCCTAGCTGGTGTCCTAATGTGAATCTTTTACTGATGGATATGTGCCCATTGCCAAACATTCTTGCAGTACTTTAAAAAAGCAAGTGGAGACAGACCGTCAACATTTCAACAGAGAGAAATGTCAGATCCTACATCTTCTTCTCACTGAACATACCTATGATAGTGAGGGGATGGAGAAAAGCCCTTCACTTGAGGACCTTACAAGTTGAAAGGACTCATGCGATTTTAGTCTGAACTTGAAAGGATCTAAGATGCGGAACTTTTCCCCTCAAATTGGCCTACGCTTAGGCAGAAAAAATGGAATGCACTAATATAGGATGAGGGACACGTGGCTGGATAACAGTACATGTTAAAGGGATCTAGGAGTCTTGGGGGACCACAAACTGAATGTGAGTCAGCAGTGTGATGCAGCAGCCAAGAAAGCCAACGCGATTCTTGGTTGTATCAATAAGAGTATGGTGTCTAGATCAAGGGAGGTAATGGGACCACTCTATTCTGCTTTGGTCTTCTGACCTCATCTGGAATACTGTGTCCAGCTCTGGGCACCTCAGTTCAAGAAGGATATTAACAAGCTGGAACGTGTCCAGGGGAGGGCGACCAAAATGGTGAAGGGTCTGGAAGCCATGCCTTAGGAGAAGCAGCTTAGGGAGCTGTGCATGTTTAGTCTGCAGAAGAGAAGATTAAGAAGGGACATGATAGCCGTGTTTAAATGTCATAGTTTGAGTATTGGACTATGGCCCTGGAGACCAGTGTCGAATTCCTTGCTCAGCTGTGGAAACCCACTGGGGACCTTCAGCACATCACACACTCTCAGCCCAAGAAAACTCTGTGATAGGGTTAGGATTGCCGTAAAGGCACACAAAAACAAGGCATGAACCCTTATGTCCATATCAGCCTTCCCCAACAAAGGGTGCAGCTGGCACACCTGAGCAAAGGCACTCCTGGCCACTGCAGCAACCTGGCTTTCCAGGAGCAGTTCTAGGTCCAAGTGCACCCCCAAGTTACAAAACTGATTTTCTTGAACCTGAATTACTTGATTGTAAGAGCTGCTTGACAGTGTGATAGACTTCCTTGAAAGACACAGAGCCTCTGACTTTGGAGGTCTTTAAAGAGAAGTTGGATGGATATTTTTCACGAGTGCCTTTCCTGTGTCTTCTTGCATGGCATGGGGTTGCAACAGAAGGTTCTTGTACTCTATACCAAGCCTAAGATTATATTAGTCTAGGAGATTACATAGGCCATTTCTGCACTAGACTGTTAATAGCGCTATGATTCCACTTTCAACATCCTATGGAATCCTGGGGCTTGCAGTTTTGCCCCTCCCAAAACTGCAAACCCCAGGATTCCATAGGAAGTTGAAAGTGGAATCATAGTGTTATTAACAGTCTAGTGCGGAAATGGCCATAGAGATTAATTTACCAATTTTCTATTGATTCCCATGGATTTAGCCAATGTGTATTATTACAACTGCTCCCTAATCCATTTTTTTTCTCCTCTATTCTACAGTGATCTCCTTGGACAAGCATATTTCTAAGTTAGAGAAACATGTCTTCAGTGCAAAGAAGGCCAGTGACCAAGAGTCAAAAAAAAAGTGAAGGGAAGCCTTGATAACCTATCTATCAGTGCTTCTTATTGGATGCTTCCAATATTGTACGAGTCTTTTAAAAAGCTTGCTTTGTTTTCACAAATTGTTACTTGAAAAAGGAATGTGTGTCCACCTTGCAACGAAAAACTGTTTGAAAAAGTTTATTAAGTTCTGATTTGAATAATGTTCAAAAAATGTGGCAGAAGACCTGGATCAAACACATACTTATGATGCCATCGGTACATTTTAACTTCCCATCTGATCCCTGAATCCATCTTGGAAAGAGAACTTTCCCATGCTCTGTGGGATGCAGGGTAAAATCTGGATCAAGAGTGAGAGGCAGTGGCAGCTGGTCCCTCCCATGTCAGTGTGATGGGGAATCCACTGCAAGTTTTCCTCTGAACTTTAAGGGAGTGCTCTAAGCCGGTACTGAATCCTGTTCTGGTTGTGATGAGCAACGACAATAAATTGTTTTTCAGGACCCATGAAGGAGAAGGAAGAGGAGGAAGAGGAGCCCTCAGTGATGACTGGGTTGCAAATTTATCTGTTAATTAATTAATTCAATATGCCACCTTTATTCTGATATAGAACCCGAAGAAGCTTCCAGTAAATTGAAACAAACTAAACCCTATTTCATAACAAAGTTTTTTCTAAAAGAAAATAAATAAAACAATTCTGTTAAAAACACGAAGATCTGCTTGAATACAAAGGCCTTTGTGGATTCAAGCTGCAGGAAAGGAGATTCCACTTGAACCTCAGGAAGAACTTCCTGACGGTCAGAGCTGTCCGGCAGTGGAATATGCTGCCTCAATGGAGGGTGGTGGAGTCTCCTTCTTTGGAGGTTTTTAAGCAGAGGCTGGATGGCCATCTGTTGGGAATGCTTTGATGGGTGTTCCTGCATAGCAGGGGGTTGGACTGGATGGCCCCTGGGGTCTCTTCCAACTCTATGATTCTATGTTGTATGGTGGAATGAGAATAGAGAGGGGGCCAACTGGGACTCCCATGGGAGGGAATTCCATAGACTGGGATCAGCCAGTGAGAACATCTCTTCTCACCAAACATACCCATGATGGTGACGGGATGGAGAGAAATCCATTCACTTGAAGTCCTTACAAGTTGGATGAGCTCACAGGGTTTTAGTCTGAACTTTAAAGGATCTAAGATGCTGACCTCTTTCCCCAAAACTGGCCTACCACCTTGAACAGCTACTTTAAAGTTTGGACTAAAATGCAGAGAAGTTTCCCAGCTTCACTGGCATGGAGAACACCAGCTGCTACTGTGGAGAGAGTGGGCAAAGAAGCCCTGTGCCAACAAGAGGACCTTGTTGTGGAAAATGGAACTTCTTTCCCTCACAGAGGGTACAAGACTTCCTGTCCTTGTTAATAACTGTGGGAGTATTTCGCTCTGAAACAAAACAAGACTCCCCTCCAGACTTCTCCTTCCTGTCCTGGATCAGTTATGCCTCTGCTTCTCATTTTCTGGATGACAGAACTCAGTTCCCTTTTTAATACTGGACGGTCCTGAAAGAAGGAACCCAGAACTTGGGGACTGTGAGAGTGCTTCTGTATTTCCAGGTGGATACGGGTCAGTCTCATCACTCTCCACACCCACAACAAAAAGAAGTTCATGGACACTCACGTTCACTTGAAATTGCCTTTGTGCGACAGTCACAAAGCTTCCCAGAGGTGAACACAAACCACACCTTGTTCATTCAATGAAGTCAATGTCTTTGTCTACTCTGCAAATACTAATTTCTTCTCAGACGGCTTATTCATTTACATTCGCAGGTTTGAACTACGTGAATTTGATTATTTGCAAGGCGCCCACTTGCCTCTCCCCGCATTCTCCCCCTTCCATTCCCCTACTATGTGTGCCTTCCCTCCACGGACATGGACAAAAGACAAGCGAATGGTAGGGGGCAGTCCTGTGCCTTCGGCTGTCATGTTGCTGCCTTCTCCCATTCATTTGCCTGTTGTTGGGGTGTCTGGAAAGCAGCATGCCTGGGCAAAATGGAAGCAAATGTGGGGGAGATCTGGAAGGGAATGGGAGGGGGAACCTCACCTGGGTGGGGTGGGAGTTATTTACTTTTTAAAAAAAACTTTCACGAGGGTTCTACACCTTGAGCCCCCACAAAAATTGAGGAGTATGTAGAAAAAGCAGTTGAATTACTGATAAAACCAATTGCAGGGAAAATGTGGGATTACGACAGTTTTGTGGGACTTCACTTTGGAGATAATGTATAACAAGCCTTCTTTCTGAAACATCCTTGGGATCTTTTCCGTTTTGATCCAGACCAATAAAAAGAGGAAGATTATCATGATTTTGCAGCCTTTTTTCTATGCCCTCAAGAAGTTTAAGGAGAAAGGCTACACTTGCTCTTATCCAAAGTATGCCTTGTCCACGAAAGGCTGGACGAGATGCGAAGACAGGGAGAATCTGGAGTTATTGAGGCAAGTGGACATTGAAAGGATGTTGTCTCTAAACAGTTTTACACAATTAGCTTGTCACTATCTTTCTTGAACAGCAGCGCCCACAACTGGACACAAGAATTCTCCACATGAAGTTTGACCAAAAGCAGAACAGAAGGGCACTCATACTTCCCTCAATTGGAACATTAAACTCACCTATCCGATATTTGTGCATTTCATTTTTCCTGAGTAATATAATACCTTAGATTTCTCTGGGTTGAAATTCCCTGTTAGTTTTAATTGGGAACTATGTAAGTAACTTCAAAACTCTCTGACGACAACCTGGGAGAAAAATGATCATGGCACTAGTTGCAGCTAGAGTGGTACTACTACTTCCCTTCATCTGGACACTATACTTCTCTTCATGCAACCCAGAATGGCATTAGACCCTTTAGCTGTCGCATTACATTGTTGACTCGTGTTTAACTTGTGGTCTACTAAAACCCAGAGAGCCTTTTCACATTTACTGCTTTCAAGTCAGATATCACATATCTCATGCTGATGCTTTTCATTTTCCCCTACTTTTTACATTACACTTACTATCTCTTACATTCTAACCATTACAATAGTAGGTTGGTTTGTTTGTTGTCTGAGTCGGGCTGCCTTTGAATGTAGCCACCACTGCTGCACTGGGAGGGGCATGGCCCCCAGGCCTCTGGTCAAACAGGAGTGACCTCTCCCGCTATGCGCTCCCTGTCCTGACAGACAAAATGGTGGACACGGGAACCAGGCTCGATAACTCCATTTATACTTCTTGTCTTTGTGCTGCAGCTATTCCCCTGGATAGCTTTAGCTGTTATTTCCTGCAATGGGCTGCTGGTGTGCCAGGTGCTTTATGGCGAGAAACAGGGCAGGTCCCCTGCCCCAAGGCACCTACAATTCAACAGTGCCTGTGGGAGAAAATAACATAGGACGGAAAGAGAAGCAGAGTTGGGTAGAACAAATAATCATCATGTGTTTATTCATATAGCCCCATTGATGCACATGATACTTTACAAGTAGAAAAACCGCAACTAGTGGGTCCCACCAAGGATATACAATTAAAATGTATGTATATATACACAAACACATAAGAGACAGTGTTACTGCAGTTATCTGGCCCAAGCCCGAGGTCTACAATTTTATATTGGTTATGGTTAATAATTCCACGTGGCACTCCATAAGATGAACTCCACATGTCTGATCGGGTCACGGAGAGCCTGTGTAGGCAGGCACGGCCGTACAACCTTAATTATGCAAGCTAGGTCTAGGCCAGTAAACAACAATCTGTCACACAGCCAGTAGTGCCCTCCAGACACAGCCAACCATTAAGCAAAAGCAAGGGCTCTCAGCCCCGAACTGCTTCCTTGACGGGATTAGTGTGCCCGTCTATACAATCACTAAGCGCTCCTCATCTGCATACTGCCCTAACAATTGGCAGTGCTGGCCAAATCTCATCAATTCTGATTTTGACCTTTCGGAGGCTCTGTCTCCACTCATATCCCTATTGTTCTCCTCGGGACAAAGTGCAATCTTCCCTATAAAAACTCCCAAGTTTGAGCTTCTTGTCGGAATGCTCGTGCTTTGCATCCCAAACTGCTGCTGCTCTGTTTGGCGAGCCTCCTCTCAGCCTTCACGTGCTGGGAAACCACGAACCCAAGCCTCGAACTCTATCTCTCATCTCCCAGACTGCAGGACCAGGTGGAGTATTACCCCAGAAATCTGCTTAAAACCCCTATCAATTTTCCTCACTTTCTACTTCTATAGTTCTTGGACAAGTGCGTGAGTGCATGTGTCTGTGTGTGCTTAATTGAGGAAAATATAATAATCTTTTAAATTGAACAACCGTGCCTAGTTCTTGCCGCGGCCTGACCCCATAAACATAGGGTTAAAGATCTTGCTACATTGCCCTGCCTCTCGCAGTGTCAGCTAATTCCCAATTCCCCAATATTTGAGCACATTGTGATGTCCCTTCCAGGACCCCCAGAAATCAGGGTAACAACAGAATAATTCTTAATAAGAGGAAGACAAAAGCCAAGGAAGTGTGCAGGTGAATCAGAACAAAGCGTGAGCCCAAAAGAAGATAGTAAAGGAAGGAAACGTACGAAAGCAAGATCTTTGGAATCGGCAGAACTTCCATCCCTAATGGGCTTTTATACTGGGGTGTTTTATACTGGGCAGCTCCAGGGTCCCTGGCTAAACATGCTTGACCAGCAGAACAGAGAAAAGGAATGTAAGACTTCCCCACCAGCTACTCTCAGTAGAATCACAGAATCATAGAAATGTAGAGTTGGAAGAGACCCCAGGGGCCATCCAGTCCAACCCCCTGCCATGCAGGAACACCCTCCAAGCACTCCCGACAGATGGCCATCCAGCCTCTGCTTAAAAACCTCCAAGGAAGGAGACCCTACCACACTCCATGGAGGCAGCCTATTCCACTGCTGGACAGCCCTCACTGTCAGGAAGTTCTTCCTGAGGTTCAAGTGGAATCTCCTTTCCTGCAGCTTGAATCCATTGCTCCTTGTCCTGGTCTCTGGAGCAGCAAAAAACAAGCCCTCCTCTACATGACATCCCTTCAAATGTATGACAGTATCTAGTTGTTTGGCCACAAAAATTGAAATTGCAAGAAAAGCGAAGTGTGGCGAAAGAAAGAAGTCCCCCCTCGATGTATTTTGGCAGAAGCCCTTCAAGGGGTTCAAAATGTTTGTTTAATTAGGCAAGGGTTACCTGAGATTTTTCATTCCACATATCTGTAATAAAAAGTTTGCTGAAGCCGGCTGAGCGGCTCTTCTTTGTGGTGTAGGAACCAATCATTGTTCTTTCCCTGTTATTTCTGCCTCTGGTATTAATTAAAGAATAAAATAAAATAAAAAAATGTTGAAAGGGGAATAATAACACTACTACAGTGTAGTGCAAAAACGGCCATAGTTACAAGTACGCTTCACAAGTACATTGTATGGGTTCCATATGTGAGGAACCTTAAAGCTGAAATTCAAAACAAAAAATGCTTCCGGAAAAAGGTAAAGCCATTGCACACATTCAACAACATCACCAGATAACACAGATTGGATTGGGGACTATGGGCATAAGTTATAGGTACTGGAATAGCCTGGTTGCTATGGAACCGAGGCCTAGCAGCAAGGAGGAGGACAGTGCATTCCTGCAGGAACCCAACCTCTGTACGTTGACAACTATGAATACAGACTGGATTGGGGAATATGGGGAAAATCTGCAGGGACAGAAATAGACTGGTTGCTATGGACACGAGGCCTAGCAGCAATGAGGGCAGTGTATGGAACCCAGACTGTGTATGCAAATAACGCTGAATACAGATTGAATTGGGAGATACGGAGCAAAGTTACAGGAAATGGAGAACACAGGCCATTTCCGCACTAGACTGTTAGAGCGCTATCATTCCACTTTCAACATCCTATGGAATCCTGGGGTTTGCAATTCAGGGAGGGGCCAGCTGGTCCCTCCCTGAACTGCAAACCCCAGGATTCCATAGGATGTTGAAAGTGGAATGATAGCGCTCTAACAGTCTAGTGCGGAAACAGCCACAGTCTGGTGAGTTCTTAAGAGGAAAATAAAAACTCTTGGGCAACACTGGATACTTATGCTAGTCTATAATACAAATTAGAAAACTATGCAAAACAACAGTAAAAACGAACTAGGGAGGCAGAAATCCAAAAACCAAGGCAAAGCAAACTGAGAAACACGTACAATAAAAATGTACAAAACTATAAAACCACATTAAATGTATTTTGCTTCATTAAAGGACTCCATGGCTGCCCCCCTCCTCGCTGGTGCCCCCCCTCCAGGCCCGAAAGATCCCCAGAGGAGGGGGGCTCAGGTCACCCGGCATCTCTGGGCGCCCTCCCCGCGTCCCCCACCCCAAGGGACCCTCCTGCCAGACCCCCCCCCCAAGAAAAGCCCTCCTCAGTTCCCTTCAGCCTTCCAGCATGGCATTCTCCTCCAAAAGGGGGGAGGGGGGGCTAGCGGGCCGTGGGGGAGGGGAGGGGAGCTTCCAACTGACAGAAAAAGGCCGTTGCTGCCGAGAGGCGCGTGAGGCCTCCGGGGAGCGGCGCGTGAGGCCTGAAGGGAGAGGCCGGGCTTTGGCCAGTTTCCCTCCTGGGGGCTTTGGCGGGAAGGAAGGAAGTAAGACGGGTGGCCCAGCGGGTGTGGGGGGGGGGAGTCCAGCGGGTGGGAGGGGGCGATGAAAAGGGAGGCTGCGGAGAGAAGGAGGGGGAAGCGGCTTCCTTTGAGGAGGGCGGTGAAAAAGGAGGAGGAGGGAGAGGGGCTCTGTGGGAGGACCAGGCAGGAGAGGAGGAGGTAAGTAAAGGGGGAAGGGGCAGCCTAAATCATTCTTGGTGGGGAGAGAGAGCTGGGGAAGGGAAGAAGAGGCCCCCATGTCGTAGTTGGGGGGGTCCCGATTCCTGATGCCCCCCTTGGAAGGAAAGATTCACCCCTTCCCTCCCCAGTCACCCGTCGCGCTCCTCCTCCTCTTCCTATCCGCTTCCCACTACGGCCATTTCTTCACCACAGTCTTACAGCGCAGTGATTCTGCTTTCAACCTCCTATGCAAACCCCAGCTCCGTTTCCGCACGAGACTGTTATAGCGCTATTATTCCACTTTCAACCTCCTATGGAGTCCTGGGGTTTGCAGTTTGGGGAGGGGCCCCTCTCTAAACTGCAAAGTCTAGGGCCATTTCTACACTAGCCTGTTATAGCGTGATGATTCCACTTTCAACCTCCTCTGGAATCCTCTGGTTCCCTCCCGAAACTGCAAACCCCAGGATTCCAGAGGATGTTGAAAGTGGAATCATCGTGCTATAACAGGCTAGTGCAGAAATGGCCTAGGATTCCATAGGATGTTGAAAGTGGAACAATAGCGCTATAGAACAGTCTAGCGCAGAAATGGCCCAGGATTCCATAGTGGGTTGGAAGTGGAATCATCGCGCTATAAGATGGGTTTCCTTGCAGAGAAGAGGCTGGTTGGGCGTAGGCACTTTGGGGGTGGAGGGGGTGAGGAATAAAACGGGGGGGGGATAGCCGGCTGTATGTTGGGGGAAAGTCCAGCTGATGGGATGCTGGAGAAGTGGGCAGGGAGAAAAAGCAGCTTCCAATAATAATAATGATAATAATAATAATAATGATAATAATTTGTATCCCGCCTCTCCACCCGGATCGAGGCGGCGAACAGCATGAAATACATTATACATTAAAAACATACCCCATCCTCCCCACCCACCAACCCACCTAAACCAACCCCTTAAAACACACAGCAATTAACAATCCATCAATTACTATTAGCAAAGCAGCAAGGCAATAGATGGGAGGCGATGGAAATGCTAGTCTGGGAAGGCCTGTCGGAAGAGATCGGTCTTGACTGCTTTTTTAAAACTGTCAAGACTGGTAATATGCTGGGTCTCCTCCGGCAGGCCGTTCCACAGCGTGGGCGCGATAGAGGAAAAGGTCCTTCGACCTGTACGGAAGGCAGGGGGTTGAAGAGAACGAGGAGAAGTGAGGGAGAGGAGCTGGGGGGGGCAGGAGGAGAGAAGGAGGTAAGAGGCGAGCATTGGGGGAGAGTAGGCAGGGACACCCTAAATCATGCTTGGTGGGGAGGGAGAGGTGAGGAGGGGAAGGAAAAGACTTCCCCCTTCCCCTGTGGTAGCTGGGTGGGGGTGTCCCGATTCCTGCCTTCCCTTTTGGAAAGAAAGATTTCCCCCCCTTTCCCTCCCCAGTCATCCATCCTGCTGGCAAGGGCGCCTCCTTCTCTCACTGCCTCCTGCCCAGCACAATAGCCTTCTGCCATGGTGGGGGAGGGGGGGTGGAGAGAGAGAGAGACCCTTGTAGTGGGGCAGGGGGCAGTGCTGCCTAGTGGGAAGGTGGTGGGGCTGTGGGAGGAGGAGCAAGAAACACACACACATGCAGTTTCTGGAGCGAAGAATAGAGGCTGGGTGGGCTTAGGTGGTCTGCAAGGAGGGAATGAAGCAGCCCAGGCCTCTCTTTGCCTTCAGGAGCTCAAGGCTGGAGGAGGAAAAAGGATGGAGGGCAACCAGAATGGTGGAGGGCCTGGAAGCCATGTCCTCTGAGGAGCAGCTTAGGGAGCTGGGTATGTTTAATCTGCAGAAGAGAAGGGCCATTTCCGCACTGCACTGTTATAACACTATTATTCCACTTTCAACCTTCTGTGGAATTCTGAGGTTTGTAGTTTCCTGAGGCCAAGGAGCTCTCTGGCAGAGAATTCTAAAGGCCCCTCCCTAAACTGCAAACCCCAGGATTCCATAGGATGTTGAAAGTGGAATAGTAGCACTATTACAATGTAGTGTGGAAAGGCCCAAGGTTAAGAGGGGACATGAGAGCCATGTTTATATATTTAATAATAATAATAATAATTTATTTGTATCCCGCCTCTTCACACAGATCAAGACGGCGAACAA
The DNA here is from genome assembly GCA_948474755.1 of Ctenosaura bakeri. Classification (NCBI taxonomy): domain Eukaryota; kingdom Metazoa; phylum Chordata; class Lepidosauria; order Squamata; family Iguanidae; genus Ctenosaura; species Ctenosaura bakeri. The sequence goes on from CAOLHI010002305.1 coordinate 191,170, forward strand.
CATAAAATACATTATACATTAAAAGACATTAAAAACATACCAATCCTCCCCACCCACCAACCCACCTAAATCAACCCCTTAAAATACACAGCAATTAACAATCCATCAATTACTGTTAGCAAAGCAGCAAGGCAGTAGATGGGAGGTGATGGAAATGCTATGTTTTGTTATTTTCAGATGATATTATGCCACACTTTGCCTAATGTTGCTCTTCTGCCATCTGAAAAATGTTTCATAAGCAAGGAGCTCATATTTCCAGTTTACTAGGAAGAACAGGATACTGCTGTTAGTATGCTACTTTACTTGCTTAAATTGTGGGCAGATTTGAGTAGATCAGAATAAAATGTGCAGATATCATCCTTTGATAGCCTGTCTCTGAGCTCTGCATAAGCAGAACCCCCAGATCAATGGTTATACTATGGATGAAGCCCCCTTGGGTGTCTCTCTAGGATTCACCTGTTTGTACCTGCTTTCCCTCTCCTTTTTGGCTCCTTCTGTCCCCATAGGCAGTACACAGGAACACAGAAAGCTGCCTTATATGGAGTCAGATTATTGGTCCATCTATATCAGTATAGTCAGTTTAACAACCACTGGTTCTCCAGAAATTTAGGGAGGAATCTTAGCCCTACTTGTCCATTCTCTGAAGGTTTCTTATCCATATACTAACCAATCCTGATACTGCCTAGCGTCCAAAATTAGATGTGTACTCAGGATGATGTGGTACTATGGTAGCACCTGTGATGGAGGGGGGCATTCACAAGTTAACTATATCTCTACTCCTGGGTACTCTGGCGCACACATTCTCATATAAAAAGATCCCTGGGGATAGTTGAAATGTTTGAAGGGATGCCATGTAAAGGAACAAGAGGGCTTGTTTTCTGCTGCTCCAGAGACCAGGACAAGGAGCAATTGATTCAAGCTGCAGGAAAGGAGATTCCACCTGAACCTCAGGAAGAACTTCCTGACAGTCAGAGCTGTCCGGCAGTGGAATACACTGCCTGGGAGTATGGTGGAGTCTCCGTCTTCGGAGGTTTTTAAGCAGAGGCTGGATGGCCATCTGTTGGGAATGCTTTGATGGGTGTTCCTGCATAGCAGAGGGTTGGACCGGGTGGCCCCTGGGGTCTCTTCCAACTGTATGATTGTACGGAGGAAAGAGTTGGAGGGAGGGAGATGCCTCTTTCCTTCACCTCCTGCCAGGCACACACTCCCTTTGGTTGGAGATTTAACACATACCCTACATCTAGGAGGGAGAAGGACCCTCCTGCCTTTGATCTTGACCAGGAGGCCACAGAGAGAGAGAGAGAGAGAGAGAGAGCCATCACGACCAGTAGCCCCTGGTAGCCTTGTCCCTGATACCCTTCCCACCAGCTCCAGGCTTCAGCAGACATTTAGGAGAAAGAAAGGACTTGTATTGTCCGGATGGGGGATTTAGAAAATGAAAATAAAGCTGAGATTGAAAACATCTCTGAAACCACGGGCAGTGATATTGTGCACCTGAAACTGGTTTTCTGAAGATGTGACGTTTTACAATGGAAAAAGGCTAATTGGCAAAATGAAAAACCAGCCATCCCTGGAAACGTAGGGAGGTGCTCTGAGAGGGACGCAGAGTCCTCATTCCCCGTCCATTCCCTGGCCCGAGACCACCTCTAACTGTCTTCCGCACTATGGTGTTATAGTGCTATTATTCCACTTTCAACATTCTGTGGAATCCTGGGGTTTGTAGTTTACTGAGAATTTTCAATGCCCCTCGCCAAACTGCAAACCCCAGGATTCCATAAGATGTTAAAAGTGGAATAATAGCACTATAACACTGTAGTGCAGAAGGGTTCTAAGTCATTTTGTGAACACCCAAAGTGCAGCAGTGCCACTCTGAATAAATGGGCTTGTTACTTCTCTCTGTCCTGCAGGATTGACCTCTGAATGTCTGGGAAGTTGCAGGAAAGAGATGGGTAATTTGGGATTTTATCAAAATCTACCTGGCTGAGGGAATGAGAGGGTTTCATAAAACTGATCTGGGATTAGCAGTGCTTCTAAATACCAGTATTTAAAGACAATTTGGTGATTGAAAGTAACATGTAATGAAAGAAACAGCAATTAGTGGAGGAAAATTAATTCTGCACTGTAAGAGGGAAATGTTTTTCTCTCCTCTCCTAGCTGTTTTCTCCCCAGTCCTGCCTGGAGTGGGCTCACTGAAGTCAGCAAAACAATGCAGTCCGTCTTGGTTTGAGTTCCACTGTTTTCGGTGAGTATGATTGAGTCAAGATTTAGGCTGAAATCCTCAGCACACTTTCCTGGAAGTCAGTTTCCAGCATCCTTTAGTGAGTGAAAAATAATTCCTGACTATAAGATAGGAAGCAAGTTCTAGCTTCTTCTGTGTTATTTTTTTTAATGCATGTTTTGAACAGAGACATCAAAATCAGACAGCCCATTTTATCATGATTACTATAAGTCTCTTTATTTTTACTGGGAATGACTTAGTCTAGACCCAGCCCTCAGGCCACAGTTTCTCCGCCCATTTTCCTGAGAATAAATCCCACGCAGATCTCTTGGCCATTCAGGTGCCCCAAGGATCTTGGCACTTTGGTGCAAAAGACAAATTCTCTTAGCACTCCCTAAATTGAAGCAAACAGACCCTGAGGGAAAATAGGAAAGTGAGTAGTATTTATTTGTGCCAATTTCAAGAGGTTACAAGGTCACTTTTCTGCCCTGGGAGTCTCCAGTGGACCAGACAGACTTCCTGAAAGTTAAGACAGAGATACCAACCAAGTCAAAGGAGGTCAGAATAAAGATTATTCGCTGCCCCTGAAGGCTTCCTGGAGAGAGAATATATATTATTATTAATTTTGGCCTGAGAATGACCCTGAGAAACTCAGAGGACTAGAAAAATAGCCATGGGAGGACTACATATAACCGTTAGACCAAACTTTGCCCACTCTGGTAGATGTGGTCCCTTTATTGTTGTGTGCCTTCAATAAAAAAAAATTAACTCTTTGCTGAAAGAAGCCATTTTTAAAAAAAATCTTCTTGCTGCATTTCCCCCAGCCCTGCTTCGAACAGACCCATTAGAGTCAGTATGACATTACATTATTACTGATTTAAGGCTCACTGTTTTCAGGAGGCCTGAGTTAAGATTCAATTTAAATTCCAAGAAACTCTCCATGAAACATCCTTTGTTAATAAAAAGCAATTTCTCACTATACCGTAGGAAGGAATTTGGCTTCTTTCATCCTCCGTCTGCTTTGTTCTTATTTTTTCACTGATGTTTTGAACAGACCTTTCAAAATCTATACAACCATTTAGACCTAATCAGTTAAAGTCGCGTGGTTTTCACTGGAAAACCTAAGGCTGACTAAAGCTGGATCCAACCCTTAGACCACACTTCCTCTATCCATTTTCCTTAGAGTAACTCCCAAAGATTTATCTTAGTCAATACAATGCCACAAGGATCTTTGGGTTCTTGAGACAACAGTCAAATTCTCCTATCCCTCTCTACAGCAAAGTGAACAAAAGTTTAAGGAAAATAAAATGGGAATGCTAAAAAAAAAATCCTTTATGTTAGGCTAGGCAATTTCAGCAGGTCTAGGGAACAATTTCCTGTTCCCAGGACTCTCTGGCAGGCCTGAAAGACTTCCTGAAAGGGAAAAAAGAGACACTAAAGAAACAAAATGTAGTCTGGGGTCCATTTCTGGTTTTCTGAAAGGAGGTAGGAAGATGTAGGAGATCTGTGTGGCTTGTGGGAATTGCTGTTCCTAGAGGCTTATAGAATCATAGAATCATAGAAATGTAGAGTTGGAAGAGACCACATGGGCCATCCAGTCCAACCCACTGCCATGCAGGAACACCCTCAAAGCACTCTCAACAGATGGCCATCTAGCCTCTGCTTAAAAACCTCCAAGGAAGGAGACTCCACTACATTCCGAGGCAGCACATTCCACTGCCAGACAGCCCTGACCATCAGGAAGTTCTTCCTGAGGTTCAGGTGGAATCTCCTTTCCTGCAGCTTGAATCCACTGTTCCTTGTCCTGGTCTCTGGAGCAGCAGAAAACAAGCCCTCTCCTTCCTCTACATGGCATCCCTTCAAATATTTAAACATGGCTATCATGTCCCCTCTTAACCTTCTCTTCTGCAGACTAAACATACCCAGCTCTCTAAGTCTATCCTCATAGGGCTTCATGGCTTCCAGGTCTCTCACCATTTTAGTCGCCCTCCTTTGGACTTGCTCCAGCTTGACCATGTCCTTCTTGAATTGGGGTGCCCAGAACTGGACACAGTATTCAAGATGAGGTCTAACCAAAGCAGAGTAGAGTGGTACCAGTACCTCCCTCGATCTAGACACCATTCTCCTATTGATGCAGCCGAGAATTGCATTGGCTTTCTTGACTGCCGCATCACACGGCTGACTCATGTTCAGCTTGTGGTCTATGAAGACTCCTAGATCCCTTTCACACATACTGCTATCCAGCCACGTGTCCCCCATCCTCTATTTCTGTATTCCATTTTTTCTACCTAAGTGTAGGACCTTACACTTCTCTCTGTTGAATTTCATTTTGTTAGCCTTGGCCCAGCTCTCCAATCTATCCAGGTCATTTTGAATTTTGATCCTGTCCTCTGGCGTATTAGCAACCCCTCCCAATTTGGTGTCATCTGCAAATTTGATGAGCATGCCCTCTATTCCTTCATCCAAGTTGTGAGGCTGGAAAGTGACCCCATGCGCTGCTGGGACGTATTTTCCAACCTTTTATGAATTTTAGCTATTAATTCATCTTCGCTGCCACTACCCACTGAATTATGAATTATCTGGACACTTGGACAGTACAGCGGGACCCTGTCCAACCACGTACATCCCTAAGCTTAAGGATCTTCCTTTTCCCCCCAGTCTACCTAGCTTGGCGTGGGAAGGAGAGAAACAGGGTCTTTTACAGAAAGTATTTATTAAAGGTAGGTAAATAAACAAGGCAAATTACCACACATGGGAAGCTCCCTCTTCCCAGGCACGCTTAGTTACAGAAAGAACAGATATGAAAGCACAGATACATTCTTTAGATCAGCCAGCCTCCAAAATAACAGAAAAGTCCCTAACGCGACTAGATAACTTTAGTCTAATTACTCACAGTTGTTCCTAGGCTTAGATGTTCTAAAGGAAGGGCCAGGAGGCGAGGCCTATGGCCTCCAGCCTGCTACTGGCACAGAACCCCCCTCCAGGAGGCTCCTTGGTTGTTATCCCTTTGTTATCTCTGTTATTTCTCGGCCACATGGCCTCCAAGAAGTTTTATAACCTCTCCTTGGAAGCATCCTGAAGATGCTCACTTCTTTCCTTTTTGATTGGTCAGTTCTCACCCTATGACCTGTGATGCTGACCACATGACCTATGATGCTGACCCACATGACCTATGATGTAATCTAATCCCCAACACCTTATTAACCCTTGGTTTACCTGAAGAGGGAAATGTCCCCCTTCAGCTAAGTCTAGATAATGGGAAGCCCCATTATCACACAAGTCGTTGATAAAAATATTGAACAGCACTGGGCCCAGGACAGAACCCTGTGGCACACCATCAGTCACTTCTCTCCAGGATGAAAAGCAGCCATTCGTGATCACCGTTTGGGTTCGGTCGGTCAACCGATTACAAATCCAACTAACAGTAGCCCTGTCCAGCCCACATTTTACCAGCTTCATTGCAAGAATGTCATGGGGAACTTTGTCAAAGGCCTTACTGAAATCGAGATATGCTTCTGAGGAGGGATTCTACCCTTTGTGCTTGAAAACACCTTGAGAGGGTTAGGAGATCACAAAGATAACTTTGGGGGACACGTGTGGCCACTCTTCACTGATGTGGCCTATTTGCCATTCCCCAGAAGCAAGGAGCAGCTTCTGTTAATTAAAACATCTGGATAAGGGACTGGGTGAAGGTCTTCCCAAAAGGCATCCCTCTCACCCAAAAGGCTGCATCATCACTCAGCTAATCATGGAATGAACTCACTGACAGCTGCCCAGTGAGTCCTTCCCTTTTTCCACTGGGAGCAATAATAGCTGAAGGGAATGAGCTCTCTCTGTGTGGGGGAACAAATGTTCATTTATTTACTTCATATTTATTTGACATCTTTATGTCCTACCTTTTCCCCAATAATGGAGCTCAGCAGAACTTATTCTTTATTACAAGTACTAGTGTATTTACCCAGTTTTGCCCAGGATTTTATTTTCTCATAGGTAACACTTGTTAGAAAGATTTGAGATCTTATGTCGCTAATTCCCCAAACTGTCTTGTCCAGGACCTGTAACTTTTCCCCATATTTCCCAATCTAATGTGTATTGAGACTTATTAACATACAGAAGTTGGTTTCCTGAGGGAATACACTGGCCTTCTCCTTGCTGCTAGGCCCCATCTCCATAGCAACTGGCCTGAGCTCTCTGGCTGAGAATGCTAAAGGCCCCTCCCTGAACTGCCAACCCCAGGATTCCATAGAATCTTCACAGCCAGCCAATCATATGAGGTCTTCACCTCACACAGCCAATCATATGAGGTCTTCACCTGCCTGACGCAGATGAACAAACTCACTCACAAACTTTGACTTTTATATAGTAGATAGGCACCAATTAAAAGGCTATATAAAACAACAAAAGAACAAAGTACACCAATGAAAGTCCCTCGGTCAATTTCTAGAGGCCTGATGAAATAGGAATGTTTTTACTTGCCAACAGAAGGATAGCAAGGAAGGAATCATCCTAACTTCCTAGAGAATGAATTCCAAAGTTTGGGAACAGCCACTGAGTAGACCATCTCCCTTGTTCCCACCAAACAAGCCCGAAGGGCAGTGGGATAGAGAAGGGCCTCTCTGGAAGACCTTAGAACTCATACAGGCTCATGCAGGGAGATATATGAAGAAGGATTACTTGTCATTACAGAAGTGTTGGTTTTCTCTCCTTCCAGCTCCTGGTCTCCTTTGAGGAGCTGGCCATATAACTTTCCCAAAAGGGAGTGGTATTTCTTGGATCCAGGGAGAGGACCTTCTACAACGAAGTCAGGATGGAGGATGATGGGGTGGTCTCTTTGGGTAAGGATCCATTTTGCCTTTGTTGGAAGATGCTGGAGGAATAAATTCATAATCTTGGCATTTTTTACTCTGCTATTAGGATGCGAGTCTGGAAGTGGGATGTCAGTCCATACCCTCTGGGCCACAATATACCAGACCTCAGTGTGTTTGAAACTGTTTTTTTTAAAAAAATGTAATTCTTCAGTTTTGGCAGGTGTGAAGGTTGCAGAGTTTCATGAATGCTGTGCCTCAGTCTCCTTTTACTTCTGAGGCCTGGTTGCCCCAAATAGTGAAGGGAGTTTGAAACAACACACTGTGCTGGGTGATCTTGGGATTTAATGCCCCTACCTTAGTCTCCCCTTCTGTGCATGGACAAATTTTTTTTAAAAAAATTGTTAGGAAGAAAAACTCTGAAAATTTAACTCCTTGATGTAGTATTTTTTTAAAAAATCTCTGTAGAAGAACAATCCATAATGTGTATACCTCACCTGCAGCATTAGAGAATGCAGGTGTGTGACAGAGGTGTGTCATTTTTCCTCTTGTCTAAAAGTCCAAATGGGTTTACTCATTTCTTTAGCCAGTGGCCTACCTGAAGCTTGGTCCGTTTTCTACTGGGAGATTTTATGTGTCTGTAGTGTCCCTCTTCCCATGACTTTGACCCAATGGTAGAGTTCTCCAGAAGTGTCTGGATACCCAGTTCCCAAACCTGAAGGTAGCAGCCTCCTCCTTTGTTCCTAAGGACAGAAGATGGTTGGATTGACAGTCTAGTTTTCCCCTCAAGCAGAGGATGAACCAGCACTGCCCTTCACACTTCAGGGGACTGGGGGATGGAGCTTACTACCAGTCCTCATAATGGAGCATGGAGCCAGCAAAGGCTGGAACCTCACTGATGGAGAGCTGTGATGCCTCTTTCTTGACAGGAAAGTTTCCCTCATGTTTCTTGTCTTTTGGGATGCTTGGACAGAATAGCAAAAGCAATAGCAGTTACATTTCTATACCACTTATTAGGGGAAAGCACTCTCTAAGCGATCTACAATGTATTTAGCGAATTGCCCCAACAAGCTGGGTACTCATTTTACCAAGCTACAGAAGGATGGAAGGCTGAGTCAACCTGAAGCCCTGCAGGATCAAATTCACAACGTTGTGGCTGCAGTACCAGCATTTAACTACTGTGCCACCAGGGCTCTTTTAACACAGATGTGGAAAGCCTGAATATTTTATAGGAAGGAATAATGGACCTGCTTCTTTTTACCAGATGATTTCCCAGCTGAATGATAAGGCTCTGAGGAAGAGGAGAATTCAACAGGTCCCCACTACCATAGGTGTTAAGAGGTGTAACATTTCCACAAAAGAGATTTCATAATGCAAGTGCAAGGGCTGAGGGGTAAATTCTTGGTTTATAAGTAGCCTAATTTGCCAGGTTAGTACCTTGAACCTGGCCAATTTGGTGGGTGCTCAGAGGCAGTTGTGCAAAACTTTGATTACATTTGCCAGTAAGCTAGTCAAAATTCATTTCATGAGGAGGTTTATCAACATCAGTGACCACTCTGGATTTTTGATAACTACTAACCATTTTTTCTATCATATCACTCTCAATGAAGGCTAAGGTGTAATGTGGATAATCATGGAATATACAAAGAAAATGGCTATTCTAACCTTTTTCATCAATGTTTTAAGCTTAGCATGGTTTGGAAGGATTAGATTATTTGTTCTTTGAGGACACAAACAGACCTAGTGCTAGTTTTGGGCCACTATTGCCTCTGTATCTGACCAGGGAGTCTTTTTGCCTGGGGGCAGATGAAAATGATTCATACTAGACAGTAAGCTTTCCGCAACTGGCTAGTCTTTTCATCTTCTGCTAGCTTGACTATAGCTGTGGATGCTCCCCCACTTCTCATAATCTCACAGAAATCGATCTCACTGTTATATCACCAGGAAGAGAAAGGTACAGATAATCTTTGCCTAGTGGAATTAAAGGGCCAAATGTTATTGGCTGTGCTAGCAGGGTGGTCCAAAGGGAATGTAGATTTCATGATGACTTATGGAGAGGAAAGGGAGAGTCTTGGACATAAAAAAGAATTACTCCTAATTAGATCTCCCTCTTTTTCTCAAACAGATAATGAGCAGCAGAATGAGATTTATTGGGAAACAATTGTGGCATCATGGGAAATAACCAATCTTGTCATGGAAAAAGAGGAATTTGGAAATCAAAGGGGACTCAAAAACCAAAAAGGAGCCCAGCCAGTAAATATAAAGAAGAACTCCATTGTTTCTCTTGGTGCTGATCTTTCTGAATCCCTGAGCTTACAGTCAAAAGAGGTACAGTGTCCTGTGTGTGGGAAAATATGCAAGTATAAATCGTACTTCAATGTACACTACAGAGTTCATACAGGGGAGAAACCCTACAAATGCTTGGAATGTGGAAAGGCCTTCAGTCAGAGTGGACATCTGTATTCACATCACAGAACCCACACAGGGGAGAAACCATACACATGCATGGAATGCGGAAAGAACTTCTCTCACAGTCACAATTTACATTCACATCAAAGAATTCACACAGGGGAAAAACCATATAAATGTATGGAGTGTGGAAAGAGTGTATGTCAAAGTGGACATCTGTATTCACATCAAAAGACCCACACAGGAGAGAAACCATATAAATGCATGGAATGTGGGAAGAGCTTTAGTTTGAGTGGACAGCTATGTTCACATCAAAGAACTCATACAGGAGAGAAACCATATATGTGCAAAGAATGTGGGAAGAACTTCTGTCATAGTCATAATTTACGTTCACATCAAAGAATCCACACAGGGGAGAAACCATATACATGCATGGAATGTGGAAAGAGTTTCAGTCAGAGTGGACATCTACGTTTGCATCAACGATCCCACACAGGGGAGAAGCCACATAAATGCATGGAATGTGGAAAGAGCTTCTCTCAGAGTCACAGTTTACGTTCGCATCAAAGAACTCACACAGGAGAGAAACCATATATATGCAAGGTATGCGGGAAGAACTTCTCTCATAGTCAAACTTTATGTTTACATCAAAGAACTCACACAGGGGAAAAACCATATACATGCATAGAATGTGGGAAGAGTTTCAGCCAGAGTGGGCATCTACATGCCCATCAAAGAACCCATTCAGGAGAGAAACTACATAGGTGCGTAGAATGTGGAAAGAGCTTCTCTCATAGTCATAATTTACATTCACACCAGAGAACTCACACAGGGGAGAAACTATATAAATGCGTGGAATGTGGAAAGAGTTTTTCTCATGGCCACAATTTACGTTCACATCAAAGAATCCACACAGGGGAGAAACCATATACCTGTATGGAATGTGGAAAGAGCTTTTCTCGTGGTGACAGTTTACATTTACATCTAAAAACTCACACAGGAGAGAAACCGCATAAATGCATGGAATGTGGGAAGAGTTTCAGTCAGAGTGGTCATTTACATTCCCATCAAAGAACCCACACTGGGGAGAAACCATTTAAATGCATGGTATGTGAAAAGAGCTTCAGTCAGCGTGGACATTTACGTTCCCATCAAAGAACCCACACAGGGGAGAAACCGTTTAAATGCATGGCATGTGGAAAGAGCTTTAGTCAGTTTGCACATATATGGTCACATCAAAAAACTCACAGAGATTGTATTGGGGTATTAGAAAGAGGGCAGATTGCAGACTCTTGGAGGAATGCTTACATCACAACAGTTCATAAGGAGGATGCAGATGAGACATCTACAAAGAACTACAGACCTCTCTCTTTATTTAATGAATATTTGCCACCATTTTTGCAAATAAATTAAGGAAACATATTTCTTAGAATATCCATGAAGATCAGAATGGATTTTTGCCAAAGACAATTGAGGAGTAACGTTAAGAACTATTTTGAAAATTATTATTTGGAATTCCATAATAATAAAAGGCATTTTTTAGATGCCAAGAAAGCTTTTGATAATATTTCCTGGAATTACTTGTTTCAGGTATTGGACAGAATGGACTTTGGGGAAAATATGGTCTGGACAACAAAGACAATGTATTAGGTCAAAAAGTGCTGATTTTAATAAATAGCAACATTTCAGCGCTGATTGAGATAGAAAAAGGAACCAAACAAGGGTGTGTCCTATCACCTTTGCTTTTTATATTGGCTTTGGAGACTTTATTGAGGAACATTAGACAAGATGGCAGAATGTGTGGAGTGAGAGTTTAAAAGAGAAGAGTATAAAGTGAGTGACTGTGCAGATGCAGCTTATGCATTTTACTCAGAAAAAATTGCTGACCAAAAATTGGACATTGGAAGAGGAGAACAAAATTATCATCTCTTCCCAATTTCAAAGTATTAAAAAAAGGGCTTGAATATCTGGGATTACAATTACGAAGAAAAACAGTGCATTGTTTCAAAAGAACTATGAGAGAATTTGGAAAGAAATAAAAACAGATTTAGAGAAAGACACTTGGAGAAATGTTACATGTAGGAGTAGAAGGGCCAGGAACCAAACAGAGAGTTTGGAGCTACGGAATCGCTTCCAAGTTCTCACCCTTATTAATGAGGATGTGGAACAGCAACAAGAGGTAATGGAACAGCAGGAAGAGGTAATGAAACAGCACCAAGAGGAAATGGAACAGTAGCAATATCTGCTCTCCCTTATTAATGAGGAAATCAAACAGCAGCAAAGCAACAGTGTCAGCCTGAAGGGAATGTCCAGGTGACCCTGGAAGATTCTGCACATTGTGTAACCCTGGCCAGACCTCAGAGGAGATGAGTTCTAGTGATTGGGGACTCCTTGTTGAGAGGAACAGAAGCAACAATTGCAACCCTGACAGGATGAATTGCGAGGTGTGCTGTCTCCATGGGGTCAAAATCAATGATGTAACAGAGAGGTTAACAAGACTGATCAAGCCCACTGACTGTAATCCCCTCCTTTTGATTTCTGCAGGAACCAATGACACTGCAAGACACAGCTTTCAGTACATCATGAAGGATTACAAGGTTATGAGTAGGGAGCTGAAGAACCTTGGTGTGCAGGTTGTGATCTCATCTCTCTTCCCTGTTGAAGGACACAGAATCATAGAATCATAGAAATCTAGAGTTGGAAGAGACCACACAGGCCATCCAGTCCAACCCCCTGCCATGCAGGAACACCCTCAAAGCAATCCCGACAGATGGCCATCAAGCCTCTGCTTAAAAACCTCCAAGGAAGGAGACTCCACTACACTCCGAGGCAGCATATTCCACTGCCGGACAGCCCTGACTGTCAGGAAATTCTTCCTGAGGTTCAGGTGGAATCTCCTTTCCTGCAGCTTGAATCCATTGCTCCTTGTCCTGGTCTCTGGAGCCGCAGAAAACAAGTCCCCTCCTTCCTCTAGGTGGCATCCCTTCAAATATTTAAACATGGCTATCATGTCCCCTCTTAACCTTCTCTTCTGCAGACTAAACATACCCAGCTCTCTAACTCTGTCCTCATAGGGCATGGCTTCCAGGCCTCTCACCATTTTGGTCGCCCTCCTCTGGACTTGCTCCAGCTTGTCAATATCCTTCTTGAATTGGGGTGCCCAGAACTGGACACAGTATTCAAGATGGAGTCTAACCAAAGCAGAGTAGAGTGGTACCAGTACCTCCCTCGATCTAGACACCATACTCCTATTGATGCAGCCGAGAATTGCATTGGCATTCTTGGCTGCTGCATCACACTGCTGACTCATGTTCAGCTTGTGGTCTATGAAGACTCCTAGATCCCTTTCACACATACTGCTATCCAGCCACGTGTCCCCCATCCTATATTTCTGTATTCCATTTTTTCTACCTAAGTGTAGGACCTTACACTTCTCTCTGTTGAATTTCATTTTGTTAGCCTTGGCCCAGCTCTCCAATCTATCCAGGTCATTTTGAATTTTGATGCTGTCCTCTGGCGTATTAGCAACCCCTCCCAATTTGGTGTCATCTGCAAATTTGATGAGCATGCCCTCTATTCCTTCATCCAAGTCATTAATAAAAATGTTGAACAGCACTGGGCCCAGGACAGAACCCTGCGGCACCCCACTAGTCTCTCCAGGATGAAAAGCAGCCATTCGTGATCACCCTTTTGGTTTGATCGGTCAACCAATTACAAATCCAACTAACAGTAGCCCTGTCCAGCCCACATTTTACTAGTTTCTTTGCAAGAATGTCATGGGGAACTTTGTCAAAGGGCTGACTGAAATCGAGATACGCTACATCCACAGCATTCCCTTCATCTATCAAACTAGTAACTCTATCATAAAAAGAGATAAGATTAGTCTGGCATGACTTATTTTTGAGAAATCCATGTTGACTTCTCGTGATTACCGCGTTGCTTTCTAAATGATTAGAAACTGACTGCTTAATGATCTGCTCCAGGATCTTTCCGGGTACTGATGTCAGGCTGACCGGGCGATAATTATTTGGGTCCTCTTTTTTTCCCTTCTTGAAGATGGGGATAACATTTGCTCTCTTCCAGTCTGCTGGAACTTCTCCTGTCCTCCAAGATTTCTCAAAGATTATAGCAAGCGGTTCCGAAATGACCTCTGCCAGCTCTTTTAATATCCTAGGATGCAATTCATCTGGCCCTGGAGACTTGAATTCGTCCAATGTGGGCAGGTATTCCTGTACCACCTCTCTACCTATTATGTGCCTCATTTCCTCTGCTTCCTCCCCTGCTCCCCAACCGCCAGGTTGAGTGCTTGTATCCTTCTGGGAAAAAACTGAGGCAAAGAAGATGTTTAGTAGTTCTGCCTTTTTTCTTCTCCCTGTGAGTAATTCGCCATCTTCTCTGCGCAGCGACCCTATTGTCTCCTTCTTTTTCCTTTTGCTGCGGACATATTTTAAAAAAAACCTTTTTATTGTTTTTAATGTCTCTGGTCAGCCTAAGTTCGTTCTGTGCTTTAGCCTTTCTGACCTCCTCCCTTCATCTCCTGGCTACTTGCTTAAATTCTTCTTTGGTGGTTTCCCCCTTCTTCCATTTCCTATACATGTTTCTCTTAACACTTAGCTCAGCTGAGAGTTCTTTAGTCAAGAGTAGTGGAGGTCAACAACTGGCTATGCAGAAGGTGCCACCCAGAACAATTTGGGGTTTTAAATCACAGTTTGCATTTTCACAAAGATGGTCTTCTGGCAATGGATGAGGTGCACCTTACAGCCATTGCCAGAAATATTTTTACTAAGAGTCTCACAAAGCTGATCAGGAGGGCTTTAAATTGAGTTTTGGTGGGGAGGAAACGGTATGTTATAGATAGAGCAGGCCAAGTGGTATTAAAGAACAACAGTGGGAGGAAAAGCAACTTTACTAAAGGGCTCGTAGGAAGAGCACATCATCTTAAATGCACAGAGCATGGGGAATAAACAAGATGAACTGGAACTCTTAATACAACAAAATAAATATGATATAATAGGCGTCACTGAAACCTGGTGGGAGGAGTCTCATGATTGGAATGTAGTAATAGGGGGGTATACCTATTTCATAGAAATAGAGCAAACAAGAAAGGAGGAGAGGTAGCTTTATATATCAAGGATGTTTTCACCTGTGAAGAGATCCATGACTTAAATCCAGGAAGCCAGGTAGAGGGCATCTGGGTAAGAATTGAGTGAGAAACAATTGGGATGTCATTGTGAGAGTCTATTACAGACCTCCAAGCCAGCCTGATGATTTGGATGATGCCTTCCTGGAGCAGATGACCACACATTCAAAAAGGAGAGATGCAGTAGTAATGGGTTAGCCCAATATATGTTGATAGTGAAACTCTGCCAAGAGCACAAGGTCCAACAAGTTCCTCACTTGCCTTGCAGACAGGTTCATTGTCCAGAAGATAGAAGAGGCAAGAAGGGGATCAGCTATTTTAGATCTGATCCTGACCGATAGGGATGACCTTGTTAATGGGGTGGAAGTGGTGGGATCCTTAGGTGGGAGTGACCATGATCTATTGGAATTTGTCATTCAGTGGAAAGGAGAAGGCAGGTGCAGCCAGACACACATTCCAGATTTTTAAAAAGCTGATTTCTGTAAACTTAGGAAATTACTGGCTGAAATTCCATGATCAAGAATACTGAAAGAGAAGGGAGATCAGGATGGATGGGAATTTTTTAAAAGTGAGATACTGAAGGCACAATTTAAAACTGTGCCAATAAGGAGGAAAAATGGGAGGTGTCTAAAGAAATCAGAATGGTTGACTAAAGAACCCTCAGCTCAGCTAAGTGTTAGAAGAAGTATGTACAAGAAATGGAAGAATAGTGAAATCACCAAAGAGGAATTCAAGCAAATAGCCAGGATACATAGGGAGAAGGTCAGAAAAGCTAAACCACAGAATGAAGCCAGGTTTGCCAGAGAGATTAAAAAGAATCAAAAGGGCTTGTTTAGATATGGCCACAGGGAAAGAATAATCAAGGAAATGATAGGGTTGCTGCGTGGAGAAGATGGCCAAGTACTAACGGGGGAAGAGAAAAGGCAGAACTACTTTCTTTGCCTGTCTTTGCCTTCTTTTCCTCAGATTTCTCCCAAAAGGAGAGAAGTACTCAACCTGGGGAGTGGGGAGCAGATGGGGAAGTGGGGGAAATGCAGCACAGAATAGGTAGAGAAGTAGTACAGGAATACCTGGCTATACTAGATGAATTCAAGTCTCTAGGGCCAGATGAATTACATCCAAGGATATTAAAAGAACTGGCAGAAGTAATTTCAGAACCACTGGGCAATAATATTTGAGAACTCTTGGAGAACAGGAGAAGTCCAGCAGACTGGAAGAGGGCAAATATTGTCAAAAAGGGAAAAAAAGAGGACCCAAATAATTATCACCCAGTCAGCCTGACATCAATACCAGGGAAGATCCTAGAGCAGATAATTAAACAGTCGGTTTGTAATTACTTAGAAAGCAATGTTGTGATCACTAAAAGTCAACATGGCTTTTTCAAAAATAAGTCATGTCAGACTAATTTTATCTCTTTTTATGGTAAGAGTTACAAGCTTGATAGATGAAAGGAATCTGGGGATGTAGCATATCTCGATTTCAGTAAGGCCTTTGCCAAAGTTCCCCATGACATTCTTGTAAAGAATCTAATAAAATGTGGGCTGGGCAGTGCTACTATTAGTTGGATTTGTAATTGGTTAACTGACCGAACCCAAAAGGTGCTCATCAGTGGCTGCTTTTCATCCTGGAAAGAAGTGACTAGTGGGGTGCCGCAGGGTTCTGTCCTAGGTCCAGTGCTGTTCAACATCTTCGTCAATGGCTTGGATGAAGGAATAGAAGCTGTGCTGATCAAATTTGCAGATGACCCCAAATTGGGAGTGGTTGCTAATATGCCAGAGCACAGGATCAAAATTCAAAATGACCTTAACAGATTGGAGATATGGGTGAAAGCTAACAAAATGAATTTCACAGAGAGGAATGCAAGGTCATACACTTAGGCAGAAAAAATGGAATGCACTAATATACGATGAGGGACATGTGGCTGGATGACAGTACATGTGAAAGAGATCTAGGGGTCTTGGTGGACCACAGGCTGAACTTGAGTCAGTCATATGATGTGGCAATCAAGAAACCTAATGCAATTCTTCATTGCATCAATAGGAGTATGGTGTCTAGATAAAGAGAAGTAATAGTACTACTCTATTCTGCTTTGGTCAGACCTCATCTGGAATACTGTGTCCAATTATGGGCACCTCATTTCAAGAAGGATATTGACAAGCTGGAGCATGTCCAGAGGAGGGTGACCAAAATGGTGAAGAGTCTAGAAGCGTGTCTTATGAGGAGTGGCTTAGGGAGCTGGGTATGTTTAGTCTGCAGAAGAGAAGGTTAAGAGGGGACATGATAGCCATGTTTAAATATTTGAAGGGATGTCATGTCGAGGAGAGAATGGGATTGTTTTCCACTGCTCCAGAGACTAGGACTAGGAGCAATGGATTCAAGCTGCAGGAAAAAAGATGCCACTTGAACCTCAGGAAGAGCTTCCTGACAGCCGGAGCTGTTTGGCAGTGAAATATGCTGCCTCGGATTGCGGTGGAGTCTCCTTCTTTGGAGGTTTTTAAACAGTGGCTGGGTGGCCATCTGGCAGGAGTGCTTTGATGTGAGTTCCTGCATGGCAGAATGGAGTTGGACTGGATGGCCCCTGTGGTCTCTTCCAACTCTATGATTCTCTAGAAAACGGGGAAATCAAATTTATATAATAAAAGCAAATGTTCTACCAAGTCTTTACTTTTATTTTCAAATGATCCTCATAATATGAAATGGAATATCTTTTTTCCACTGACAGAATAATATTTCCAGAATTGTTTGGCAAGCAAAGAAACTTAAAATAAAACTTAAAACATTGTCCAGTGCTAAAGAAAGAGGTAGCCTAGGATTTCCTAATATTAAACTGTAATGGGGCTTTTTGTTTTATATGGTTCAAAGAATTGATTTTGCTTAGAGATGAAAGACTACTGGAACTTGAAGGTCATGACTTAAGATTTGGTTGGCATGGTTATGTTGCGTACGATAAATTCAAAGCACATGCTGGCTTTAAAAAATCAAGTTATCAGAAAATCTCTTCTGTGAGTTTGGTCCAAATATAACCAAATATTTTTTCCTAAGATGTTACTAGTTACCTCACCTCTGGAAGCTTTTTTCAAAAAAGAATTAAAAACCAAAAATGGTTATATTATGATGATCTTTTGTTTATGGAGAAAGAAAATTGGAAGTTTAAGTCAAGAGAGATTTTCTCTAGGAAGGGCATAGACCTTAGTTGGTTTGCCTTTTTACAACTTAAAAAGAGATTTAAATAAGATGAGGGGGGGCTGATTAAAGAGGCTGGAGAAGATGAGTTTTACTTAGAATTGTGTAAGGAAGATGATCATGTAATCAAAAAAATATAAATATCTTCTGAAATCAGTTATGGAAGCTGAACCTGTAAAACAGTTTATGATAAGGTGAGGCTAAAACTTTGGGATCAATGTGCAAATGGAAGTGTGGGAAAAATGTGGACTAAAGATATAAAATATACTTTGTGTAGTAAGTTAAAAGAAAATATGTACAACGTGATGCATAGATAATATTTACTCTAGAAAGGTTGTCAAAATATCTAAGAATGCTTCAAACCAATATTGGGACTGTCAGGATAAGGAAAAGTCTAATTCAAAAAAATTTAAAGGTAGATTTTGCAATGTCACCAAAAACGTTCTTCTTGTGAATTATTGATAAAGAACTTCTTTGATCCGTGATAACAGCTACAAGAACACTGTTTGCCCAAACCTAGAAACAGATTGAGGCACCAATGATGGAAGAGTGGGTTGTTGCCCAAGTTGCAAAGTTGACAGACCAACTGAAGAAGTTTTCAAAGCCTGGAAACTATTTTAGATTTTTTAACAATAAGAAACCTCATTATGCAATAACCTGTGATTATGATTATTAGTGAGTCTGATAAGCTGAAAGTACATAGATCTATACTGGTAGAATACGACACACTGGATGCTTTCTTTTCATTAGAGTTTTTAGGGTGGGTCAGAGTTCTTCTGTGCTTTAGTGTCGTTAGGACGTAATTAGAGTAGTAGATTAGTCTTTTAGTATGGTTTTTGCTATTATGTTTTAGTTTGGTTCGATTTAGTTTAGTTATAAATGCATATTGTTTGTGTATAGTCTGTACCTAGAGCAGAAACATACATAGTTCCATAAGTGAAAATTCTGTCTGTATTTTTCTGTATCTGTGTGAAAATGCCTCTCAGAATATAGCTTGCACCCTGAAATACATGGACTTCTTCTTAAAGGGAATGGAAAGGCACCTCACCTTTCTCAACCTCTCATAGAATGAATTTCCATTTGAAGATGGAGGGACTTTGGGTGGCATTTCCCCCTGCCCTGTGCCTGGGACCCAAGGAAGAAGAATCAGGGAGATCTCCTTCTGCAAAAGAAGAGTTCTTTGGGGATCCACATTCCTCGAGTTCTATCTTAGTCCACAATCCTGTTTTCCATCAGTAGGAGAGCAGAGGTGTCCAGGAAGCCCATTGGCTTCGTAAGTAAGATTCAGAGGTAGACTGCACCTGGAAATGGAGGTACTTCCATCCCAGTGTAATTGAAAGTGGGATACATCCTGAGCTGAGGGCCAAACGGTTTCCCTTTTAAATGGATTTTTTTTTAATTTGCTCCATACAACCAATGATGTAAAGTATATTTTAGTAATATTTTTCCCTGTGTTTTTACCTATGTGTTTGTGAATCACCTTGCCAAGACTAAGTGCTTCTTGCTTCATGACATTTTCTGAAATGATTGTTACTAGCTCATATCTAATCCTTTGATCTGTCTTCTCCTTTGTGACAAATGTGGCAAGGCTTGAATATTTCCAATCCTAACGTTTGTTTGAATGGCGGTTTTTGGATCCAGACCCTCTGCCTCTTCTCAGCTGGTGTCAGCCTCCTTTGTGAAGATTCTGACTCAAGAACTGCTCTTGGGGTTCGTTGCAGATGTTTGAAACCAATGCAGGACTTTCTCCGGCTCCTCATCCTATAGGCCAAGAGCACATTGGCAACAGTTTGTTCTGGAGCCGTGGAGTTTGCTCTGAGAGGCCTTTCATCCTCCCTCTTGTTAACAGAGCTGCATCCAAACAGCCACAGAGTTATCATGGTAAACTAGGATGATAGAACATATAACCAAAATGCACTCTGGGGACAGAACTCTACCTCTCTCCCTGCGCTTGCAAAGACAAAAGAGAGAGAGAGAGGAGTGCTAAGACTGGAAGACCAGAATTCAAATATTTGCTCAGCCACAGAAACCTGGGAGATGACTGTTGGCATGTCCCACTCCTTTAGCCTCCAAACCTTGGAGAAGGTCACCATAAATTGGAGATTACTTGAAGGCACACAATGTACTATATAAAAGTCAAAGTTTGTCCGTGTCAGGTGAAGATCTTATATGATTGGCTGTGTGTCAGGCTAAGACTTCATATGATTGGCTGCCTAAGAACATTCTATGGAATCCTGGGGTTTGCAGTTCAGTGAGAGGCCTTTAGAATTCTCAGTGAGACAGCTCTGAATAGGCCAGTTGCTATGGAGACAAGGCCTAGCAGCAAGGAGGAGGGCAGTTGTATTTCTCAGGAACCCAACCTCTGTATGTTAATAACTGAATACAGATTGGTTTGCGGAATATGGGGGAAACTTACAGGTACTGGACAAGACAGTTTGGGGAATTAGAGACACAGGATCTCAAATCTTTCTAACAAGTATTATCTATGAGGAAATAAAATCCTGGGTAACGCTGGGTATATATGCTAGTAGCAAATATATATGTGTGTGTGCATTCTCTCTCCCCTGCCCCTCAAGAGGTTTGGGAGGAGCCTTTGCAAAGAGGTGTTTATTCATCTACTTAGTCAACCCTCAGTGATGACACCAGACCCACCTGAACAGTTACCTCAATCAGTGGCAGAGCTTGGAGTGTGTAGATGGGAAGTGGGAGGAGTAATGGCCACGGTGTATGGGGGGGGTGACCACGGTGCACGGGGCATGGCCACGGGGTATGGGGGCATAGCTACGAGCTGGGATGCCCCCAAAACATTGCTGCCAGGGACAAACCACCCCCATCACCCTCCTGTTGCTACGCAACTGCTCATAATATACATCACACCCACATATTACTACTACTACCACTAGTAATACTACTACTACTACTTCATTGCTGCCGCCACCACCTTTTTCCCCAGTTTGGGACTCAAGGCAGCTTTACACTAGTTTAAGAAAGGAAAGAAAACATAGTTAAATATCCAAAAGTCAAAAAGTGAGTATCAAATCAATCAATCAATCAATTTAAGGACATAACCCATAAAAAGCACAGCAGCACAACAAAAATAACAAATCGAAAACCCAGCACATTGTACATGACCCCTCCTGTCTAAACAGTCCTCAAAGGTCTGTTGAAATAGAAAAATCTCGAGCTGCTTAGAAGAGAGTGTAGGGAGGGTGGCAATCTAACCTCTGTGGGAAGGGAGTTCCAGAGTTAGGCCTGAGAAGTCCCTGATGCCCACCTGCCCACCAGATTTAGCTGGGAAGGCGGCAGGTTCGTATGGGAGAATATGATCCTTCAAATAACCTGGATCCGAGCCATATAGGACCTCAGAGGCTAGCAGCCAGTGAAGCTGTTGCAGCAAGGGAATTTTGTGTTCCAGAGGAGAGTGACCAAAATGGTGAAGGGTTTGAAACTTTAAACAACAAATAGCGCAGCCGTTAAACGTGTTCCAGCGGACAAAAGCGTTGGAGCTTACTTAGGCTTTAAATTAGTGGATAAAAAAACCACAAGAAATAGTTGTGTTAACAGAACTGCCCTAGGGAGCATCTCCAGAGAAGGAGTCAAAGCAATCTGAAAAACTTTTCCTTTGCGGGGAAATATATATCTACATCTACCTATCTCCCACTCTTCCCCTCTGGGTGCCTTTCTAGCAGGGCCTGGGTGGATGGGAGGCCACCTGGCACAGAGATTTGAGGGCTGGAATGGTACTCTGGGGAGGAGGTTCCGCATCCCCTGTCAGCCATGGAAACCCACTGGAACTCAGCTCGGGATTTTCCTGAAAAGGGAATTGTGACCCACCACAGAAGAGGGCTGAAGGTAAATCCAGTTTTGTTGTTATTGGAAAAGGGGTGGAGCATTAAAAAATTTGCACACACCTCCCGTCTTAGCAATGTGGGCAAAGTTATGGACTCCCAATTCCCAGAACCCTGCAGAATTCCCTTCCCTGCTGGAGAACAGGATGGGGGATATGTGGCTGGATTACAGTATGTGTGAAAAGGATCTAGGAGTCTTGGTGGACTGCAAACTGAACATGAGTCAGCAGTGTGATGCAGCAGCCAAGAAAGCCAACACAATTCTTGGTTGCATCAGTAGGAGTATGGTGTCCAGATCAAGGAAAGTAGTAGTGCCACTCTATTCTGCTTTGGTTAGACCTCATCTGGAATATTGTGTCCAGTTCTGGGCAACTCAATTCAAGAAGGATATCGATAAGCTGAAGCGTGTCCAAAGGAGGGCGACCAAAATGGTGAAGGGTCTGGAAGCCATGCCCTATGAGGAGCAGCTTAGGGAGCTGGGTATGTTTAGTCTGCAGAAGAGAAGGTTAAGAGGGGACATGATAGCCATGTTTAAATATTTGAAGGGATGTCATGTAGAGGAGGGAGCAGGCTTGTTTTCTGCTGCTCCAGAGACTAGGACAAGGAGCAACGGATTCAAACTACAGGAAAAGAGATTACACCTGAACCTCAAGAAGAACTTCCTGACAGTCATAGCAATAGCAATAGCGTGTATATTTCTATACTGCTTATCAGCGAAGTGCTCTCTAAGCGGTTTACACTGTTTTTAGCTAATTGCCTCCAACAAGCTGGGTACTTATTTTACCAACCTGCAGAAGGATGGAAAGCTGGGTCAACCTGGAGCCCAGCAGGCTCGAACTCACAACCTTGTGGCTGCAGAACCAGCATTTAACCACTGTGCCACCAGAGCTCAGGGTGCCCTCAGAGCTGTCTGGCAGTGGAATATGCTGCCTCAATGGAGTGTGGTGGAGTCTCCTTCTTTGGAGGTTTCTCTACAAGAGGCTGGATGGCCATCTGTTGGGAGTGCTTTGATGGGTGTTCCTGCATGGCAGGGGGTTGGACTGGATGGCCCCTGGGGTCTCTTCCAATTCTCTCATCCTATGATTCTGCTTAGCAATCTGGCTGCATTTCTTTGGACCGGTTGGTGTGTCTGAACACATCTTAAAGGCAGACACACATAGAGCACATTACAATATTTCCACTTCTTAAAGGAGGGTGGAGGAACCTTCTCTAGTCCACTCCAGTGAATCATGAAGAAATCTCCAAAGCCACTGACCCTACCTCTCAGAGTAATGTGCAGAAAGTGAGCGCAGCCGTGGATGCTCAAGGTCACTATAAGCAAAACAGGAGAGAAATGGGACTAAGAGAATAAACATTTATTGCAGTCTTAGAGCTCCATCTTGTGGCTGTGACTCCCACAGTTAAAAAGCGTGACAGTCCTTCCTTTTCCCTTTCCCGGCTGCCTTCTGGGGCTTTTTTCTTCCTCCCACTTTCCTCCCAAATGATTGGGTGCAGGTGGGGGGTGGGAATGTAGTCTGAAGCTAAAACCTCCCCTGGAAAGAGAATGCTCAGTAGGGTAAGAGGGTCAAAACCAGAGTACAATGGGCCTTTTCTGAGAAAGGCTGGTACCAAAAGCACTAGGATGTGCTGGGCAGGCCTGGGAACAACACTAGAGAACTCACATATGTCAAAGACTATTCTTTTTATTTGTGTTCAAATCTTTTTTACTGAAAAATATATTAACAATAACAACAAAATTTATTTATACATTACTATAGGTTACAGACAAATTCAAAACATAAAACAGGAAAGACCAGAAGACCTAACCTAACCTAAAAAGTCTATATAATAGACATCTAGCTAAGAAATTCCCTATGTCCTTCCTATATGAAATTCCTTCTTTCCACCTATAAATGCTTAACTCTTCTTACTCTTTCATAGATGATTACACTCAACATTCATATACATAATTACATAGTTGACTATTCTTTTTATTGATACAGCTGCCCCTCGACATTCTCTAGGATTAGGGGTGCAATATTCTTGTAAAAGTGGGGGGGATATGTGATGTTTAATTTTTAAAAGGAAAAAAAAAATTAAAAGTTAACTGGCTTTGAAGTAATAAGATTATAATTAATAATAGTAATAGGTTAAATGGAAGCCGAAAATATAGAATTAAGAATGAAATTATAATATTAAAAATGAATATAATGAAAATAAGAATTAAAGATAGGTAACAAAAATGTATAAGCTGTATGATATGGAATAAGCTGAATAAGGTTATGATTTCAAGTGTAAAAGAGAAAAAAAATAATGTAAGTTTATGTTGTTTAAAGGGAGAAAAAAATTTTTTTTCACTATTATGTATAACACATGGTGTTTAATTTTTTGCTTTTGTTTTTCAGTTATATAATCAATAAAAAATTATTATAAAAAAAGAAGTGGGGGGATCACAAATATCAAAATGTGTGCATGTCTATGGGAAGGGGGCTGAGGCATGGTGGGGAGAGGAGGCACTCAGGGTCCAAACGAGGGAAAAGAGAGCAAAGGGGGGAACAACTTGGTGGCCCTATACTTCCTTTTTCTTGCCCATCTTTTTTCCTTGGGTACAGAGGAAGCATCAGGAGAGAGTTTGTGGTGCTGAAAAATTGGACTGTGATCCATGCTTAGCTCGTGGATGAGGAGAAGAGCCAAAGACAGGATTTTAAAGGGCTGAATTTTAAAGAGCTGCCAAGAGGGAAGATGCCCCCAGAAAAGAAGGGAAGGGGGGAAGGGTTGGAGAAATTTGCAAATAATCAAATCTATGAAATTGAGACCTGCAAAGGTGGAGGGCTGACTGTCGTTAAATGCCAAGAAACCATCCAGAAGAGAATAAAATAGCCTTGGACGCTCACTTCTGTGTTGGCCTCACTCACCAGCCACACGATAATGGGTGGGAGTGACCTCACAACCTGCAAAAATTCCACAGGCAACACTTTCTAGACCTGCTCTGAGCAAAATGTCTGTATTCCAGAAAGCAGGTCATAAAACTGGGTTTTCAGATAGTCACACCCAGTCCTCTACTATTACATGGAAGTGATGCAGGAAGCCACAGAATTCCACAAAATGGGTGCTATCTATGGAAGTTTTGCAGGTTATCAGGTCATCCCCCACCTAGTCTTATGCAGCTGGTAGATTCGGTGGGCCTGTGGCCTACTTGGAAGTTGGCATTCGGGGTGCATTACTGTGTCCCAGATTGTTCCTGTGCATTAAGGGGGTAATAAAAGCATCCTAGGTGGCACATTTGAGTTCTCAAATATCATAGAATCATAGAATCATAGAAATGTAGAGTTGGAAGAGACCACACAGGCCATCCAGTCCAACCCCCTGCCATGCAGGAACACCCTCAAATCAATCCCGACAGATGGCCATCCAGCCTCTGCTTAAAAACCTCCAAGGAAGGAGACTCCACTACACTCCGAGGCAGCAGATTCCATTGCCGGACAGCCCTGACTGTTGGGAAGTTCTTCCTGAGGTTCAGGTGGAATCTCCTTTCCTGCAGCTTGAATCCATTGCTCCTTGTCCTGGTCTCTGGAGCAGCAGAAAACAAGCCCC
This sequence comes from Ctenosaura bakeri, assembly GCA_948474755.1. Classification (NCBI taxonomy): domain Eukaryota; kingdom Metazoa; phylum Chordata; class Lepidosauria; order Squamata; family Iguanidae; genus Ctenosaura; species Ctenosaura bakeri. The sequence continues at coordinate 216,346 of CAOLHI010002305.1, forward strand.
CTCCTTCCTCTACGTGGCATCCCTTCAAATATTTAAACATAGCTATCATGTCCCCTCTTAACCTTCTCTTCTGCAGACTAAACATACCCAGCTCTCTAAGTCTATCATCATAGGGCATGGCTTCCAGGCCTCTCACCATTTTGGTCGCCCTCCTCTGGACTTGCTCCAGTTTGTCAATATCCTTCTTGAATTGGGGTGCCCAGAACTGGACACAGTATTCAAGATGGGGTCTAACCAAAGCAGAGTAAAGTGGTACCAGTACCTCCCTCGATCTAGACACCATACTCCTATTGATGCAGCCGAGAATTGCATTGGCTTTCTTGGCTGCTGCATCACACTGCTGACTCATGTTCAGCTTGTGGTCTATGAAGACTCCTAGATCCTTTTCACACGTACTGCTATCCAGCCACGTGTCCCCCGTCCTATATTTCTGTATTCCATTTTTTCTACCTAAGTGTAGGACCTTACATTTCTCTCTGTTGAATATTGTTCTCAAGCATCCATTCCTGGTCCATCTCAATGCCTTTGGCCTCAGTCTCGCTCAAAAATGGCCCATGGGGTCCCTTGTGTTTCTTTTTCAGCTTTTACCCAGGCCCCCCTGCCCCTGGCTGCTGTTGTTACGCTCCAGTCCATCAGTATTCATGTAAACTCAACTTTATTGAGGACGATGTACTTAGCAGCTCAGCAGAGGCCAAAGAGGGCAGCCAGAATTTGAGAGAAGCACAACCACCATCAGTTATGTTTTCCCCTCCATTTTCCCAAAGTTCTGCTCAAATTTTCTTCAAAGGGGCAGGAATATGGTATCAATGAATAAAAGCAAGGAGTGTAAACTGTGAGAAAAGTAAGGAAATCCAATTACTTTTCATTCTGTTGCTCTTCCTGCATCTTCTCCTCTTCTTCTTCCACCACCAGGGGTTATGGCTGCTGACTGACTCCAATCCCATTTGTACTGGACCACCTCCTTCTCTTCCCTTCCATTGTCCTTGCTGGGCAACACAATGCTCTGCACCAGACAGGCTACATGATTGTGCATACATGTGTAAGGTCAAGGAGTTATTTAAAAAAAAAAAAAAAAAGCCTTTCTGAGGTGAAGAGTACATAGTAACATGCATTCCCCATACCAAATTGGCTAAGCGATCGCCTGTATATACATTGGGCCCTCCATACCCACTGGGGTTTGGTTCCAAGACCCCAGTGGATACCAAAATCCGTGGATGCTCATTATAGTCGATGATGTGACACAGAATCATAGAAATGTGGATTTGGAAGAGACCACACGGGCCATCCAGTCCAACCCCCTGCCATGCAGGAACACCCTCAAAGCACTCCCAACAGAGGGCCATCCAGCCCTGCTTAAAAACCTCCAAAGAAGGAGAAGACATGCATGTTTTTGCACAAATGCTGCTACCATTTTAGATACAAGGAAAGAACGCTCTGTGAGACCTCAAATTCACACATGCAGAAGTCATGCATGACAGCCCAGTGTACTCACGGCTGAAGGCTTACAGATATATATACACCTGTATGTTTGTGTGTATGTATAAGGGTGTGTGTGTGTGTGCATGTGTCTAAACATTTCTAAGGCTAAGACTGTCTGGTAATACACCCCTCTCCCTGCACAAGATGTGCAATTTTGCATACATGCAAGGGTTTGGGGCTAAAAGTTCAGAGGCAAACATAGGCCATGTCACTGTGTGTCTTCGCTTAGGCTCCTGGTCAGGAAAGAAAGGCTGCCACTTCTTGCAAAACAAAGCCAAGCCAGAAAGACAAACACCTGACCAGGTGAACATCTTGGGACCAAAGCCACACCCTGCTGGTCCACCACCAGATGGGGATCAGAGCAGAGCCTGAACAAGGACATTGGCCACAAATAAAAAGGGAAGGAAACGCACATGTTATGCGAGAGAAAAACCCTGAAAAACAAGATCATTTCCACCCCATGGTTAGGTCCTGAGAACAGGAAGATGTCAGGATTTAACCTGAGAATCAATGGACAACATGTGTCAGTGTAGGACTAGAAAGGGGATAGAACTGCATTTTCAGCCCCGTGTAGACTGCCTCCCTCAGCCAAGAAAAGAAAGTATTTCAAATAATTCAAAGGTTTATTGAATGATCATCTAAGTTCAATATACTTTAAAACCACATGTCTTAAATCAAAAAGGAGATTATAATCAAAGGGGATTGTAATACAAGACAGAATCTAGACCAGTGGTTCTTAACCTTTTCTTTACTGGGGACCCCTTGCAAATATAATTTGTTGGCAACAGCCCTCAAGACTTAACTCAAGATCTAAATATTTAAATATTTTAAAATTTAAAGTTGTCTAGAAACAAGGATTCAAATCCCCACTCAAGATATTGGTGACCGTAGGCAAGTCACATTCTCTTAAGCTTCAGAGGAAGCTAAAGGCATAGCCCCTTCCGAAAAAATCTTGCCAAAAAAACCCTGTGATATGTTTCCCTTAGAGTTGCCATAACTCAGCTGACTTGAAGGAGCACAGCAACAAAGTGCTGCTGACTAGCCATCATGTCTCTCCTTCTGAAAACTGATTTATGCCAACTCTAAGGTGAAACTGTCATAAAGGTTTTCTTTGCCTCTCTCTGAGGCTGAGAGACTTGTCTGAGGTCATGTAGTGGGTTTCCATGGCCAAGTGAGGATTCAAACCCCGGTCTCCAGAATCACAGTTTGGATGTATGCACACACTTGCCACCATGTCCCTTTCATCGAGGATGCTGCAGTGGGGGTGGTGGTGCAGGCACAGAAACTGCTCTTTCGTTTGCAAATGAGAACAGTTTGGCCACGTGCATACACCTGCTGCTGTGTTCCTCCATGCCTATACCCCCCTGCTGACACGTCCCTGACAAAGGGACACAGTGGCAAGCGTGTGCATGCAACCAAACTGCTCTCATTTGTCAATGAGGGAGCAGTTTCGGCACATACACACACAGACCCACTACCATGTCCCTGTTACTGCTGCTGGTATATGGCAGCAGGGTTTTGTGGACCAGCAAGGGTCCCCGGACCCCAGGTTAAGAACCACTGATGTAGATGAACTGCCTCCCTCAACAAAAGGTATTTCATGCTACTGTTATTTCTTCTCTTTCTTTCTAGTGAGGACTCTCTTGTGCTTCAAAAAGCTTAAAACCTGAACAAATCTTTTCCCATTCTGCTGGTGTTTGCATGGTTTCTCCTGTGTGGACTCTCTGATGAGTCAAAAGGTGTGACTTCTGAGCAAAACATTTCCCACACTGCTGGCATCTATATGGTTTCTCTCCAGTGTGGACTCTCTGATGATTCACAAGGGTTGACTTTTGAGCAAAGCATTTCCCACACTCCTGGCAACTATATGGTTTCTCTCCAGTGTGGACTCTCTGATGAGTCACAAGGACCGATTTCTGAGCAAAGCATCTCCCACACTCCTGGCATCTGTAGGGTTTCTCTCCTGTGTGGACTCTCAGATGCCTCAGAAAGTTTGAAATCTGAGCAAAACATTCCCCACACTGCTGGCAATTGTATGGTTTCTCTCCTGTGTGGACCTTTTGATGAGTCACAAGGTTAGAGTGGCAAGCAAAACCCTTCCCGCATTCCTGGCATGTGTATGGTTTCTCGCCTGTGTGGACTCTCTGATGCTTCAAAAAGTTTGAAAACTGCGTAAAACAGTTCCCACACTCCTGACATTTGTATGGTTTGTCTTCTGTGTGGACCCTCTGATGAGTCACAAGGTTTGAGTGACAAGCAAAACCAATCCCACATATCAGGCATCTGTATGGTTTCTCTCCTGTCTGGGCTCTTGTGTAGCTCACAAAATGTGAATTGTAAGCAAAACATTTTCCACTCTCTTGGTGCTTGCATGTTTCTTGTGTTGAGCACACTTCCTGATGGCTCTCAGAGTGCAAACCTTTAGTGATATGTATTCCAGACACCTCACATTCAAAATGTCTCTTTCCAGTTTGGGCTGTCTTGTGAAGAGGAAACTCAAGCTTTTGGGCAAAACATTCTCCCCACACTGTGCATTTGTACAGCTCGTCAGTGGCACCATGTTCTTCTTCCGTGTGGGTTTGCTGCTGTCTAGCAAGATCCAGTTTGTGCTCACTGTGCACATTTATTTCGCTCCAGTTATCTCCTAGGAAGAAGGACAAGCACAGAAAAGACTCAATCCCAGTGTTCAGAGAGGAAAGACCTTTGGGAACAACAAGGGAACAAGAGAGCTCCAAATCCCAAAGGAAAAGAAACATGAGGAAAAGAGGCGCTACTGTAACTGTCCCCCCCGCCCCGTTCCTTGATATTGGTCACAATAGATAAATGGAGCCCCTTGATACACCTGAAGACAAGGATCTGGGAATAAACTGCTTCCAGGGAAGTCATTGCTTTCTGGCCCTATTCTGGACTTTCCCAGAGGAAACTCCCTGTCCACACAGCATTAGACTGTACATGAAAGAAACCAAAGCAGGAAATGGAAGCTTTATTGTAAGGCACTTTGAATCCCATTTGGGGAGAAAACAAGAATATAAATCAAAGGCATACATACAAACATAAATGCTGAGCAAGGGGGCTGGACTGAGGAAGTCACTTGAGAGCTTCATGGCTAGACTGTGATTGGGACCCTGACTTTGGTGAGGGTCAGGGACCCAGAGAGCCTCTAAGGTAGGAGTGGACAACTGATGGAAATTAACAGACTGTGCTGGGTCCCGGGAGACCTTAGAGGGGCAGATCCTATGCTGTCTCTGATGAAGAATGTTTGATTCTAAATATCCCCAAACATCCCTGGGGTAAGTGGAAGCAGTTTTGCCACTTTGGGGTCCCCTCTGAGCCATTTTAAGCCAAAAGGAAATTGGAGGTCTCTCTAGGGCCTAAATTGGCCAAAAAAAGGGTCCAAACCCTTGGCAAAACTGCTCTGGGGTATGTTGGGAGGAATCCAGGGACAGAAAACATTAGCCTCCATGGTTCCTTTGTACAGAATCCTGTGACTGGCAGCTTAAGATGAGCTATTTAGAACCCTCAGCCACAGAAGTCTAGCGCCACAAGAAGTTGCCATGATAGTTAAAGTGGAATCATAGCACTATGACAGTGTAGTGTGAAAGACTTTCAGTCTCCATAGGAAAGGCAATGAGTTCACATTTCTTACCCAGGAAGGAAAAGTTCTCATAGTTTTCCATCATGACATTCTCATACAAAGATCTTTGGTTCTGATCCAGCAGGTTCCATTCCTCCTCTGTGAAATACACAGCCACATCCGCAAAGGTCACCTGCAACAGAAAACAGCCCTCATCTAGACAGAGCTCATCAAGTGAAAAGGGAAACACACAATGGTTCACCAACAGAATTTGATTCCTTCAGAATACAGACACAAAGAGGCAGGCCTGAACAGCCTCCTATCTCTTTCCATTTACAGTGTGCCCTCCATATATGCAGGGGTTCATCAATCACAGAATCATAGACCCCAGTTGGAAGAGACCCGAGGGGCCATTGAGTCCAACCCCCTGGTATGCAGGAACACCCATCAAAGTATTCCCAACAGATGGCCATCCAGCCTCTGCTTAAAAACCTCCAAAGAAGGAGACTCTACCACACTTCAAGGCAGCACATTCCACTGCTGGATAGCTCTGACCGTCAGGAAATTCTTCCTGAGGTTCAAGTGGAATCTCCTTTCCTGCAGCTTAAATCCATTACTCCTCGTTCTGTTCTGGTGGAACCATTATCTGGTGTCCCAATATCTTTAATGGATGCCATATGCTAATAATGAACACAATGCTTCGTGCAACCTTGGATTTGTGTGTGCTGACATCACACCACAAGAGAGCACACTGTGATTTCTCATATGATGGGAGATTTTATTTAGCGCTGGCATATTTACCCAGCATTGGTCGGGATTTTATTTTCTCATAGGTAATACTGGTTTAAAATACCTTAAGAATTACTTTACTTTAGAAATTAGACGCGTATGTCACTTTAGTTTATCTCACGTATGCCTCGCAAAAGTTTTCTGGCATCCTTATTGCCGCTAGGCTAGGTCCAAGTGCTCTCTGGCTGAGAATTCTGAAGGCCCCTCCCTAAACTGTAAACCCCAGGATTCCATAGAATCTTTATAGGCAGCCAATCATATGAGGTCTTCTCACCTCACACAGCCAATCCTATGAGGCCATCATCTGCCTGACACAGAAAAAACTCACAAATGTTGACTTTTATAAATTAGATGTGGAAGTTCTTCCATAAAGGTTTTCCCAATCTGCGTTACTAACAGGCAATAAACAGCTGTTTTGTTTTTCTCGTATTTCCAGCCTGCATGGTAAGGTTCTTTAACTGCATAAGGCTGAGAACACCACAGGGATCTCCTATTCTTTGCAAGTGAAAATACAAGAACAACAAATTAAATAATCAGCAATTGATGTCTCTCACAGCAACTCAAAACCAGATGCTTGAACCAGGTGCCTCACTCCACCAAACCTGCGCCAAAGCCCTGAGTTTAATGCTAACACAGACATAGAGTATGTGATGCTGACAGGTCTCAGAGATACTCTGAGGGGCCACCACTGGGCAGGAAGGTCTCTGTCTCACCTCCCCTGGCCATTTCAACCCCTTGTGGCCCTCTGTAGCAGAATCCTCCCAATGGTTTCTGTACTCTTTTACTGCTTACCATTCCATTGCAAAGAAATAGGTGGTGAATATTAACCTGTTTGAAGGGCATCTTTCCTGCAGTTATTTCCATGGAGGAGAAATACAGCAGAGACTCTCCTCTCTCCCTACGTTTGGAGACCAGGCAGGCCGATCTTGGACCTATGCACACCTGCAGCAAGTACAAACAGAGATATTTGACATGCATACAGATTTATACAGTTTCCATGGACCAGCAAAGATACAACTAAATGGATCTGAGAGCAAATCAAATCTGAAATTTCCCAAGAAGACAATACAGCTAAATGGAGACTAGCATATTTTGGTAAGGTTCTGCCTAAATTTCCAGTGCCCCCCATATGTGAAAAATTTCACAAATCTCACTGCTACCAGCAAGACTGGGGGTTTTCACTTATCCTCAGCTCTGCCACAATGTAAGGACATCCCCCCGTCCCACTCCTATGGCTACCAACTCTGAGGACCCACTAGATGTTCTCAACGAAACACACACACACACACTGTTCCTGGAGACTAAAAGTGTGTAAAACACGGAAACAGTACTTTATTAGCAGAAGTTGAACATAATAAAACAGATTAATAATACATTTAAAACAAAGATTCTACTCTCACTCACAGCCTTCTCTTAGCTAACTCAGATTCTTAAACACCACTCCTTAAATCTTAAATCCAGCTGACGGACTCTCTTCACCCTCATCCTCACTCACTCAACATCCCATTCAGATGAGACAGTGGGCCCCTCTATTCATGGCTGGGTTAGCATTTGCCTCCATGCAAACATAAACAAAACAAATAATTCACAACAATTATCTACTTTGTGTGTTTTGATTAATTTATATAAAGTGTACTTTACAATTTATGTTTTAACATAAATATGAAATTCAAAGAACAAGTCACTGAAATGGATCTTACAATTTTTCTCACACTGCTGGTGTCTTTTATGTTCCCTTTCAATGGTATCAATAATATTTAAAAGCAGATTGGTTCTCTTCTCCTCAAGAGCAGTCCTGATATCCTGGTCAACAGCTTCCTTCTGAGGGAACAAAAACAGTTTACTGAGCATCTACGCACACCTAAGGAAATTAAAGGTGTTTACAATATTATTTAACAATTACTGGTAAGACATTTAAAAGAGCTTTACAGTAGGTCCTCCACAGTAACAGAATCCCTGCTAAAATAAAAACAAAAAAAAAACAGCAAATGACTGCGGGCAGCAGCAGGAGGAGAGATGAGGGGTGATTTCCCCCGTTCACTCTCTTGCTGCCCCCTGCATGCATGATCGTGCAGACAGCTGCAGTAGGAGACCATGGTGGGGAGATCTTCACCCCTTCACTCTCTCGCCACCCCCCCACCCGCACAATTGCATGGGCAGTGGCACAAGAGAGGATGAGTGAGGAAAGATCTTCCTCCCTTCACTCTCCCACTCCCCCATGTGTGATCGTGTGGGCAGCGGTGCAGGAGAGGGCGAGTGAGGAAGGATCTTCCCCCCTTCATTCTCTCATCCCCCCAACCCATGTGATTGCTTGGGCAGTGGCGCAGGAGTGGGTGGGTGGGAAAAGATCTCCCCCCTTCACTCTTTCCCCCACACACACCTGCACATGTGATTGTGCAGGCAGCAAGAGCAGGAGAGCATGGGGAGGAGATCCAGACCCAGAGTTTCAGCACAGAAGTTTGCAAAAGCTTTATTCAGAAACTTTAGAGTAAGAGCAGCAATCGTGCTGGCAGCCACCAGCAGGAAAGCATGCAAAGGGGAGGAAAGTGGGCGCTGTGAATAATCAAACTCACAAAAGTCAAACCCACAAATGTGGCAAGAGAACTGTACAACCAAACTGTCTTCCTATTTTAAAATCTACTTTTATTTTCTAATGGAAACAACACTGTTACTCTCCCAACAATCCACGCCTTCACGTAAAGATATTATTTACAGATACCTGCAATATTTAAAAACAGAGGGGTTCCATTCTCCTCAGGAGCCGCTCTAAAGTCCCTGCTAAAAAGCCCAGGGCTGGATTCTTCTGAGCAAAAGCGATCCTCTGAATATGTGCAGTGTACCCTAGCTGAAAAGAAAAGGGGAGGGGAGCAATGATTTTAGAATCATAGAATCATAGAAATGTAGAGTTGGAAGAGACCCCAGGGGCCATCCAGTCCAACCCCCTGCCATGCAGCAACACCCATCAAAGTATTCCCGACAGACGGCCATCAAGCCTCTGCTTAAAAACCTCCAAGGAAGGAGACTCCACTACACTCTGAGGCAGCAGATTCCACTGCCGGACAGCCCTGACTGTCAGGAAGTTCTTCCTGAGGTTCAGGTGGAATCTCCTTTCCTGCAGCTTGAATCCATTGCTCCTTGTCCTGGTCTCTGGAGCAACAGAAAACAAGTCCCCTCCTTCCTCTACGTGGCATCCCTTCAAATATTTAAACATGGCTATCATGTCCCCTCTTAACCTTCTCTTCTGCAGACTAAACATACCCAGCTCTCTAAGCTGCTCCTCATAGGGCCTCATGGCTCCCAGGCCCCTCACCATTTTGGTCGCCCTCCTCTGGACTTGCTCCAGCTTGACCATGTCCTCCTTGAATTGGGGTGCCCAGAACTGGACACAGTATCCAAGATGGGGTCTAACCAAAGCAGAGCAGAGTGGTACCAGTACCTCCCTCGATCTAGACACCATACTCCTATTGATGCAGCCGAGAACTGCATTGGCTTTCTTGGCTGCCGCATCACACCGCCAACTCATGTTCAAAGCCCTGACCGCCAGGAAGTTCTTCCTGAGGTTCAGGTGGAATCTCCTTTCCTGCAGCTGGAATCCATTGCTCCTTGTCCTGGTCTCTGGAGCAGCAGAAAACATTTTATAGCCTATTGGGGTCACAACCAACTGTCCCCTCTTTCCCCCCTATCTTGTTCAGAGGGAGATTTCTTGACCATGGAAATTGAACAGGCTCCCCCACCTGCTTGCAAAGCTCCCCCTCCATTTCTCCCCACAAAAGCCCACTTCCCTTCCAAGCACAACCAGAGGCAAGGAGGCACCTAGATAGAGCCTGGGTGCAAAATAAGATTGGCAGGCTTTAAAAAAAAAATATGGGAGACTTTAGCAAACGATACAACAGCGTGAGAGGTTAAAAACAATTAAAACCCACGCACACCCTTCTATTTAAAATATAAAAAATAAAATATAGACTAGACCAGTCCCCCCTCCCCAGCAAAGCTACTGAAGAAAGAGGTTCGAGGGAAAGGCAGGGAGGTCTATTGGAAATTTATTCATTCCCAGGCGTGTCTCTTTGTTTAGTCCCCCCCCACTCCCCGGAGTCCTTACCTGGGACCCTCTTTCTTCCTCGCTTTCTTTCCTTCTGGGGCAAATCCGTGGCCTTTGGAGGAGGAAAAGAAGGAGAAAGGAAGACAAACCCCCCTCCGACCCCCCCCTCAGCCCTCCGAGGAGCAGAGAGTTCCACTTCCTAGAGAGGCCGGAAGCGTCGCTGAGGGGGAGGGATAAGAGGGAGGCACCTATTGAATTTCCTCGGCGGGGGAGGGAGGGATTTTGGGAGGAGGCGGGGGAGGATGTGGAGGGAGAAGGAGCCCCTATATGCTTTTTAGGAGGGAAGGGAGGAGGAGGAGGAGGGGGTAGCCCCTTTTTTGGGTTCCTGACGGGGGGGGCCTGGAGGGAGGGAGACTTTGTGGGAGAAAAGAAGACCCCCTTTTCCAGAAAAGCCACCGAGGCTCCTCCAATCGGAATCGTAGAGCCACAGAGTTGGAAGAGACCCCCAGAGGCCATCCAGTCCAACCCCCTGCTATGCAGGAACACCCATCAAAGCCCTCCCAACAGATGGCCATCAAGCCTCTGCTTAAAAACCTCCAAGGAAGGAGACTCCATCACACTCTATTCAGGCAGTATATTCCACTGCTGGACAGCCCTGACTCTCATGAAGTTCTGCCTGAGGTTTAAGTGGAATCCCCTTTCATAGAATCATAGAAATGTAGAGTTGGAAGAGACCCCAGGGGCCATCCAGTCCAACCCCCTGCCATGCAGGAACACCCTCAAAGCACTCCCAACAGATGGACATCAAGCCTCTGCTTAAAAACCTCCAAGGAAGGAGACTCCACTACACTCCCAGGCAGCAGATTCCACTGCCGGACAGCCCTGATGGTCAGGAAGTTCTTCCTGAGGTTCAGGTGGAATCTCCTTTCCTGAAGCTTAAATCCATTGCTCCTTGTCCTGCTCTCTGGAGCAGCAGAAAACAAACCCACTCCCTCCTCATGACATCCCTTCAAATATATAAACATGGCTATCATGTCCCCTCTTAACCTTGGGCCTTTGCACACTGCACTGTTATGACGCTATTATTCCACTTTCAACATCCTGTGGAATCCTGGGGTTTGTGGTTTAGGGAGGGGCCTTTAGAATTCCCAGCCAGGGAGCTCTTTGGCCTCAGGAAACTACAAACCCCAGAATTCCACAGAAGGTTGAAAGTGGAATAACAGCGTCATAACAGTGCAGTGTGGAAATGGCCCTTCTCTTCTGCAGATTAAACACCCAAGTCCCTAAACTGCTCCTCAGAGGGCATGGCTTCCAGACCCTTCACCATTTTGGTTGCCCTCCAGCCTCTGCTTAAAAACCTCCAAAGAAGGAGACTCCACCACACTTCCAGGCAGCAGATTCCACTGCTGGATAACTGACCGCCAGAAAGTTCTTCCTGAGGTTCAGGTGGAATCTCCTTTCCTGCAGCTTGAATCCATTGCTCCTTGTCCTAGTCTCTCGAGCAGCAGAAAACAAGCCCGCTCCCTCCTCTACATGGCATCCCTTCAAATATTTAAGCATGGCTATCATGTCCCCTCTTAACCTTCTCTTCTGCAGACTAAACATCCCCAGCTCTCTAAGATGCTCCTCGTAGGACCTCATGGCTTCCAGACCTTTCACCATTTTGGTCGCCCTCCTCGACATGTTCCGGCTTGTCGACATCCTTCTTGAATTAAGGTGCCCAGAACTGGACACAATATTCCAGATGAGGTCTAACCAAAGTAGAATAGAGTGGTACTATTATTTCCCTTGATCTAGACACTATACTCCTATTGATGCAACCAAGAATCTCATTGGCTTTCTTGGCTGCCGCATCGCATGGCTGACTCATGTTCAGCTTGTGATCTACCAAGACTCCTAGGTTCCTTTCACATGTATTGTTACCCAGCCACGTGTTCCCCATCCTATATTTGTGCATTTCATTTTTTCTGCCTTGGTGTAGGAGCTTAAATTTCTCCTGTTGAAACTCATTTTGTTAACTTTGGCCCAGCTCTCTAATCTGTCAAGGTCATTTTTAATTTTGATCCTGTCTTCTGGGATATTAGCAACCCCTCCCAATTTGGTGTCATCTACAAATCTGACCAGGGTGCTCTCTATTCATTCATCCAAGTCATTGATGAAGATGTTGAATAGCACTGGACCCAGGACAGAACCCTGTGGCACCCCGCTTGCTGTGAGCCCTCCTCCTCTCCCCTCTTAGGGGTCTCTGTGGGGCCGAAAGATTTGGGAGGGAGTGTGAAGGGAAGAATCACAGCCTTGCTGGTCAGGTGCGTTGGGAGGATTTGGCTCTTGGCCTGGCTTGGGAGGCCTTCCTTGGGGCACCTGGAGGGGTGAGGGGACTTATGGGATGCCAGAAGGCCAGAATAGCAGAAAATGCAGTTTAAAAGGGGGAATGGAAGCAGAAAGAGACAATGGAGGAGTTTCTGCTTCTGAGAGGGCAGAAATGGTGGGAATTGTGGGGGGGGGTATGGAAAGGTGACTCTCTTGTCATCCTCCATACTGCTAGAAAAGGGGGCAGAGGGGAACTCTTTAATTCTCCTGGTGCGAAGAAGTGAAGAGGAGGGAAAAGAGCCAAGCTTTGGGGAGATTTGCAGTAGTATGTATGAGACCTGAGGCAGGCATGATTGGGGAGAGGAATGGGATGAGGTGTTATCTAAATGCAAAAAGCTCCTCCACCCCAAAAATATTGCTTTGTTTGAGGCTCCCTCTGTTTCCCTGTCCCCTGCAAAGCTCAGTCATGGTGAAGGTAGGACAGAGGAGGAGATCATTTCTTCTGCTTAATTGTGGAGTGGAGGGAAGAGGTGGGGATTGAACTTGACCTCACTCCGATTTTGCCCCCCAGGAAGGTGGCTGCTCTCCTTCTCTCTAATAATCTCTGAAGACGCACGTCCAGGCCTTGGCCTGCAGGTTAGTGAAGGGGTCCAACAAGTTCAGATGAATGAATTCCAACAGAATGTAAAGCAAACTTGGGGGGGAGAGGGAGGGAGGCTGAATGCATCAGGGACATAGTAGATTGGAGAGCTGGGCCAAGGCGAACAAAATGAAATTCAACAGAGAGAAGTGTAAGGTCCTACACTTAGGTAGAAAAAATGGAATACAGAAATATAGGATGGGGGACACGTGGCTGGATAGCAATACGTGTGAAATGGATCTAGGAGTCTTAATAGACCACAAACTGAACATGAGTCAGCAGTGTGATGCGGCAGCCAAGAAAGCCAATGCAATTCTCGGCTGCATCAATAGGAGTATGGTGTCTAGATCAAGGGAGGTACTGGTACCACTCTACTCTGCTTTGGTTAGACCCCATCTTGAATACTGTGTCCAGTTCTGGGCACCCCAAATCAGGAGGGATATTGACAAGCTGGAGCAAGTCCAGAGGAGGGCGACCAAAATGGTGAGAGGCCTGGAAACCATGCCCTGTGGGGATAGACTTATAGAGCTGGGTATGTTTAGTCTGCAGAAGAGAAAATTAAGAGGGGACATGATAGCCATGTTTAAATATCTGAAGGGATGCCATGTAGAGGAAGGAGAGGGCTTGTTTTCTGCTGCTCCAAAGACCAGGACAAGGAGCAATGGATTCAAGCTGCAGGAAAGGAGATTCCACCTGAACCTCAGAAAGAACTTCCTGACAGTCAGGGCTGTCCGGCAGTGGAATCGGCTGCCTCGGAGTGTGGTGGAGTCTCCTTCCTTGGAGGTTTTTAAGCAGAGGCTGGATGGCCATCTGTTGGGAGTGCTTTGAGGGTGTTCCTGCATGGCAGGGGGTTGGTCTGGATGGCCCCTGTGGTCTCTTCCAACTCTACATTTCTATGATTCTATGATTCTATAGTAGATGCAGCAAAGAGCAAACTGAAAATGCAAAAAGCCCAAGGAGGCAAAGCCAGGAGCAGAGCCAACAGGAGAGAGGAAGAGGGAACCCTAAGCTCCATTTGTGGTGATAACCCACAGGGCAAACTGTCGGCTGCGTGCCTATAGCGAGCCTTATATCTGGGGTACTTGTTTAAACAAACAAGGACCTCCAAAAACCTCTGGCAATAAAAAACTACAGCCTAGAGAAAAACAGCCACTTCAAACTGCAATAAAGAAAAAGTACAAAAGGTTTATTGCAGATAACAAGTTAAGGCATTTAGCAAAAACATGATAAAGTCAAACAGTAAAACAGCAGAGCAATATACAAACCAACACAGCAAGGAGACAAAAGGAAAGAGAGAGAAAGAGCAGTTTCTCCAAACTGCTTATATACACTCTACACAGCTGTACATTATTACTCTACAAGTGCCTGAGTCAAACAAATAAAATTAACATACAGCTGCATAGCCTCATCTCACTCTACACCTTAATCTTAAAGGGCAAGAGCAGAAGAAGCAGCGCAGCATCAAGTAACACTAACCAATTACATATCTTGACACTCCCCTACTTGATGAGTAGCTGCTTCCTCTTTTACCACTACAGGACCCATCAGTCCTATTCTATTAAGCATTTGGTTGTGTATTGTAACAATAAAGGGTTTTATATATCTGGGAACAGTTCATCTTCTACATTCTTTACAAACCCAGTAACCATTGGCGATTTTACTGCCTTACAATTTTTTCATCTTACATTTCTGGAGAGCCTTGTGTTTAACCTGTCTATCACTAGTTGTCTTAACCTTGTACACCCACCTGCAATCCATGGGTGTCACACCTTTGGGCAATTCACAGAGGGAATATACATTATGCTGGGCAATAGAGTCCATTTCCTCCTGCATCGCCTTCCACCAGGGCTGTGCATTCTGGCGAGACATTTGCATTAACTCAGCAAAGCTGTTAGGCTCGCATGTTGCCAGACAAGCACGCACTGACAAAGACGTGTCAGGAGTAAACCTTTTTGGGGGAACCCCTTTATTTTTCCTTTCAGATCTTCTTGGACTAAAACTTTCAGGCATGGACCCATTATTCTCCTCGACACTACGAGTTCTCTTTCTTGTATATTTCCGTTCATCCTCCCCTGTTTGCACTTCTACAACTTCTCTTACAGCCCTCCCCTCTGAAAAATCTTCCTCCTCAGTTTTGACACACGAGGAGTCAGTGGCAGAGGCTGAAGGCTGACTGAGAAAAAACCAAGTCAGAAGCAGAAGGATGAAACTCAGAAGCTGCCTGCACGCGTGCCCAATTTGCGTGCTCTTCAAACGTGGCATTCCTTGATATTACACAACTGCTGCCACCTTTGAAGAACCGATACCCTTTGCAAAAGTCTTCATACCCCACGAACCTCAAACGTTGAGCTTTTGGCTCTCCTTTCTTACGTTGGTTCTTTGGGATATGAACCCATGCAAAACTCCCAAAAACTTTCAAATGGGCTAAATAGGGCTGTTTTCCGTACAGGCACTCATAAGGAGTGGCTTGCACCACTGAACTCCACAGCCTGTTATGGAGATAGCATGCAGTTAATACTGCTTCTCCCCAAAAACTCAGGGGAAGGTCTGCATCTGCAAGCAGACTATGCATTAGTGTCTGAATGACCCCAGCAGTATGCTCAGCAATTCCATTCTGGAAAGGAGCATAGGCAGCAGTAGTTCTATGCACAATCCCTTTCCTCTGAAGCCATTGCTGCACATTACCAGAAAGGAATTCACTGCCTCGATCTGATTGCAGCCTCTTTACAGAATACCCAAACTGTCGCTCAACAAGAGCAGACCAATCTTTAAGAATCTGAAAAACCTCAGACTTCCTTTCTAGTAAATAGCAGAATGTATATCTACTAAAATCATCTACTAAAAGTAGGAAGAACCGAGCACCTCCCAGAGACTTTTTACTCATTGGACCTACTACATCACAATGTACCAACTGAAAGGGAGCAGTAGATACACGTGAACTACTTCTGGGAGCTGGCAGTTGTTTAGATTTGGTCTGTTTACAAATGGCACAATCCAAGAAAACATTGCATGGTTTCAAAAAACAACCTTTACAACAACCAGCTACTTTCTTTAGAACAGAAAAACTTGCATGCCCCAAGCAACGATGTAACAGGTGTATACATTCATTATGTGTGGGAACATTATTAAACACATTACAAACTTTATGGTGTGGCAAGAGCTTATACAGCTTTTCACTTCGAGTAGCCACAGCACACACATTCCCATTCTTAAGCACTTTCCCTTGCCTCCCAGAAAACATAACCTCAAAACCAAATTCTGTTAACTCACCCACTGAGAGGAGACAAAAATCAAGGGAAGGTACAAACAGGACATTCTCCAGGCACATATCTAATGCAGAAACATATACATTACCCACACCACACACTTTAGCCGTAGTGCCATCTGCCAAAATAACAGTGGAAACATTGGCAGGGGCTAAAGAGTCAAACAAACTTTTGGTGTTGGCCAAATGCTGGGAACACCTGCTGTCAAGAAGCCAAACGGAGGTGTCTATCTTCTTAGAGTTGTTAGGAATGGTGCAGTCTGTAGCTACAGCAGCCCGAGATGGATTCCTGCGACCTCTGACACCTCTCCCACGACCTCCAGCACCTCTGGCTTCTTGAGCCCTTTGTCTCAACAATGGACAGTCACGTCTAAAATGAGACACTGAACCACAACGAAAACATCTCCGGACGGCGTGGGCTCTCACCAACCCCTCCTGCCTGTTCTCAGAAGCAACATGTGAAGCTCCTCTCCCGGAGTTTGTTTCTGCAACTGCCTGCATGGACGTCCTGGCTCTCTTCTCTTCCTCCCCCATGCAGCCTGGCTGTTACAAGTGACACTGTCAAGTCCCATTCTGGAATTGACTGGAGAGATAACACCAACAATTCCCAACTGGAATCCAAAGAATTTAAAATACAAAACACCTTGTCTCCTTCATCTAGGACCTTGCCTCTTTCACGAAGAGCCGCAAACAGTCTGGACATTTCTGCAAGGTGTTGTTGTACTGTATTGCCAGGCATTAATTTCATATTATAAAGCCGGAAACAAAGAGAAAACTTAGCTGCTGCTGTTTGAGAAACAAACATTTTTCAAGGCCACCCAACATTCACGAGGGGACTGCAGGTCTCTGATATGCATAAGCTGGTCATCCTCCACCGAGAGAAACAGGAGAGACATGGCCCGTCTCACAATCCTGGCTGCATCAGCTGCATTCGATGGGAGATCCAGAGGGTCTGTAAAGGCACCCCAAACACCTTCTCCCTGAAGAAAATACTGCATCTTAACAGCCCAGGTCAGGTAATTCGAGCCATTCAGCCTCGTGAGAGGCAGGCTACCCGATACAGAGTGAGCCATAATAACAAAAGAAAAAAAACAACACACCAGCCAGCAGGACCTCAAAAATCAAAAAACACGCCTCACAAAAAACAGTGGCTTCTCCTGGTATCTAGGCTGCGCAGCGGAAGCATGCTGGGCCCATAACCTGTCGGCTGCGTGCCTATAGCGAGCCTTATATCTGGGGTACTTGTTTAAACAAACAAGGACCTCCAAAAACCTCTGGCAATAAAAAACTACAGCCTAGAGAAAAACAGCCACTTCAAACTGCAATAAAGAAAAAGTACAAAAGGTTTATTGCAGATAACAAGTTAAGGCATTTAGCAAAAACATGATAAAGTCAAACAGTAAAACAGCAGAGCAATATACAAACCAACACAGCAAGGAGACAAAAGGAAAGAGAGAGAAAGAGCAGTTTCTCCAAACTGCTTATATACTCTCTACGCAGCTGTACATTATTACTCTACAAGTGCCTGAGTCAAACACATAAAATTAACATACAGCTGCGTAGCCTCATCTCACTCTACACCTTAATCTTAAAGGGCAAGAGCAGAAGAAGCAGCGCAGCATCAAGTAACACTAACCAATTACATATCTTGACACAAACAACACCTCACATGAGAATATAGGCAGGGATTCTGTGAAGCACACAGGATCCTGCCTCTACCCCCCTTCCCCCCTTTACAGCAGCCTGACATGAAAGGTTCAGCTGAAGGGGCAGCTGGCCCCATCAGATTGCTACAGTTTAATTCTATGAACATCCTAAAGGGCATAAAAGGTCTTCCTTTTGTTACCTCACCATGTTTGCCTGGGAATCTCTTTGAGATGCCTGGAAGGAATGCAGCTTAAAGGAAAAACAAAGGAGATGGGAGAAGAGGGAGGAATGCAAGGGACAGAGGAAGGTGCCAAAGAAGGAGAATGCTGAAGCTAGTAACTTTGGTGCAACTTGAAAAAGATAATATGGTTGAATAGTAAATATGTTGTCAACAAGATTCAGCAAACTTTTTGTCCAAAACTAACAGCACAGTCGTGTAGGGATGTGGGGGCGAGGGAGTGATTTGTCCTGAGTGGCAATTTTTTGGGGGTGTCCCAGCCTGTAGCCACACCCTCGCATGCTCTGGCCATGCCCCCATGCACCACAGCCACACACCATGCACAATGGCCACACCTCTCATGCTGTTGCTGCGCCCCCCCTCCACATACTCAAGCTCTGCCACTGTAACAGCATATGCATGTGAAATGAAGCAACCAGGTCTGGTGGTTTTCTTCCCTTCCCCTCTCTGAGCTCCAGTTGATTTCCATTGACCTTGAGGATACTTCCATAGGATGATCTGCACTTGGATGTCCTTAATGACCCAACAATTTCCTTTTAACAACTCTTCATGACCTCCTTTGGAGGTAAAAATGTTTACCCTTCCATCTGAACTCATTACCCCAACCTGTGTTAACTTCTCTTAGACAAATGCTGAGGTGACCCAATAACCAGGCCAGCGGATTTTGCTTCTCTGTGACACTTTCCATCCCATCCAAGCCTGACTGCCTGGGTTTTATGATCTGCAGAAGAGGCCCTTCTCTCGGTCCCACCACCTTCAGAGGTCCATTTGGTGGAGACACAGGACAGGCCTCTCCAGTGGCCGCTCTTAGGTTATGGAATGCCCTTCCCGGTTATATCGGGTTGGCTCCTTCCCTGCTGTCCTTTTCATTCAGAGCAGCATTTAAGAACTAACTGGGTCTCAAGGGAGGTGCTGGACTTTTAATGTTCAATGTATTTATTCGGATAGTGTTAAATAGTTTTAATTTAACTATTTAATAGTTAAATGGTTTTAATAATTGTTTTAAATTTATGTACATATTGTATTTATAATCGATTCTGTTTTACTAGATATTCCAAAATGTAATTCTACCCCCATTATTTCCCTGTACCACAACTGCTGTTAATTAAACCCAAAAAAGCCCAATGAGGGGAATGGATGAAGATATTCCCCTCCAGAAGGATGCACCATTACTCATCTGAATGTGGAACTGTTACCCTGTATGTTGGGGGTCCCAGGAGGGGTGCCCAAATAACCAAATAAAACACAAGATGGGGGAAATTAGACTCGAGCACTCTCTTAAGCTAACGAGAGGCAGGGTAACTTTAGCTGGAACCTTTTAACACTATGTCTACGGTGTCAGGTCAGAAAGCAGCCAGACCAATTTTAAAGTAACAACAGTTTTATTAAAAGACAAACAACAAAGAAAACACAACATGCACGCAGCTAACTAGAAATAGAAATGGAGAGTTTCAGGGGAGTGAGTAATACGACACCTTTTCACGTAGTCCTGGAGAGAAACAGGAAGCTCAGCGTGGCTTGCTGAGGGGACAGCTTCGCTGGACACAACGGCAGCTAGGCTAGATGGAAGTCCAGGGTGATCCAAGCGTTCTGAGGAAGGCTCGGAATCAAGGGTTTTTTTAGGGTGGATTGTACCTACAGGCCATGCCATGCTTGGTGAGAACAAAGGAAATTTAGAGCGGGACAAAGGCATTGGAAAAGGTCAGGTTTTACATGATGAGCTTCCGCTTGATGACAATAGTATGGCCAGTATGCAAATGGATCAACATAAAGGACTTACTCGGCCCTCGGCTGGGCGTCTTTGTGTAACGTTGCGCTGAGCAAGGCATGTTTGCAATAAGGTGTTCCCCGAAGCATCGGAGAGGCTTAAGTTGCCTGCCTAAATGAGGTTTGGAATTTACAACCACTAATGGCCACGCCTATGACGTGCTTGTCCGGTGGCCCTTTGCAAACACGTGGAGCAGGGTGGCAGAGAAAGGTCAAGTAAAAGCCGAATCATTTGATATCAAGAGATATCTAGTGCTCTCACCAGACATAACATAACCGCAGTAAGAGAACAAGTTCACTTGCACTGCCCAGTTACACCTTCTCTTTTAAACCTGGATCAGTGGTTAATATAGGCGATTAGCTCTGTATGTAAGCAAACTTTTTATTTTATATTTTATATATCTTGCCTTTTAACTCAAGATAGCTTACCACTTATTAAAAACAGTACAGATTAAAAACTGTACCAAACAGTATCAGTGTAAATGCTATATATAAAACAATTGAACAATCTGTAAAAGTATTTTAAATTAAAATTCGTTAAAGGAACATATTTAAACCAACAAAAAAGCACAGCATATTAGTGAGAGCCTGTCACAGCCAGTTTCAAAATGCTTGCCAAAATAAGAATTTTTCCATTTGCCAGCCAAAGGACAGCAAAGAAGGAACCAGCCTGGCCTCCTAGGGAAGGAGTTTCAGAGTCTGGGAGTAGCCACCATGAAGGCTCTGTCTCTCTTTTTCCCACCAGAGGCCATTTCTGCACTAGACTGTTATAGCGCTATTATTCCACTTGCAACATCCTATGGAATCCTGGGGTTTGCAGTTTCGGGAGGGGCTGGCTGGCCCTTCCCAAAACTGCAAACCCCAGGATTCCATAGGATGTTGCAAGTGAAATAATAGCGCTATAACAATCTAGTGCGGAAATGGCCAAATAAGTCCGAGAAGGTAGTCGGACTGACTGCCTTAGAGCTGCAGTGGGCTCATAAAGGGAGATACAGGAGGAAGGATCGTTTGTTACTACATAAGTGTTGTTGTTGTTTTCCTCTTTCAGGTTGAGGTCTACTTTGAAGAGGTGGGCATGTAATTTCCCCCAAAGAAAGTGGGATCTCCTGGCCAGAGGGTTCTCTACAATGAGGTCAGGGTGGGGAATTATATGAAGGTGATCTCTCTGGGTAAGGAGCTTTTTAGACACCCAGACCTGGAAGATCATCTGTTCTCAATCCATTTCTGTGGGTCAGCTGCCAGTGGTTCCAGTTAATGAGGTCATGATTCCTTTGGTTCAGAGAGTCTGTTGCACAAGTCCCTTCAGGAGAGCTAATGAAAGCAGGGTCTCCTCTCCTGTGAACCAGTTAATGTCTAGCACCAAAATCAGAAGGAACTACCAAACCTTAGATTTGATCTTTAGGTTGTGACAATAGAAGATGATTCAAGGATAACAATTTCAACATTCTTCTGAACTGTTGCTACTGGAGGTACCAAAAATGCTTTTCCCTGGCACTCTACAGAGGAGTGCCAGGGAGAAGCATGGGAGAAGGAGGACTCATCCAGCTAAGACCACCAGCCCAGCATCCACCTGGGCCACAGCAGTACAGGATGCAGACTGGGACATTGCAGGATGGCCCACAGTTTGGCAGGTAGGGCGTCTTGGAAAAATGGAGAAGAGACTGAAATGACAGAGTGGGATCTGCTGAAAAGGCCAGTTGGGATTTATTATCATGAGATACAACTGAATTGAGGATAAAGCTTCAAAAAGGGTAAATGCAGACCACAGCAGATGTTCTCTGAGGGGAACAATGACTTTAAGCTTGGAGGCTGGGAGGAGATTCTTCTGAGCCCCACAATCCACCACAATTCCAATACCAAGGAGGCAGCTGCTATGCCTAAAACACTCCCCATCCCAAATGCAATGCAGAAAAGAAAACTCAACAGGCCTCCTGGGATTTCTCTGCTAAAGAAGCTATGAGGTTGGTTTTGCAAAGGCAGCCCAATACCATCTATAAAGGGATGTCCCAGCACCTACCCCTCCAGATCTTGCTCTGCCACTGACCCACAGCACCTCTGCCTCTGATGAATCCTCAGTGCAGGAGCCCACATCTGCCTATTAATAGGCCCAGGTTCACGTTTTTAGATGTCTCCTTTGATGTCTGCAATTTTGCGAGGTTTCCAAGACTTTTCTTGTGAGACCTGACCTACCCCAGTCACATATGGGGTAAATGTAAAGACTGTAAAGGAACAGGCGCCCATGCCTTTGTCTTTTGAATGCTAGACTTGCTTGGAAAAGGAGACTAATCAGAAAGAGTTTTGTTTATACCCCCAGCATACCCAGAAACCATGTCATGAGGAACATAATTATTTTATATCAAGAATAGTGAGCCATAGATATACTGGAAGGATGTAGGCAGAAAATCTCTGTTTTTTTGCCATACATTTTGGAGGTATCTGGCAATTGGCTCACGAAACTTGAAAGGATGGTCAGCAGCCATCAGGAAGACAATGAACAATGCAAATGGCCTGGAATCTGACACCTAAAGGCATGCTTGCAATCTCCGGAAAGAGATACTATCTCACAGGAAACAACAAGGATGTTTTGGTTGTATTTTCTTTGAATTTCTTTGAACTAAAAAGAAAAGGATCCATCTTCATAAAAAGATGGAAACATTTGACTTCTCTAGGCATGGTCCACAATATATATCTAGACACAGCTCCTTATTCCTTTGGAGTTCTTTTTGAGAGTCTCTCTGAGTTCTTTCTCAGAAGTTTAAAAGATGCATTTTAAGTGAGAAATTCTCTCAGAGCTGCAAAAACAATGGAGATGGTAACCAGCTTAAATTTACAACACAGTGGACTCCCCTCAGCCTTTACCAGAGCTGCTGAGATCATCATCTTTTCTCCCAGCGGAAGGATTCTGGATTGGTATCATATGTCATCAAATCCTTTCTGTTTCTCTCTCTTTCTTAATTTTCATCTTTTTCTAACTTTATAGTCTTGTATGCTTGCAGTGTGTGTGAAGTTGAGTGATTGTAAGAACTTTAACTTTTCATGCTTGTTGTAATGGGTGTAGTTAAGTAATTGTAGGGACTTTTACATTTATGTTAATAAAATACTTAATTTGAACAATTGGAGTGATTTTTGACTGGACCTTCCCTAGTATACATTGGATTAAAGATCCTATACCCTGTCCTCTGTGCATAGCTAAAGCAGTACAGAGCTAATTTTTCCCCATAAGAGACAAATTTTGACAGCTTTTGAGATTCCTTTAAAGGAGTCCTGAGAAAACAGGGTAATCCTTTTCAGAGGAAGCCCTTGTATCACAAACAAATTGGTGGAGTTCTCAGAAAACAGGGTAACAGTTTCGTTTCTTGATGGGATGTTGCATGACATTGGTAGCCAGCAGATGGAGGGCACAGAAATGATATTTTTTTAACTGAATTTTTGCACAAGTGAAATAACAATTAAGTTAAAAAGTGAAGGGAAATGAAAGAATTACCTTCTGGATAAGGTGAAAAAGAGAGACAAGCTCAGGTCAGACTGGTGGCTTGGAAGCTGAGTTTCAGGTAGTTGATTTCTCCCTGCCCCCAGTGAAGAAGAAAAATATTCTTCATTTCATCTCCAAGAAGACAATGAAGATAATAATCAAGTACTGACGGTGGGTCTTTTGACCATGGGCATTTTAAAATTGTGATTCAATAACCCCTTGCAACCAGTGGAAAAACTTTTCTTGTATAGAAACATTTGTGCAACATTTTGTATAAGTTTGGACTTGACTGAGGTGTGCGTGTATCTGTGTGTGTGTGCGCGCGCGCACGCTTTCAAGTCACCTGTCAGCTTATGGCAACCGCATGAATTTCATTGAGTTTTCTTAGACAAGGAGTCCTCAGAGGTGATTTTGCAAGTTCCTTTCTCTAAAATACAGCCTACAGCACCTGGGTTTCGTTGGTAGGCTGCCATCCAAGTACTAACCAGGGCTGGCCCTGCTTAGCCTTTAGGATCAAATAGGATCTAGTGCCCTTAGGGTTACAGGCACATTCATCATAGATCAAACTTTCTTCAGAGCCAACATTTCAGAATCTCTTCCAATTAATATGTTTCTGTGAGTAAACATACAATTTCAAAGGAACCACTGCCAGTATCTCTGCTCCTGCATCAAAGAAACTTTTCCTTCCCTGATCTGAGTTCAAGAGGGTTCAGCAGCAACAGTGGCTGCACAGCAGAAGGCAAAGCAGGGCAGAAGACACTGTTGGAAAAGTGGGACTCCTGAGAGCTTTTCTACAGTTCCTTTTGGGGCTTGAAGGCAGGGCTCAGGTGGGTGTCGGTCTGAATTTCGAGGAACGCGGGTCACCACAAACTGTCCCATATTTGGACTACTATGTTTCTAATAATTAAACTGAAACCACTGAAACTGATTTGAAGAGCATAGCTTCCCCCTGCTAATACTGCGTGGGTGTCAATAGAGTTTGGGAGATTTTGATCTCTCTTGGCTTGGGTTCATCCTCCCTACTCTTTATGTCTCTTGTCTAAGAGTTAGGATCTTTTTTGCTTTAATTAGCCTTGGTTCTGAAGTACCAACTTTGCGACGTAAGTCATCCTCTTGTGGGTATTTTGCACTACAAACCAAGACACTCATGTTCACCAGGAGACCCTTAATGGTGTTAACCTGTATTATGGGGGTCCCAGGAGGGGCGCCCAAATAACCAAACAACAACACAAGATGGGGAAATTAACTCGAGCGCTTTCTTAAGCTAACAAGAGGCAGGGTAACTCAGCAGGGATCTTGCAATCCTATGTCTACAGCGTCAGGTCAGAAAAGCAGTTAGACAAGTCTTAAAGTAACAAAATGATAACTTTATTAAAGGACAAACAACAAATAAGACATGACATGCACACCGCTAACTAAGAAATAGAAATGAGAGTTTCGGGGGGAAATGGGTAATACGATACCTTATTTCGTAGTCCTGGAGAGAAGAGGAGGTTGCAGGGGAGGAAACTCAGCGAGGCTTGCTGAGGGGAGCTCACTGGACAAAATGGCAGCAAGGCGGTCTGGAACTCGGGAGCAATCCAAGCGTTCCAGCAAGTGATCCGAGGAGCACTCAGAATCAGGGGTTTTTTATAGGGTGGATTTTACCTACAGGCCATGCCATGCTCGGTGAGAACAAAGGACATTTGGAGCTGGAGAAAGGCTTTGGAAAAGGTCAAGTTGTACATGATGAGCTTAGTGCTAGATGACAATAGTATGACCAGTATGCAAATGGCTCAGCATAAAGAAAGTGCCAGCTCTCGGCCGAGCGTCTTTGTGTAAAGTCGCGCTTAAGCAAGGTGCGTCTGCAAGAAAATGGTCCCTGAAGCAACGGAGTGGCATTAATCTGCCTGCCTAAATGGGGTTTGGAATGTCCAACCATTAACGGCCACGTCTGTTTACGTGCTCGTCCAGTGGCCCTTGGAAACACGTGGAGCAGGGTGGCAGAGGAAGGTCAAGTAAAGGCCAAATAAGTTTGATATCAAGAGATATCTAGTGCTATCACTGGGCATATCATAACCATGGTAACAATGGGACTACACACCCCACAAAGAGAATCCAAGCAGTGAGGAGGAAAAAAACTGTGCCAGAAAGAACTGCTGTTCATGGCTTGAGTTTTATGGGTAGCCCTAATGAAACAGAGGCAAAGAAATAATGGCTGAATGGCCCTGAACAAATTGGGGCCTTGATGCTTGAAAATGTGCCTCTCCCTATCAGTGCCTGCCTGAGAATGGAGATTGGTGGGAGGGGAACTCCTCTGCTGGGGTGGGACCTTATCTCTGGAAAGAAATGGGACTGGGGCCTTCTCTGCTGTGGCACCTCAGTTGTGAAACACTCTCCCCTAACAGGCCCAACTGGCACAAACCATGTTTTCATTCCAGCACAAGGTAAAAATATGGCTTGTGATTCTGTATCACCTACCTCATTTATGGAACCATCTTAATTATGAAGTTCCTAGCCCAGTGGTTCTCAACCTTCCTAATGCCGCGACCCTTTAATACAGTTCCTCACGGTGTGGCGACCCCCAACCATAAAATTATTTATTTATTATTTAAAATGCCTCTGCCGCCCCCCCCCGCAAAGGCTGCCTCACCAGCCAGGAACGGGGGGCGCGGGCAGGGAGGGAAAGAGGAGCCACGCATCTCCCCCGGGAAAAAACTCCAAGAACCCCCCCGAGCTCTGCTTCTGCTTCACTCCCGTTTCCGGGGGGGGGGCAGTGTGGGAAAAGTTTCCAGAGTGTTGACCCTGGCTGGGGGGGCAGGAATCCCAGCGCCTTTGTCTTTTGATGCCGGGCGCAGCTCGCCCCCTCAGAAAAGCGCCGCCTTGCAGCCCCCCGGCCCTTCCGCAGTGCCCCCCTCCGTGGCGAGGGGCCATGGTGAGGAGGCGGCCTGCCCCCCGTGCTGCCGCCACCCCAAGCTGGCCCGTCAGACGGGAGGTTCTCCCGGTAGCGGAGAAGGGGAGTGATTTCAGTCCCTTCTGAACAGGGAGCAGGAGGATGCAAGCACATGACTCGCGCTTGCACACCGCCACCGAGGAGGGAATGGAGCCTAAGACCATCAGAAATACGTATTTTCCCATAGTCTTAGGCGACCCCTGTGAAAGGGTCGTTCGACCCCCAGGTTGAGAACCACTGTCCTAGCCTGATGCTTTTCAGACCTCACTTACTAGACAGCATCTACTACGAGCATCCTGCATCTGTTACTTGTCAATTGATGAACAGCTTACTGACATTCCCACCTCCTCCCATGAGCAATCACTGTTGCAACAGACAGAAACAGGGTCCCTTTTGCAGTTTCCCCTTGCACTGGTGACTGGTCATGTGAGAGAGGTGGAAATGTCAGTCAGCTGCTTCCTGATGAATGGGAATAGGCCCCTGTTGCTTGCAGGGGCTGCTGCCTGGTAATTGAGGACTGGAGATTTCATAGTCTCTACATATTCACTAGTTTAGGGAATATGTAAGGATTGTGAAACTCCCCCAGTCCTCAATTATTCCCTAAATCAGTGAATACGAAGGGATGATGAATGCCAACAAATGCCTAACTCTAGGTTATGCCTTCATATCTGCCTTAGTGAATTGAAACCACAGCTTCTAATTATTATTATTATTATTATTATTATTATTATTATTATTATTATTATTATTATTATTTACATCCCGTCTCTCCCGATGGATCGAGGTGGTACTACAACAGTATATCAAATACATTAAAAACAATTAAAACATAACCCATCCTCCCCACCCGCCAACCCATCTAAAAACCCCTAAAACACATTAAGAACAAGAGGACAGTTGGTGGGAGGTGGTGGAGCACTAGTCTGGGAAGGCCTGTCGGAAGAGATCAGTCTTGACGGCTTTTTTTAAAGCCATCAAGACTGGTAATATGCTGGGTCTCCTCCAGCAGGCCATTTCATAACTTGGGAGCGATAGAATAGAAGGTCCTCTGGGTAACCGCAGCCAACCTAGCTCTGACTGGCTGCAGTAAATTCCTCCCAGAGGACCTTAGTGTGCGGGGTGGATTATATGGGAGAAGGCGATCCCGCAAAGCCTCTGAGACCTCCTTAATTCCATCCAACCCTGCACATGCTGCCTGCTCTTAAATGGTACTAAACTGTTTTAACTGATTATAATTGTCTTGCTTTCATCTATCAAATGGTTTTAGTCAGTTTGCATTATTACTTGCTGCTTTATACTGTTTAAAATGGAGGGCACTAGTTTTATTGTACATTGCCCTGAGATTGTATGATATAAGGTGGGACAACAATATTCCAGTAAAGATAATAGATAGAAATAAATGGTTAGACAACCATTATATTCATTCAGCAAACCTGCACTAGTGAGAGCGGTGAAAGGGATCAGGTCAAGCATCCCCTTTCTGCCTCCACAGCTACTGAAATTTATCAAAAGCAAAACTGGCTTTTCTACCAGCAGCTCTCTTCCCAATACTAATCTCTCTTTGTTGATCATTCCTTAGACATAATTCCCTCTGTCCTCTGGATCAAGAGGGTTTTCCTTCCCTGATCTGTCAAGAGATGGAGTTCAGCATGATTTACCAGCAGCAGCAGATACTGAGCAAAGCCAGGCAAAGGTAGGCAGAAGGTGCCGCTGGAAAAGTGGGAATCACGGGAGCTTTTATACAGTTCCTTTTCAGGCTTGAAGGCAGGGCTCAGGTGAGTTGGCATTCATCTGGTGAAAATCAGATAATCACAACTTGTTCAAGGTTTCTGCCTTCCTTCTGTAATTATGAAGCCATCTGACATCAGCATAACTTGGTACAAGATAATTGTTCTCATGTTCCACTGTTACGTGAGTTTGAAAAGTGTGTTTCCTCATCTTGGCTGTTCCTCTAAAACACTGGTTCTCAACCTTCCTAATGCCACGACCCTTTAATACAGTTCCTCATGTTGTGGTGACCCCCAACCATAAAATTGTTTATTTATTATTTAAAATGCCTCCCCCCTCCCGGCAAAGCCACCTCGCGGGCCAGAAATGGGGGGGCGGGCAGGGAGGGAAAGAGGAGCCGCGTGTCTCTCCTGGGAAAAAAACTCCGAGAACCCTCCCAGGCTCTGCTTCTGCTTCGCTCTCATTTCCACTGGGGGAGCAGTGTGGGAAAAGCTTCCAGAGTGTCGACTCTGGCGGGGGGGGAAGAATCCCAACGCCTTTGTCTTTTGCGCCGGATGCAGTTTCCCCCCGAAAAACACTGCCTTGCGCTCCCCCGGCCCTTCTGCAGCGCCCCCCTCCGTGGTGAGTGGGACAGGGGCCGTGGCGAGGAGGGGGCCTGCCCAGTGCTGCTGCTGCCCCCCCAAGCTGGCCCGTCAGATGGGAGGTTCTCCTGGTAATGGAGAAGGGATTTCAGTCCCTTCTGAACAGGGGGCAGGAGGACGCAAGTGCGTGGTTCGCGCTTGCGCACGACCACTCCTGCTGTGGCGACGCTGTGGCCGCACGTGCTCCCGCCAAAGGGGGCAGGAGGACGCAAGCACGTGGCTTGTGCTTGTGCACCGCCACTGAGGAGGGAATGGAGCCTAAGACCATCGGAAATACATATTTTCCGATGGCCTTAGGTGACCCCTGTGAAAGGGTCATTCGACCTCCAAAGGGGTCACGACCCACAGGTTGAGAACCGCTGGTCTAAAAGGCCTTGTGGTGTGCTGATCTGGCAAACAGAAGTCATTAATTTGTGGGTTGTTTGAACTTCACACCAAGATACCTCCATCCTATGGGAAGCTCCATGGCGTCCTTCTCATCGGGACATTGAGAACACCACAATCCACAGAATGAAACCAAGTGGGGTGGAGGAGAAAATTTGTTCCAGGGAAACTGGTTTTAATGCCTTCCAACTCTCTAATCTGCCTTCCCTATTCCTTTCAAACCATTCATCTGTCCTTGTGGTCTAAAGCTAAAGCATGTGACACTCTGCCTAAAGAAGAACATGGTTTATTGGAGGCTTGTATCAGAGACTGGACATTTCTAGGTCCAACACAAAATGTCATGCAGGGGAAATTGTAGGTAAGGAATTTGGGGCATACTCTTGATAAAGGTACTCTGATACTAGGGCTGAGGTAAGGACCATAATACATATAAATGCCAGTGTTAACGATATGGAAATGAATTTACTCTACTGTTAACTGTGTACTTTGATATATTAATTCATGGTTGGGAGATGTATTTTTATCAACAACTTGGACAAAGGAATAGAGGGCATGCTCATCAAATTTGCAGATGACACCAAATTGGGAGGGGTTGCTAATACGCCAGAGGACAGGATTAAAATTCAAAATGACCTGGATAGATTGGAGAGCTGGGCCAAGGCTAACAAAATGAAATTCAACAGAGAGAAGTGTAAGGTCCTACACTTAGGTAGAAAAAATGGAATACAGAAATATAGGATGGGGGACGCGTGGCTGGATAGCAGTACGTGTGAAAGGGATCTAGGAGTCTTTATAGACCACAAGCTGAACATGAGTCAGCAGTGTGATGCGGCAGCCAAGAAAGCCAATGCAATTCTCGGCTTCATCAATAGGAATATGGTGTCTAGATCGAGAGAGGTACTGGTACCACTCTACTCTGCTTTGGTTAGACCCCATCTTGAATACTGTGTCCAGTTCTGGGCACCCCAATTCAAGAAGGACATGGTCAAGCTGGAGCAAGTCCAGAGGAGGGCGACCAAAATGGTGAGGGGCCTGGAAGCCATGCCCTATGAGGATAGACTTAGAGAGCTGGGTATGTTTAGTCTGCAGAAGAGAAGGTTGAGAGGGGACATGATAGCCATGTTTAAATATTTGAAGGGATGCCATGTAGAGGAGGGAGTGGGCTTGTTTGCTGCTGCTCCAGAGACCGGGACAAGGAGCAATGGATTCAAGCTGCAGGAAAGGAGATTCCACCTGAACCTCAGGAAGAACTTCCTGACAGTCAGGGCTGTCCAGCAGTGGAATCTGCTGCCTCGGAGTGTAGTGGAGTCTCCTTCCTTGGAGGCTTTTAAGCAGAGGCTGGATGGCCACTTGTCGGGAGTGCTTTGAGGGTGTTCCTGCATGGCAGGGGGTTGGACTGGATGGTCCCTGGGGTCTCTTCCAACTCTACATTTCTATGATTCTATGATTCTATGTAGATATTTACATCGTTATTTTTTTCTATCATGTATACCGAACAACTGTAACAGACAAATTCTTATTGTTTAGCCACTGTAGAGGTATTTAAATTTACAAAGGCCTGAAGAAGCCAGAAGCATTTACAGTCCCCAAGCCTGAAGAAGCCCATAGGTGAAACAGCGGAAACACCGCAGTCCTTACTGTTAGCTGTGCTGTGAGATCTCAGAATATCTTCTCTTCATTGGATACCTACCTATTATATATTTGCTATGTTAACTGTGCTGTGGGATCTCAGAACATCTTCTTTTCATCAGATGCCTAGCTATTATATATTTGGATGGGATCTCTGGCTACTAGCTATTGTTATTAGACATAATTGGATTTAATACTTTTCAAAATCAGCAATTTAAAAATCTACATCTATGGCTGAAAGTTTATGCACTATTGCTGGAAGAACTGACTTATACTTTATAAACCTTTCTTACAACATATTGGATCCTCTGCAGGAGTATAGGATTCTTTCACAGTTGTTACCCTAATCATTGTATTGTATTCAGTGATTTTAAGGTATAATGGTTAACCGTAGAGTAAATTCATTTCCATATCATTAACATTGGCACTTATACATATTAACATGCCGGCTTGCTTTGTGTTGGTTTGTCTTTCGGACCCATTGCTGATTTTTGTTTTGTAAGGACCATAATGCCAATTAATGAAAGACCTACAAACTGAGAACATAAAGAATCATAAGAGTTGGAAGAGGCCACAAGGGCTATTAAGTCCAACCCCTGCCATGCAGAAATACACAATCAAAGCACTTCCAACAGATGGCTATCCAGCATCTGTTTAAAGACCTCCAAAGAAGGAAACTCCACCACACTCTGAGACAGCATATTCCACTGTTGAACTGCTCTTATCAGGAAGTTCACTGGTTGTTGAAGAACTTCAACCAGCTTTTACAAAGTGCCTTAAGTTGTTTCCTATGGGAGTTTCTGATCTCTCCTGGCTTTGGTTCATCGTCTGCCGTCGTGACAGTGCCCTTCCCTCTGTTCAGATGTGCTACTTGGAATGGAAAGAGCAGAGCAAAGGTTGCTTGGAGAGGCGATGACACGTGAATGTTACCCTGATTTCTCCGGGTCCCGCGAGGGACATCAAAATGCACTCTCAATTATGCAAGTTGGGGGGAATTAGCAAAGAGCACAAGCTAGCAATGCAAGAGGCAGGGCAACGGAGCGGAATCTTTTACCCAATGTCTGCAGGGTCAGGCCGGGTCAAGGGGCAAACAGAAGTGTAAGAATAATAATTGTTTTTATTAAAATACAGTCAAACAGTGTATGCAACACACTCACACAGATAACTATGGAAATAAAGGTTGGAGTGGGATAGAGGGATTTTTAGAGGAGGTTGTTGGTTTGGGTAATAGTACACCTGTCCTGAAGCCCGGGTAGTCTGAAGATAGAGTTCATAGGTATGAGTCTCAGTATGTGGGACTGAGGGGAAGGCTTGCCAAGCAAAGCGGCAGCAAGGCGGGATGGAAGTCGGGAGCGATCCGAGGAAGCTCTCAAAGTCAGGGGTTTTTATAGGGGAAAATGTGACCACAGGCTATTCCGTACTTGGGGAAAACAATGAGTTTCGGGCTGGAGACAAAGCCTCCGAAAGGTCAGAATTTAGCATGATTGAGTTAAGTCCGAATTATCAATAGAGTAGCCAGTATGCAAACGCAGAGTGCTTGACAGTTGAGTATTCAGTTTGTCAAGCTGCCTGCTCGGGGCAGAGAGTTCTTTGTGAGTAGCGTGCATACATAATGTGGTACTTGCCTTTGAGGTCTCCTGAAGCGGCGGGACGGCTATTTCTGGCCTGCCTGTATTGTGTGGAATATTACAGCGATTATTACGGCCGTGCCTGTCTGCGAGCTTGTCCGTGGAGAGAAATGGGTAAAGAAGGCCAAATTATTGATATCAAAGTGATATCTAATATCCCTCAAGTCCGGCTTAGAAACTGTGGTAACATGAAGAGATCTTAGAAGGAAGCAGATCATCAGATGATCTTCACTGGTCCATTGAGATCAGGACTGTTGACTCAAATTGGCAGGATGTTCCAGAAGGTGGGGAGAGGGAGAGAGGGAAATGGGAAGTCTTTATGCGATGAATCATGGAGCCTGCAGCCTGTCTCTGGGATGAAATGTGGAAGGAGGCTCAGCTGCAGAGACTTTCCAATGGATCACTCTGATGAAGATATAATGCCGTAAAGGTTTCCTCATAACAGGAAGATAGGAACGAACAAACAAACAAACAAATTCAAAAGCAACAGTTAAACAAATGTGGTTAAATTCAAAATCAACAGTTAAACAAATGTGGTTTGAATTATTTTAGAATGAGATTTTGGCCCTTTTCACATGGGGTTTAAAAAACGGTGTAGATTGACCTCCATGGAGGTCGTCTACACCGTTACGCGAATTGGGGTGGATTACTTACGAGTAAATCCACGCGCCAGTTTTTCAAAGGCACGGGGCGTCCAGCCCCGTCCAGCCCCATCGCAGCGCCCGTATGGATTTACGGACGCGCGAAAGGGCATCCCTGCAGATCGGGCAGGGGGTGGGATTTCCGGCTGGCGAGCTTCTCCAATTGGCGGAGAGGCTCCACCAGTCAAAATCCGCCATTTTGGGCGCTGCCGGGCGCCGAGGACACCGCGGGATGCTGCTGCGTGTAGAGCAGCGAAATGCGCTGCTCTGCATGGCGACGGAACAAGGTAAGCCCCGTTTTGGCATGGCTTGCCCCGTTCCGCCTTTTCAGATGCCGTATTGAGTTTAAGCAGTGAAAATGTCTTTTAAGATTATGTGCAAGTTTGAGATCACTCCTGGTTCAAGACCAATCTTTGCAAGGAAATTCATGCTGAAATGTCATTAAGTTTGTGAAACATAATTGAATTAATCTGACATTGGCTTACGTTTCCATTATCGCTCTCTGGCTAGCAACTTGTAAAATGACATACATGCTTGAAAGTGTTGCTAACATGCTTGCATTTCTTTTGGGGGATGCTGCAGGGGTCTATTCTCCATCTTTGCTCCATTACTAAATCTTCCCCACCCCCAGCAGCTGTCAAGCCCCAAGAGAGACCGCTATTGTTGTTGCTTACTGGTAATGAGAAGAATGGGGGAGGTGAATGAGAGGAGGAAAAAGGGGCTGGTCTAGGATGCAAGGAGAGTGCATTCCACCTAATAATACACTCAGGCCATTTCCACACTAGACTGTTATGGTGCTGTTACAGAAGTGAGATAGAGACCCACGGATTAAGGAAAATTGTTAATTGTAGCCGGCACAATGTCTCAGTGAGATCGTTCCCAAAAGTCTGAGCCCCACCTCTTCATATTCACAGCGATTTATACATTTTCCAGTACAGTCATCACATGTTCAAGAAAGGAAACTGATGCGTACAAAGGTTTCCACCATTCTCCAGCGTAATCTTACAAATGTTGCAAAGTAAAGGAAGCATAGCGAGCCACATTCCATCCTAACATTCTATCTTACAGAGTTCTATTGTATTCCTTTCAAACACAGAGGGACTTCAACTGCAGAGAAAATTAACTGCTTTTCCCTATACCTTGAGGTCATCTAGGCTGACCCACCACAGTGCTATTATTCCACTTTCAACATCCTATGGAATCCTGGGGTTTGCAGTTTAGGGAGGGAGAACATACAAACTGCAGCACTGTGCTTTTGGTTGGGTCTACTGGGTAGAGCCCTGGTAGCGCAGTGGTTAAATGCCAGTACTGCAAGCCACAAGGTTGTGAGTTTGATCCTGCTGGGCTCCAAGGTTGACTTAGCCTTCCATCCTTTCGCAGGTCGGTAAAATGAGTGCCCAGCTTGTTGGGGGCATGTATAGAAATGTTTCGAAATATATGCTATTTGTAAGTTGTTCGCTGTCTCGATCCATATGGAGAGGCGGGATACAAATAAATTAAAAAAAAAAAAGAGCGAGATTTTACCTGTACTTCTCCTCTTCCCCCTGCTGAATGAACTGAGTACAAACTATTTTTGCACTTTGAACTCAGTTTGCAGCAATTGAAATAAGCTGAGGACAAAGAAGGAAAGTAGAAGGGGGAACAGAAGCTGGGGCATTTTAAGAATAGCTAAGAAGTGGCAAGACAGAGGACTAATCAGAACTACTGCCTCTTCCAAATCAGGAGAGATGTACAGTATGAGGGACTAACAAATTTTTAAAAAATTGTTTGAAAACTGGTATTTTTGATGCTAGAGAATAAACAAAGGGTAAAGTTCCCAGTTCTCAAGTCTTGATCCCATATTTTTGGTCTTCAAGGTGACAGGCAAAATCTCAGGGTGACAGTTCCTTGAAAAGAAGCAACTATTTTATTGTTGCTTTTTTTACAACTTTGTGCCACTGCCCTATTCCTCCTGCAAGCCATTTTTGAGCAATAGTTGTAGATTTTCCGGGGGTCCACCTTACCACTGTAGCGGAACTGAGATAGAGACCCACGGTTTTTAGAAAAAAGATTTATTTGTGCACAATGTCCCAGTGAGATACTTCTCAAAAATCTGGGCCCCGCCTCCTTACATTCAGAGCAATTTATACATCTCCAATACAAATACATCACATGGTCAAGAAAAGAAAACTGACACGTACAAATGGTTCCCACCATTCTCCTGTGTAATCTTACTAATGTTGCAAAGTAAAGGAAGCATAGCATGGCACATCCCATCCTCCCTAACATTCTGTCTCACAGAGTACCATTGTATTCCTTTCAAACACAGAGAGAGACTTCAACTGCAGAGAAAATCAACTGCTCCAACTGCTCTTCCCTCACACCCAGAGGTCATCTAGACTAACCCACTTTACCACCACCTCCCTCTCCTCCTCTGTAAGTTTCTCAAACCATGGTTGGCATCAGAACTCAATGAGAAGGATCTGGTCAGTGCCAGGAAACACTGGGCTGCCTGAGGAATTGCTGAAAACAGGGCTATAGGATTGCTGCTTTGCAGCTTTTCCAGTCTTACTAATGTTCCCAGTTCTGTTCTCATCCTTCTCCCCGTATCCCAAGTGGCTGAAGCCATAGTATAATTTCCCTTCCTGGTCTGAGGATCTATGGGTTGTACCACTGTTAGCAAAAAGCTTTGTAATTATTTATTTAGGCTTTAGGTCTGCTTTGAGACTTTATTCCTTTCTCTTAATTCTTGATTTCCTCTTTCTCTCTCTCCCCGCCTTGTTCCCTAGTCTCTAGTCCAGTGGTTCTCAACATTCCTAATGCCGCGACCCTTTAATACAGTTCCTCATGTTGTGGTGACCCCCAACCATAAAATTATTTATTTATTATTAACAATGCCTCCCCCCCCCGGCAAAGGCTGCCTTGCTGGCCAGGAACGGGGGGGGCGGGCAGGGAAGGAAAGAGGAGTGGCGTGTCTCCCCTGGGAAAAAAATCCAAGAACACCCCCCCCCGGGCTCTGCTTCTGCTTTGCTCTTGTTTCCGCTGGGTGGGGCAGTGTGGGAAAAGTTTGCAGAGTGTCGACCCTGGCCGGGAGGGAGGAATCCCAGCGCCTTTGTCTGCACTGCGGAAGTGAGGGGTGGGGCAGTTGCATGACCAGGAAGCCAGCTGCGGGACGAAGGAACAGTGAAGCGAGCACCTCACGCAAGAACCCGCTTGCGCAAATAGCACCCCCCACCTCTGCGATAAGGTAACATGTGGAAAAGGCCCAGGAGTGGTGGTGTGCAAGTGCGATCCACACGCTCGTGTCCTCCTGCCCCCTTTGGCGGGAGCGCATGCAGCCGCACGCACTCCTGCCAAAGGGGGCAGGAGGATGTGAGTGCATGACTCGCACTTGCGCACCACCACCAAGGAGGGAATGGAGCCTAAGACCATCGGAAATACGTATTTTCCTATGGTCTTAGACAACCCCTGTGAAAGGGTCGTTCGACCCCCAAAGGGGTCGCAACCCACAGGTTGAGAACCGCTGCTCTAGTCCTTGTTCTCTAGGGTGATGAACCCGATAGGAAGGGGTCTTGACAACAGAGCCCCCTTGGCAACTGAGAGTGTTTAAGCTGATTGGCTGGTGAAATGGAACCTTGGATGGCCCAGGGGAGGGGCTGATGGAAATTGAAAAATAATGGATTTTAACTGCCTGGAGTGTGTTTGAAGGGGAGTGTGATTTGTGGTGTGTTTGGGGGAAGGTTGGAGATTTGAAGAGCTCTGTGGGAGAGAGAACTGAGAAATTGGGTGTACGAGAGATAGTGAAGTGGTCAGGCCTGATGACCACAAGAAGTGAGAAAAAGCTGAAAAATTGTCTTTTGCAGAAGCAGCTTTCCCTGTGCTAGATGTAAACAATGGAACTTTGTAAGCTGAATTGTAATCTTGCTTTCTCTCTTTGATGTAGAAATGTATCAAAAAGTAGACACAACTGCTGCCACACTAGAAAGAATAGTTCATTGTTCATTGTAAGAGAAAAACGAAACTAATGCCTCATGTATGACATGTTTGTAGATAATGATGCTGGAATGTATAAAGGCTTTGGAAACCCGGAAGGAGGGGCCGGTTTCTTTCGGGAACTATCCCAACCAGTGCTTGCTAGTAAGAAGAAAATTAAATCTTTTTTTCAAACCGAGGTCTGATCTCTGACTAGCCACTTTAATAGTGAATGAATTGAAAGAGAGAGAGAGAGAGAGAGAATGGTGCGCTGTTTATAAACATTTAGATACAAAACACATTGAAAGCAGCAGTGTTACAATAAATGTTTGAAGTTCTGTGTTCCTTAAAACAGTGTCACAGAGTCTTTTTTTGAATCCTGGAATATACATGCTACCAATAATACCATTTTGACCTTAGTACCAACAGTACTACTGTCTTGGAAAATATAAATCACTGCTGATCCTTACATCTGGGGGAAGGGCAGATTTAGGGGAAGCAGTAAAGGGGCGGGGAGAGTCCTGAAAGGAAGAAGCCAAAGGGGGGGGACAAGAGCAAGAAAGGACTAAAGTGGGTCAGTCTAGATGACCTCTGGGTGTGGGGGAAGAGCAGTTGATTTTCTCTACAGTTGAAGTCTCTCTCTGTGTTTGAAAGGAATACAATGGTACTCTGTGAGACAGAATGTTAGGGAGGATGGAATCTGCCTCGCTATCCTTCCTTTACTTTGCAACATTAGTAAGATTATGCAGGAGAATGGTGGGAACCATTTGTATGTGTCAGTTTTCTTTTCTTGACCATGTGATGTATTTGTATTGGAGATGTATAAATTGCTCTGAACGTAAGGAGGCGGGGCCCAGATTTTTGAGAAGTATCTCACTGGGACATTGTGCACAAATAAATCCTTTTTCTAAAACCGTGGGTCTCTATCTCAATTCCGCTACAGGACGGTGTTCTTAGAAAGGGAGAACTGAGGCAGACTCATTTGCTCTGGCTTGATTCAGAGATCTCCCTGGCTGTTCAGTTCTGATCACAAAGAGGTGTCAGGCTGGGCAGGCCTTCAGTGCGAGGCATTTTCCACATCTAGTCTCTCCGAACTTCTGGCTAAATTCTCCCCACCTCTTCCCACAACTTCCAGTCAAATAGGTTTTCCTCTGTCTCTGTCTGTCCCTCCTTCCCACCCCACCACTCCAAGTTGTATTCAACTTTCTTTTCCTTCTCTACTTCCCCTCACTCTCTCTTCTTTTCGCATTTCCATTTCTTAGTTCATGCTAGGTTTGTCTTTTCTCTTCTTCCCCATTTCACTTCACAATCTCATCCTCTTTCTTCCACTACTCTCATTTCCTCTACTACTCCCAGAAATCTGAACCCTGTTGTCCAGGGTCATAGGCCAATGTTTAAACTATTAAACCACCCTGATGCTCAGTTGTAAGTCCAATTAAATCCAGTGGGGCTTGCTTCTGAATAGGCAAACACAAGTAGGACTGCCTTGTTGGATTGCTGTCATTACCCTGATCATCTTCTCTGGATCAGAATGGAACCAGGAATGCTCCTGACCTAGCAATCCAACTGGGTGAGGGTCCAGCTCCCAGAGACAGCAGATCAGCTCCCAAGGGATGCATATCATCTTTTTTTCCCCTAGAAGAAGGAGAAAAGGTGAAGTGGGGGCTACAGTCATCTCCAGGGCTGCATCTTGTCCACTTCTGGGCTGCATCTTGGGAGACCTATGTTCCAATCTTCATTAATCCATCCAACTCACTAGGTGACCCTGGGTTAGTCACTGTCTCTCAGCCTAACAAGGTTGCTGTGAAGATAATATGTGGAGGAGAGCCATTTACACCACCGTGAGGTGATAGGAGAAAAGTAGAAATATAAATTTAACTAAAAATAGATAAATAAATATAATAATAACCAATAAATAGGAGGGGGAGCTCCTCTG
The DNA here is from genome assembly GCA_948474755.1 of Ctenosaura bakeri. Lineage (NCBI taxonomy): Eukaryota > Metazoa > Chordata > Lepidosauria > Squamata > Iguanidae > Ctenosaura > Ctenosaura bakeri. The sequence goes on from CAOLHI010002305.1 coordinate 255,036, forward strand.
GGGGGAAAGAAGGACTTGTGCAAGGCTTCTCCCATCCTCATTCCCTTCTGTTTTGCATGGGAACAGGAAAGGGGAGCCCCAGAGGGAAAAGGAAGGGGGAGTAGGGGGAAGTATTGGTAATTTATCCACTTTCACAAGAGTTCTGCACTCTGAATCTTCATGAAAGTGGAAGGACCACTGTGTTTATTTACCTATTTATTTGATTTATAACTTATATAAAACACTAGCGTATATACCCAGCGTTGCCCAGGATTTTATTTTCTCATAGGTAATACCTGTCAGAAAGATTTGAGATCCTGTGTCTCTAATTCCCCTGTCTTGTCCAGTACCCGTAACTTTTCCCCATATTCCTCAATCCAATCTGTATTCAGTTATTAACATACAGAGGTTGGGTTCCTGAGAGAATACACTGCCCTCCTCCTCCTTGCTGTTAGGCATCATCTCCCATAGCAACTGGCCAGGACCAAGAGCTCTCTGGCTGAGAATTCTAAAGGCCCCTTCCTAAACTGCAAACCCCAGGATTCCATAGAACAGTGGTTCTCAACCTGTGGGTTGTGACCTTTTTTGGGGAGTCAAACGACCCTTTCACAGGGGTCGCCTAAGACCATAGGAAAATACATATTTCTGATGGTCTTAGGCTCCATTCCCTCCTCGGTGGCACGTGCTCCTGCCAAAGGGAGCAGGACACAAGCGCATGGCTCGCACTTGCGCACCACCACTCCTGGGCCTTTTCTGCACGTTACCTTATCGCAGAGGTGGGGAATGCCATTCGTGCAAGCAGGTTCTTGTGTGAGGTGCTCTCTTTGCTGCTCCTTCGTGCCGCAGTTGGCTTCCTGGTCACGCAACTGCCCCACCCCTTCCTTCCACAGTGCAGCTTGGGAACAGTAGGCTGCGCTGGGGGAGGAAGGGGTGGGGCAGTTGTGCAACCAGGAAGCCAGCTGCGGGACGAAGGAGCAGCGAAGAGAATGCCTCGCGCAAGAACCTGCTTGCGCGAACGGCACCCCCCACCTCCGTGAGCCGGGGGGGTTCTCGGAGTTCTTTCCCTCCCTGCTCGCCGTCCCTGTTCCTGGCTGGCGAGGCGGACTTTGCCAGGCAGGGGAGGCATTGTAAATAATAAATAACTTTATGGTTGGGGGTCACCACAACATGAGGAACTGTATTAAAGGGTCGTGGCATTAGGAAGGTTGAGAACCACTGCCATAGAATCTGCCACAGTCATATGAAGTCTTCAGCTCACACAGCCAGTCATATGAGATCTTCACCTGACACAAACATACATACAATTTTTGACTTTTATATAGCACACGTGCACACACATGTATATGAATATATATATATATATACACACACATACACACACACGTCTCTGTGTGTGTATATGTATTTTCTCATGTTACATATATCTTGCTATGCATATTTACTGTCATGTATAAGAGCCTATCTGCCAATCCCATTAAGTAATGAATTGCTAAGATGTAATCAGACATGTGAGATAGGTCCAGAGAGTAAAAGCAGGAAACAAAGTGCGCTATGAGAACGGAGTATTTTTGACAGAACAGTGAGAACTAGGAGAAAGTCAGCAACCACTCAAGGTCCAGACAGTCTGGGAAAATGCACCAGCCTGGGAAAGTGAAATGCTTTACTAGCCAATGAAAGTTCAGCATGCGTGAGTTTGTAACAGATTGCTATAAGAAATTTTTATTTTTTTTTATTAATAATTTGTATCCCGCCTCTCCATATGGATTGAGGCGGCGAACAACTCACAAATAGCATGTATTTCTATACATGCTCCCAACAATCTGGGTACTCATTTTACCGACCTGTGGAAGGATGGAAGGCTGAGTCAACCTTGGAGCCGGGCAGGATCGAACACACAACCTTGTGGCTTGCAGTACTGGCATTTAACCACTGTGCCACCAAGGCTCCCTGGTGGTAATGGTAATGTTGCTATACAAGCCAGTTTTGACAACTTCTGCAGAAGTGCACAGTTGGTACTAATGACTATTCTTTAAATTAACTACCGTTAGCTTCAGAGTGTGTTCTTTGGAGCAAGGGTTGTCCAATACATGACCACCTCCTGGGAGCCTTCAGATGCAGCAATTCATATTTCAAAGAGGTTTCAGGACCCCCATACCCTTTTTCAAAAAACCAGAAATGGACTTCTGATCACATGCAGCTTCTGTAGTGTGTCTGTCTTCCTTTTCAGGAAGTCCATCTGCCCTGCTGGAGAGTCTCCGGGGCACAAAGACCTGTCAAGATTCTCTAGCCTGACATACAGAATTTTCCTTCAGTTTCACTTTAGGAAAGGATAAGTGAATTTCTCCATTGTCTCAAAAATCCCAAAGACCTTTCTGGACCCTTAATGGCTACTAGAGCTCTTTGGGACTGACTCTCCAGAAAATGGTGAGAGCAACTGTGGCCTAACGGTTGGCTCTAGGGTTAATCACTCCCAGTGGAAACCAGATTTATGTTCATCAGGACTGGAAAATCCTCCTGATTCTGATGAGTGTTTGAAACATGGCTTCAAAAAGAGGTCAAAGCAGAATCAGGATGAAAAATTCCAAATTCCTTCCTATTTTAGAGAGAGGAATCAGGAAAGCAGTTCCTCCCAGTAAGGCCCAGGAGGTGGGCTTCAGTCTGTGTAGGCAATCGGAGGCCTGACTGACATCTAGAGAGCAGTTTCCAGTTTCCAAGGGTCATCTCCAGGTGGGACATGAGTGTAAATTCTCCAATTTTGGGGACTCAGTTCCAGGCAGGAGGAAAAGGCACTCTGCAAATCTCCTACAATTTGCAAGGCTTCATTCATGCCTGGAACTTGTAGACTCTTCAGGGCTCTATGAGGGTCATTAACAATGACAGAACAATACATGGAGTTGGAAGGGGTCCTGAGGGCCATCAAATTCAACCCCCTGCTCAGTGCAAGATCTCCAGCTTTAACAGACCCAGCAAATAGCTGTCCAGCCTCTTTTTGAAGATGTCCAGAGAAGGAGAACCCAGTACCCTTCTAGGTAATTGGTGCCACTGCTGATCCACTCTTACTCTCAAGAAACTTGTTCTAATGTTCAACCAAAATCTATCATCCTGTAATTTAAAATCATTAGACCTTGTCCTACCCTCTGAGGCAGCGGAGAACAAGGCTGCTCCCTTCTCTTTGTGGCAGCACTTCACCAAGGTGAACGTTCCCAGCTCCTCCCAACTTTTCCTCCTGTTTTGTCCTCTGTGCCTCTTATTATCTTTGTTGCCTTTCTCTGAACTCACTCCAACTTCCCTACAGTATTCTTAAAATGAGGCACCCAGAACTGAACACAGTACTCCAGATGAGGCCTGACCAGTACAGAACATAGGGGGACTATTACATCCCTCAACTTGGAAATGATGTTTCTATTAATGCAGGCTAAGACAGCATTTGCTGTCTTTACTGCAGCATCACAATGTTGGCTTGTGTTCAACAATACCAAGGTCCTTTTCACATATACTACTACTGAGCTAAGTATCCCCCATCCTATCTGTGCTTTTGGTTTCTGTGACTTAAATGTAAACTTTGTAAAATTGTTCCTGTTGAATTCCTTTTCTTAATTTCAACCCAGTTTTTTTAGTTTATCCAGGTCCTGTGGAATTCTCTTCCTGTCTTCCAATGTGTTACCTACCCCCTCTCCCAGTTTTGTATCATTTGCAAATTTGGTAAGAGTACCCACCACTTCATCCTCAAAGGATAGGGGATCTTTACGGCATTTAGATAACTTCATGCCACCGCATTCATCCCTACCTCAGGCCTCTTGTACATCCCCCCAAGGCTTGAAGTGTGGCTTCTCCCTTCCTTCTTGTGCATCTTAGCTTAAGCAGTCACTTCTCTTCTCCCCACCAAGAAAACTAAAGATCTCCCCTCCACACCACCTTCCCAGGAAAATGGAGATGGGGGTCTTCTTCCCTCAATTTTCCCCTCCACTTCCACCTTGTTCTATCTCCTCCTCCTTTTAAAATTGCATTCCTTCCCATACTGTGACCTTCTCATATCCCATAATAGTGCCTCCCAGCTCTTCACATGGCCCAGGAAATGCCCCCAGAGCCAACCTCCCACCCACTCAACAAGGATGCTCTTTTAAACCCTTTCTCAAATACCACAGTCCCACAGAAACCCTCCAAAAAGGGGAGAGGAGGCCTCACAGCTGGAAAAGCTTCAATGCTTTTGCAGGGGGTGGGGAGAGAAGGGGGCTTCCTTTCTTTCACCTGAAGAACCCCACAGCCACGATCCATTCCTAAGAAAACACTCCGGTCCCCAACAGTCAAATCCCCAAGGCTGTTTTCATTCCCATTTTGCTCCTTCTTCCCTGCAGAACCTTCCAGACAGATCCATTTTCATTCTCTTCCTCCTCCAGATCTCCATGCTAAAGACCTCCTTCCCTCCCTCCGCCCCACCATGTTGCATTAAATTATATTGAAATGTCTCCAATTTCCTATCTTTATTTCATAACAACTTTGAACTTGAGGGCTCTCCTTCTTTAAACTGCAGCCCAATCCTGAAGGTGCGTGGAAGGAAGCTGCCATCTCCCTGGAAGGCAAAATGAGAATGAGGTGCGTTTCAAGCCCCCCTTTCTTCTGCCCTAAAAATATGCAAAAAAATAAATAAAAAGCCCCACACTTTCTGTGGAAGCTGTGCCAGGGGAATGAAAGGAGACCGGGGGATCCTCAAAGCAAGGCAATTGGGGGGGGCTTTACATCCCCTCACCCCCATTCCTTCCCCCAGATCACGCTGGCCTCAGGGCCTCTCACCGCTCCTCCAAGGGCTGGAGGATGAACTATTCCTCCTTCTTGTCTCCTCTTTCTTCTTCCTCCAGCAGCCTCTCCTCTTCTCCCCACCCAAAGAAAACACTCAAAAAGTTTCCTTCGCCCCTTTTCAGGAATACAGGGACTGGGGAGGAGACCTCCCCCCCCATTTCCAGCCTCCTCAAGGCAAAAACTCTCTCCTCCACCTCCTCCTGATCCTCCACCCGCTTTTATTTTCCTCTTCAGTCTGGTTTCAAAACCAAATCCTCCCCTCCACAGACAGACACACTTTTAAACTGCCTTCTCCCCGCCATTTTGGAAGGCGCCGCCTCTGCCTGGCTCTTCAGTGTGTGGGGACGCGGCCCTCCCTCTAAACCCCTGCTGGGAGGAAAGCGGACACTCGTTTCCTGGGGGCCACTCGGGCGTTCTGGCAGGACCCCCCCCCCAAAAAAGAAGGTCAAATACAGCCAAACACCGCCCAACCTCCCTCCCAGGCGACCAGCAAAGAGCACCTCCCCAGGACCCCCGCCCGACAGAGACCCCCGGTGAGGGGGGAGGAGGAGGAGGCCTAGCAGCTGGAGGCCCCATTTCTTTGGATTGAGGGGGAAGACGGAAGGGGGCCTTCCTTGCCGCCATCCCAGAGACAACCCCCATCAAGACAAGGCTCGCTCCCTCCCGCCAGCCCCCCAGTCCTGATCCCAAAAGGGGGCCTTTCCCCCTCATTCCACCCCAGGAGCACATTTGGCGGGCCCCGCTCCTCTCCCCTCCCCCCTCGCTCCCCTTCCCCCCTCCTTCCCCCTCGCTCCCCTTCCCCCCTCCCTGTCCCCTCGCTCCCCTTCCCCCCTCCCTGCCCCCTCGCTCCCCTGCCCCCTCGCTCTCCTTCCCCCCTCCCTGTCCCCTCGCTCCCCTTCCCCCCTCCCTGCCCCCTCGCTCCCCTTCCCCCTCGCTCCCCTTCCCCCTCCCTCCCCCCTCGCTCCCCTTCCCTCGCTCCCCTTCCCCCTCCCTCCCTCCCTCGTTCCCCTTTCCCCTCCCCCTCCCTCCCTTTCCCCCTCCCCCCGCTCCCCCCTCGCTCCCCCTCCCCCCGCTTGTCTTTCCCCACCAAAAAAACTCAGAAGACTCGCCCCCCCCGCTAGTGAGCAGCAGGAAATGCGTCAGGCTTCTCCTCCTCCTCCCACCTGAACAATCCTCTCTGCCTCTCTAGGAAGCTGGACTCTCTGGCTGGAGGACTGATGGCGGAAGAAGGAGGACGCGTCTCTCCTGCGGTGGGTAGAGGAGGCTGCGGAGGTAAGGGAGGGGAGCTCCCCCCAAATGTGCGCTTGGAGGGATGGGAGGAAGAGAGGGGAGAGGAGCCCCCTTTAATTCTTGGTTGGGGGGCGGAGGGTCTTCTCTTGGGAGGGAGCCTGGGTGGGGAGGGTCACTGGGGTGGAGGGGTATCTAAATGTAAAGCCACCCCCCAGCCAGAAAATGGCGAGGAGGATCCTCCAGCTAGGAGGCCTCCTCCTCTCCCCCCTGGCGAGGGCGTGTGTCTCCCTGGGGCTGGTGTTGCCCTGTTCTCTGGGGGCCCCGGTAGGGACGCCCAAATAACCAAAGGGATGCCATGTAGAGGGAGGAGAGGGCTTGTTTTCTGCTGCTCCAGAGACCAGGACAAGGAGCAATGGATTCAAGCTGCAGGAAAAGAGATTCCACCTGAACCTCAGGAAGAACTTCCTGACAGTCAGGGCTGTCCGGCAGTGGAATCTGCTGCCTCGGAGTGTAGTGGAGGCTCCTTCCTTGGAGGTTTTTAAGCAGAGGCTGGATGGCCATCTGTCGGGAGTGCTTTGAGGGTGTTCCTGCATGGCAGGGGGTTGGACTGGATGGCCCCTGGGGTCTCTTCCAACTCTACATTTCTGTGATTCTATGAAATATAAACACCAGAAGGGGAAATTAACTGGAGCACTCTCTTAAGCTAGCGAGAGGCAGGGTAACCTAGCAGTGATCTTGCAACCCAGCTTCTACGGGGTGAGGTCAGTTAAGGAGTCAGACCGGTTTTAAAAGGGTAAAAATGATATCTTTATTAAAGGACAAACGACAGAAAAGACACCACAAGCGCACAGCTAACTAGAAATTAGGAATGAGAGTTTCGGGGGGAAATGGGTGATACGACACCTTTTCTCTAGTCCTGAAGAAGTTGAAGAGTGCAGGGAAGAAAGCTCAGCGTGGCTCACTGAGGGGACAACTCGCTGGACACAGCAGCAGCAAGGCTGGATGGAACTTGGGAGCGATCCGAGGAGGACTCAGAATCGTGTTTTTATAGGGTGGATTGTGCCTACAGGCCATGCCATACTCGGTGAGAACAATGCGAGTTTGGAGCGGGGCAAAGCGTTGGGAAAGGTCAAACTTTGCATGATCGGCTTAGCGCAGATATAACAATAGTGTAGCCAGTATGCCAATTACTTGGCATTGTACGAGTGCAGGCTCGAGGCCGAGCGTCTTTGTGTAGAGTCACGCTTAAGCGATGGGTGTCTGCAAGAGAGGTCCCTGAAGCAACGGAGTGGCGTTAATCTGCCTGCCTAAGTGGGGATTTGGACTGTCCAACCGTTTACCGGCCGCTCCTGTGTATATGCTTGTCTGGTGGCCTCACAAACACGTGGAGCGGGGTGGCAGAGAGGTCAAATGATTTGATATAAAAAGAGATATCTAGTGCTATCGCTGGGTAGGCCTGAACCGTAGTAACACTGGGATATTTGAGAGGGGGCTTGGAGGGGAGGCCAGCTGCTGGAGCGAGTGGGGGGGGTTGGCTCTGGGGTCTGCACAGGGGGGCTTTCCTGGAGCACGTGGAGGGGTGGGAGACCGTTAAGGGAGGCCAGAAAACCAAAGTATCCACATGGCTGGAAAGCAGTACGTGTGAAAGGGATCTAGGAGTCTTGGTGAACCACAAGCTGAACATGAGTCAGCAGTGTGATGCAGCAACCAAGAAAGCCAATGCGATTCTTGGTTGCATCAATGGGAGTATGATATCTAGATCAAGAGAATGACTGACTGACTGACTGACTGAATGAATGAATAAATTTTTATTGCTCAAATAAAAGCCATTGCAACTCACCACAGTCAGGCAAAATACATCTAAATAACAAAATAGGACATTACAAATGGTAATAGACTCATAGAAAAGCTAACATACAAGAGCAACGTATAAGGAATAAATCAATTACATTGATTACATTATATCATCTTGGAGATATATTTTATATTGCTCTGATTTTTTTAAATCATTACATTGATTGTTTAGATCAAGAGAAGTAATAGTACCACTCTATTCTGCTTTGGTCAGACCTCATTTGGAATACTGTGTCCAGTTCAGGGCCCCTTGTTTCAAGGATACTGACAAGCTGGAGCGTGTCCAGAGGAGGACAGTTGAAATGGTGGAAGGCCTGGAAGCCATGCCCCTAAGAGGAGCAGCTTAGGGAGGTGAGTATGTTTAGCCTGACAAGAAGGAGATTAAGGGAGACATGATAGCCATGTTTAAATATTTGAAGGGATGTCACATTGAACATGGAGCAAGCTTGTTTTATGCTGCTCCGGAAACTAGGACATGGAGAAGTGGATTCAAACTACAGGAAAAGAGGTTTCACCTAAACATCAGACAGAACTTTTTGACAGTCAGAGCCATTCAACAGTGGAATATGCTGCCTTGGAGTGTGGTGGAGTCACCTTCTTTGAAGATTTTTTAAGTAGATCTTGGATAGCAATTTGCTGGGGGTGCTTTGAAAAGAAAAATGGCAGAAGAGGCATTTTTACTTCAGAGAGGAAGGAAGACCCCCCGCCAGCAGCCTCCATAACCCTGGAAAGAGGGAAGGTGGAGGGGAGCCCCTGGTTCTCTTGATGGCAGGGAAGAGAAGAGGCTGCTATGGGGAGGAAGAAGAAGGGGTCAGACATTCCTATCTTGGGGGAATGTGAGAGGCCTGGGGCAGGTGGGGGGGTAATGGCAGTGGAGTGTTATCTAAATGCGAAGGACACCCCTCTCCCTGAAAGCTTGCTTTGAAGATCCCCCCCCTCCGCCCGTCGCCCTTTCTTTCCCTGGCCGAGCTCCCTCAGCAAGGATGGGGCAGAAGGGAGAATCTTCATTTGCCTCTTCGTAGGGCAGAGGAAAGGAGAAGGAGAGTTGAAACTGATCTCACTCCCATTTTTGCCTTCCAGGAAGATGATAGCTCCCCACCCCATCTCTAGGGACACAAACAGAATTAGGGCTGGGCTGCAGTTTAATAACATAGGAGAGCTCTCAATAGAATTAAAACCAATATTCGGAGGAGAGGGAGGGAGGTGTTTTGCTTGGGTTCCTGGGAAGAGGAGTGGCTGGATAAGTCTTGGATGCTCTGAAGGAGCAAGTGGAGAATGGAAAGAACCCAAGGAGACAAAATCAAGAATGGGTCCACCAAGAGAGAGAAGGAGGGAACCCAAAATTCCTCTTCTGGTGATAAACCCACAGGGCAAACAACCTTCACCTGAGAATGTAGGAGGGGATTCTGGGAGGCCCACAGGATCCTGATTCTGTACCATCTTTTTTTCCCCTTCATAATAGCCCAGTGGAGGGGGGTTTCAGCTGAGGGGAAAACTGACCCCACAGAATTGCTACAACTTATTTCTGTGAACCTCCCCAAAGACCTAAAACTCTGTCTTGAGTTACCTCACAACCTTTGCTTGGGATCTTCTTGAAGAGGCCTGCAAGAGATGCAGATTAAAGGAGGAAAGAAGGAGATGCAAGAAGAGAGAGGGAATCTGAGAAACAGAAAGGGGTGCCAAAGAAGGACAGTGCTGATTTTTTTTTATCCTTTTTATCCAAAACTAACAACATGCACATGGGAAAAGAGGCAATTAGGTCAGGTGGTTTCCCTTCCTTCCCCTCTCTGAGCTCTGACTGATCTCTTTTGGCCAGGAGGAGGATCCTTCCCGAGAGATGATCTGCACTTGGATGTCCTTAACCACCCCACCACCGTGTCTCAGTCCCACCACCTTCAGAGGTATGTTTGGTGGAGACACCGGGCCGGCCTCTCCAGTGTCTGCTCTTAGGTTGTGGAATGACCTTCCCAGTGAGATTAGGCTGGCTGCCTCCCTGTTGTCCTTCTGCCTTTTCATTCAGAGAGATCCATAAAAATTGACTAGTGAGGTGCTGGACTTGTAATGCTCAATGTTTTTATTAGGATGGTGTTTAAAAGGTTTTAATGACTGTTTTATGTACAGTGGGCATTCGGTATCTGATGGGATTTGGTTCCAGCCCCCCTCCCCGTGGATACCAAAATTTGTGGATGCTCAAGTATGTACAATCATGTGTTAAAATGGCATTCTTTATATAAAGTGACAAAATCAAAGTTTGCTTTTCGGTTTTTTCTTTTTCTGTAATTTTTTTTTTTTTTACTGTGGTGGTTGAGTCCATGGATGCAGAATCTGTGAATATGGAGGGCTGTTGTTGAAGGAATATTAAAGGAATGAATTCATGTTTCTGGCATTTGTCACTCCAATCTCGGGATGCTGGGCCATGATGCTTAAACAACACTATACCAGATGTCAGATTGTTCAAAGCTGTTCTTGAAATGTAAATGTTCAGTTCTGGCTGGTGTGAAGCTTATTGAGTTTCCACTGTTACAAATGCAGTACCTTTGTCTTCTTTTCATTCTGAGGCCCATTTGCCTTCAAGAGCAGAGGGAGGGTGAAACAAAAGGCGCTTGCTGGAAACACTTGGGACTTAATACCTCTCCTGTAATGTCCCCTTTCTGCGCATTGGGAAAAATAAAAAGTTGTCAGGGAGAGAAGCCCTAAATATTTAACTCCCTTGTGTTCCAGGTTTCTACATGTGGGATTTAAAAAAAACATGTGGAAGAGTAACACATCAAGTCCATGCCTCACCTGCCATCTCAGAGAAGACAGGTGTGTGAGACAGGTGTGTCATTTTTCCTCCTCTGTCTGTAAAAATCAGAATGGCTTCACCTGTTTCCCTATCCACTAGGCTGCGTCAGGCCTGGTTCATTTTCTGGGTGATTATATGTGTTGAGAGGTTCCCCAATTTGTAATATCCACTATGTGTGTTAGGTAAGACGAGACTTAAATAGTGACTTCAAATTCCTGACAAAACAGAAAGGTCTTTGTGTGTTGGCGAAAAGAAAGTAGGCAGGGTGCCAGTCTGACCTCTCTGGCAACGAAGTTCGGGAGTCTGGAGGCAGCCACTGAGAAGGCCCTCTCCCTTGTACCCACCAGATATACCTGTGAGGGTGGTAGAACAGAGAGAAGGGCCTCCCCAGTGGGCCTCAAAGCACGGGCTGGTTTCATGGGGTGGTTTATCCCCATTGGTGACCACTTGGGATCTCCAAAGACTATGCCCCATATCTGTATTCTTTTCTTTTCTTTTCTTTTCTTTTCTTTTTTTTTTTTTGAGGATTAATCTAGACAAAACGGAGGTGCTCCTGGTCAGTCAGAAGGCAGATCAGGAACTAGGGATTCAGCCTGTGGTATACAGTTGGCCCTCTGTGTCCACGGATTCTGTATCCACGGTTTGAATGAACCATTGCTCAAAAATACTTAAAAAAGAATCCAAAAAGCAAAGCTTTGAGTTTTCACCATTTTATATAAAGGAGACCATTTTACTGCACCATTTTATATAATGGGACTTGAGTATCCAAAGATTTTGGTATCCAGCAGATACTGAGGGCCCACTGTATGGGGTTGCATTCTGCCTGAAATCTCAGATTTCCATCTTGGCTGTCCTCTTGGACTCAGATCCAAAACTGGATGCCCAGGTTTCAGTGGTGGCTGGAGGTGTGTCTGCAGTTTAAACTATTGTGCCGGCTGTGCTGGTTTCTTGAGATATCAGATCTTACTGTGGTAACATCTGCCTCAATTATGTCCCGATTGGGTTATTACAATGTGTTCTACGAAGGGCAGACTTTGGAAATTGTTTAGATACTTGGAATAGGTCCAAAATGTTGCTGGTTACAGGAAACTCCTGTTGAAACAGCTTCACTGGCTACCCATCTGTTTCTGGCCAGACTTCAAAAGGCTGGTTTTGATCTGTAGAACTCTGTTCAACTTGTGTCTGAAAGACCATATTTCTCTATACGAGTCCGCCTGAGTTTGAAGATCTTCAGGGGAAGGTTTTCTCTCAGTCCCATGGCAGGGACATTTGGTGAGGACATGGGAGAGAACCTACTCAGTGGCTGGTCCCAGGTGATGGAATTCCCTCCTGTAGAAGGCCTGGGTGCCCCCCTCTTTCTTTTCCTTTTTCTGGCAGGTCTTTGACATGTAGTTTATATTGCAAAAAGTCTTTTAGTAGTGTTTTTCCCCCACTTTTTATCCTTTGTTGTTTTTATTGTTGCTGTTGTGTGGCTTCACACTCTCGTTGTTGCTGTTTTGTGCCTTCAAATCATTTCCAACTTATGGGTTTCCTAAAGTAACCCCATCACCAGGTTTTTGCGGCAAGCTTTGTTCAGAGGGAGGTTGCCCTTGTCGGCCTCTGAGGCTGAGAGAGTGTGACTTACCCAAAGTCACCCTGTAGGTTTCCATGGCTGAGCAGAGATTCAAACTCTGGTTTCCAGAGTTGTCATCCAGTGCTCAAACCACTACACCTTATTTTACCCTTGTGTTGTGTTTTTAACTAGACTATCATTTAATTGTGTTTACACTTTTATATAAATATATTTTTAATCTCTACCTTGTTTTTAAAATGTCTGTGATTTGCCTTGGATCCTCTGTAGAGAGAAAGGTGGGATAGAAAGCAAACAAATGTTTGCCATCTCCTGCTCACAAGCTAACAGTGACTGTCAGCACACCCCCAAACCAAGTCAGTCAACCCTAACTGGGAGGATCCAATTGGGGAGATGGGGTAAGAATGTGAGGCTAAAGATCCTTGATTCTACACCCACCAACCCTCCTGTGGACATAGGGAATTTTTATACCCTGCAGATCATTGGAAGTCTGATTCAAGAGGAAAACAAATAGGGTATATTAAGGCATTCAACTCACTTCTGTAAACTCTGCCTGGAAGAGAGTTAAGTTGCTTCAATATCCCTTGAAGGTCTGTGAGGTTTTTGGTGCTCATAGTCTCATAGCAGAGACTGTGACTGTTGAACTCAGCCATTCTGTCTAAGCTGCTGTTGGTCATTTTTACCATATGAGGCGTATCTCTACTGCCCAATTATAGCAAACTTCCATGACAAAGGGATTTTGGGATTTGTAATTTCATGAGATACTTAGAATATTCTATCACACTTCCTTGAACTACTGCACTAGAACTTGCTGTCTAGCAGCCAATACTAAATGCCCTATTCACCAAACTACAATTCCCAGAATTCTGTAGGATGGAGCCATGACATTTAACATGGTATCCAACTACCATTTCCCCCATCCTCTCTAGTAGGATTGTCGATTCGGGATTGTCCAGGGCCCTGAGCCTGGTGAGCCAAAACATGAGGCAGCAGAAAACAGGCTGGCAGCTTCTTTTAGCATGTGCCTACTAAACTAATTTCTCCCAGGGCCTTCTCCTGCTGTCCCATTGTGGTCCCATTATGCAAAGTACTGGAAAAAGTTGGAAATCCCATCAGTATTTGAGTGGCTCTATGGCAGCGGTTCTCAACCTGTGGGTCGCGACCCCTTTGGGGGTCGAATGACCCTTTCACAGGGGTCGCCTAAGACCATCGGAAAATATGTATTTGTGATGGTCTTAGGCTCCATTCGCTCCTCGGTGGTGGTGCGCAAACGTGAGCCATGCGCTCGCATCCTCCTGCCCCCTGTTCAGAAGGGACTGAAATCGTTCCCCTTCTCCGCTACCGGGAGAACCTCCCGTCTGACGGGCCAGCTTGGAGGAGCGGTGGCAGCACGGGGGGCAGGCCCCCTCCTCGCCACAGCCCCTGCCCCACTCACCACGGAAGGGGGCGCTGCCAGGGGGCGAGCTGCGCCCGGCACAAAAGACAAAGGCGCTGGGATTCCTCCCCCTCCTGGCCAGGGTCGACACTCTGGAAACTTTTCCCACACTGCCCCCCCAGCGGAAATGAGAGCGAAGCAGAAGCAGAGCCCGAGGGGGGGGGGTTCTCGGAGTTTTTTCCCAGGAGAGACGTGCAGCTCCTCTTTCCCTCCCTGCCCACCCACCCCTGTTTCTGGCTGGCGAGGTGGCCTTTGGCGGGGGGGGGGTATTGTAAATAATAAATAAATTTATGGTTGAGGGTCACCACAACATGAGGAACTGTATTAAAGGGTAGCAGCATTAGGAAGGTTGAGAACCACTGCTCTATGGGTTGATGAAAATAACAGAAATGGACAAGTAAGCAACTAGATTATGAGGTCAAATGGGAATTTCTTATCTGGAAAATTTTAATTGATTACCTAAAAAAACAGGGTGAAGTGATGACAATAGATTTTTAATATATCAAATAATAATAGTTTTATTTTTTGTTTTATGAGTAAGTAAGATGAGTAAGATATATTGATATATAATATACACACATATATATATATATACGCACACACACAAAGATACATAAGATATATAACATGAGTAAGATATATTGAAATATTAGATTACTTTTGATTGTTGCTTTTTTCTTGAAAACAGTTATGTTACTGTTATATTGTATGTTTTTAAGTGAATAACATTTTAAAGTTTCTAATAATTTCTATAATTCGACTGTAAGTAAAGATTAGTTCCCGCCCATATTGCAAGCAGCTCTTACCACAATAGTTGCATTTAACATTCTTGTAGAAAGTTACATTTTCATCTAAGTCATATATTGTTACTCTTATATTTAATCTAAACATTTAGATTATGCTATGTAATAACATAGCATAATCTAATAACCACAAATCTCATTATTTATCTAATAAATTATTTATTTAATAACCACAAATCTCATTATTTATCCACTAAAATAATATAGTTAACTCATATTCTAACCCGATAATAAGCCAACAACATTCTAAAATCATAGCTCTTCTATCATATGGTTAGAGTTGTGTAGGATTATTATATATTGTTTTGTATTTTGTATTGTCTTGTATGTTTTTTAGTTTTGTTCCTGTGTTATTTTGTTATGTTGGTTTTTATTTTTATTTAATAAATTTTTTTAAAAAAGATTATAAAACCATATTAAATTAAAATTCTTTTATTTCGTTAAAGACCTCCGTTGCTGCTCCCCTTTCCCCGCTGGTGCCTTACAAGGTCACTCTCCAGGCCCAAAAGAAGCCCAGAAGAGGGGAGTCCAGGCGGTCCAGCCTCTTTCAGTGCCCCAGCCTCCTCTCCCCACCCAAAGAGTTCTCCTGCCTCCCTCCCCAGGAAGAGTCCCTTAATTTCCCAGTTTTCCAGCATGTTAGGGATCTATAGTCCCAAGGGAGCTTTGGAAAGAGAGTCTTGGCCTCCAAAGGGGAAGCAAAAGTTGAGGGGAGGGAGGGGAGGTTCTTTGGAAGAAAAAATGACATAGTATTGCTGCTGCCATTGCCAAGAATAGCGGGAGACCTCAAGGTCTCAAGTGGCCAGCTCAGGCCAGAGAGTCTGGGGGGAGGAGGAGGAGGGAGGAGGAAAGGAGTGGGTGATCCAAAGGGCCTGGCGGGTCAGCCTTTGGCAGTCTTTGCCCAGGGGTGTTGGAGGGAAAAGGGGAGAAGACAGGAAGGGAGGTTGCTGAGAGAGAGTTTTTCTTCCTCTTATCGTTCTCCAAGGGCTCAGAGAGGAGTCACTCAGCTTCCTCATGGAGGACAGAGGTGAGACCTTCCTCTTTCAGTTCCCTTGGTGAGCAGAAGGAAGAGGAAGAAGTGTCCAGTGGGTAGAGCAGGAAGGAGAGAAGGAAGTGAGGGGGAACATTTGGGGAAGGGAACAGGTGTTCCCCTGAAAATTGGGGGTCCCGCAAGGGGCACCCAGACTTGCCAATTAAAAATACCAAGATGGGGAAATTAGACTCAGAGCACTGTTTTAGCTAGCAAAAGGCAGGGTAACGAAGCGAGATCTTTTACGCTGTGTCTATAGCTTCAGGTCAGAGAGACAGTCAAAAGGGTTTTAAATTGAATGGGTAACAACTTTATTAAACATACAGAGCAACACACACACGCTAACTAACTCAAAGGAAAAGAAAATAAGTTAAAGGGAAAATGGGTGATAGGACACCTAGTCACGTTGTCCTGGAGAAACGGGAGCGGAGGAAGATGGACTCAGCTGGACGCTGAGGGGAGCTCCTGAACAAACCAACAGCAGGACAAGGTGGATGTCAAGGAGAACCAAAGAAGTCTCAAAATGAGGACTTTTTATAGGGTGGATTATGCCTGTCGGCTGTGTCAAATCAAATGAGGATGAAAGGAGTTTCGATGCTAGACAAAAGGATTTGGTGAGGTCAGTGTTCACATGATAGGATTTGTTTTGAAAAACAAAAGAGTGGCCGGAGAGTTGATGGCCCTCTGAAAAGTATGGTTTGGTGGGAAACCACACTGCTATTGTGGAGTGTGGGTATGGGAGTCCCCTGAAGCTACGTGAGGCTTAGCAATTGCTGGCTTGAATGGGGAATGGAATGCGAACTACTAATCAGCCGCAGCCAGTACGTGCCTGTTTCGGAAAACAACCCAAACACGTGCAGCGGGACCGCCGAGCGAGGTCTAGCCAGAGCCGAATTAAGTGTAATCAAAGCGATATCTAGGAGCCTCCATTTGGGATATCATAGCCGGCATAACACAGGGACACCCTAAATTCTGGAGTGTGGGAGGGAGAAGAGAAGAGCCCCTTGTGTTGTAAATGGGGAGAGTTTCTGCCATCTCTTTTGGGAAGGATCTCATTAAGCTTATTAAACTTAAGCCTTTTTAAAAAATTATATCTATTAAGGTTTTTTTTTGCCCAAGCAATGTAGGAAAGGAGAATAACACAAGAATAAGCATTGGTGTAATAGAATAAAAAAAGGAGCATATCATTCTAGTTTTACCTAATATACACGTAAGTGCACTTCAGACGTGATCAATAGAAATTCACTCTACATAAATACTCTACCCAAGATATTCTACAGATACATTTTCAAAATGTAAGTCTATTACTCTTTCCTCAGGCTCTTCAAAAAACTCTCACACCAAATCGGTTTTGTCTCATTTGAACCCTTCTGATGCAATAGTTTGCATACACTTCTTTTGTTTAAACAGAGTCTATTTCCACTAAACCTTTCCTAAACAGATAACATAGTAATAATTGATAACATTTACAAACTTATAATTAACAGAACCAAAAAAGAAGAGTTTTTGATTCACAAGTGTTATATAAAAGTACTTCCCCCACTGCTGACTAAACAGCCTCATTTTTAACATTGATCCCCCTCCACACTAGAAAGAGAGGGGCTCAATAGATAAATATCTAAGTACGTTATATATACCCCTGCTTCCAAATATAAATAGATTTATATCAGGGTATATACAGACTTTCCCCAATCTTATTACAACCTCTCCACTTTTACAATTCTTTTATTTTAGTCATCCTCTCTAAACCTCTGATTGTTACACTTCCCGCTTCAAATCTTGTTTTGCATAAGATCTTGCGCATATTGTCCTCTTTATTTATTTATCAGTCTCGATTTTTGTGTGTATGAACTGCAAGATTGGTTTCCAAGTTTTTAAGAATTCCTCAGCTGGTTTGTTCTCTATCTTACATGTAAGTTTCTCAGTCCCCGCAATTTCAGCCAATTTCTTTATCCATTCTTCCTCTGGTGATGTCTGTTCTTTTTTTCCAATATCTAGCAAGTATGATTCTTGCTGCCGTTACCATGTGCCATAACACCCTGCCATATCTTTGTTTTATTTGATTATCCAACTGGAAAATCCCCAACAAGAAGAATTCTGGTTTTGAGTCTAATTTGACTTGCAGTATATTTTGAATTTTTGAACATAGCCTCTTCCAGAATTCCTTAACCTTTGGCACCCCCCCCCCATTGGTGGAAAAAGGTGCCTACCTCTTTGTTACATTTCCAGCATCTATTCTTGGCATTCTTGAACATTTTAGCAATTCTCACGGGTGGGAGATACCACCTAAACCACATTTTCAATGTGTTTTCTTGCAAGATGTAAGATTGTGTATATTTACGACAGTTTCTCCACACCTTCTGCCAATCGCTTAAGTGTATATTGTGGCCTACATCACATGCCCATTCGATCATATATTCTTTTATAGTTTCCTCTTCCAATTCAATCTCCAGTATCAATTTATACATTTTCGACAATAGGTGGGTCTCTCCACCATGCCATTGTTTTTCTAACAGAGAGGGTTCCAAGGTTATACCCCCCATTTCCATATCTTTTTTGAACCTGTCTTTGATCTGGAAATAGAGAAACCACTGTATGTTCATACTTTCTTTTTGAAGTTGCTGTTGTTCTTTCAATTTAATTATCCCACCTTCTAGGTAAGCTAGATCTTTATAAGTATACCATTTACCCTCTCTCCTTAAGCCTTTTATCGGAAGTGCTTCAGCTGGAGAGGTGGTTGGTGGCAACTTAACACATAGAAAGGGTTTATACTTGATCCAAATCCTAAAAAGAGATTTCCGAATCACATGTCGGAGGAACACTTTCTGCACCTTGGCCTTACCATACCATACATAGGCATGCTACCCGAAGTGCGGATCGTGCCCCTCCAATGCCAACAACTTACAATTGTTTAAGAGTATCCATGGTCTTAACCAAACTAGGCATGCTGCCACATAGTATGTTCTTAAATCGGACATAGAAAACCCACTATGTTCTCGAAGATCTGTCATGGGTTTGAGCTTAACCCCGGTTTCTCCCACCCTAGAGGAACCTCACTATCTCTTTTTTGCTATTTTTGAACCACTTAAGAGGCATGGGTATTGGAATCATTTGAAACAAGAATAATATATGTGGTAGTGTATTCATTTTAAACAGTGATATTTTCCCTAATAGGGTCAAGTCAAGCCTAGTCGATTCCAAACCTCCATTTACTCCTGGATAGATTTTCATGCTATTATATAATTGTTTTGAAATAGCTGGTTATTGTTGTTAGTAATCTGTATGCCCAGGTATTTTACAGTATGGGAACATTGAATCCCAGATATGTCCTCTAATAGCCTTTTTTCAGTGATTTTGATATTTGTAGTTATCATTTTTGTTTTTTGTTTGTTTATCTTAAATCCCACCAACTCTCCAAATTGATTTATCTCTCTATTCAGTTTCACCATTTCCTCTAGGAAGATCACCCGGACCTCATACTCGTCTTTTCCAATCCTCACCCCTCGAATTTCTCCCTGTTTCCGGAAATGTCTTAACAGAACTTCCAAGTTTATTAAACTTAAGCTTCCAAGTTTATTAAACTTAAGCTTATTAAAAACAGTGTAGATTACAAACAGTATAAAAACATAAATATAAAAACAATTGAATAATCTCTAAAGTTATTAAGCCTCCATTCACATTGATCTTCCTGACTTTCTGGATGGATGATTTCCTGATGAGAGAAGCAGAAGCCCTCTCAGCTTTGTTACTTGGTTCCCTTGAGATCTTGCAATATCCAAGCTAATGACATTGGGGGTTGCACAGCAGTTCTTTCCCCTTCACCAAGAAGAAAAGAGGATCTGGGTGGAGCCTCTGAGGCCATTGCACTGCCAGTAAAAGAGATGGAAAGGAGGGGTAAGGGAAGCCATTTCTGAGTCTCCTGACTGTCTGGACAACAGAGAGTAGAGCCTGAGTTTGGGTGGGGATGAGAAGTGGGCTCCTTGCTCAGCCTTCAAGCAGTAATGAACTAGAGCCCTTTCTACACAGTTGGATTTGCGGGCTTCAGGCACTTTGATTGAAAGAACCTCTTGGGTCCTTCTCCATCATCTAGTGTGGAAATTCTTCTTCCTCACCTTCCCTTTCTTTTCAGAGCAACACAAATTCTTTTCTAGAACTGACTTGTTTTAGATTCAAGAGGTAGATGTCTTACCAAAGACTTCCTTGGATCATAATCAAGTAGTTTTATTGTTAGAAAAAGAGAAAATCCTCTTTTTGCTGGAGATTGAATGAAAAGATCTTACAAAATGATGCAGTTGTAACTGAAGCAAAGAAGACATTGAAATAATTCTTTGAAAATCATCTAGACAAAGGAACTGAGTTGAGACTGGATTGGGATACTAGTAATGCATTTATGAGAGGTTTCTTTGTAAAGTCATCCCTCTACATTTGCTAGAGTTAGGGGCACAGGACCCCCATGAAAGTGGAAAAAAATGTGAATGACTCTAGCCCCTCCCAAACCATATTTAATACACAAAAAGTATGATCACCGTATTCAACCCATGATGGATTCCTTTGAGGCATCAGTTTTCCTTCACGAGGCAGAAGTGGGTGGCTGGTGGGACTTACTGCCACCTCCACTGCTGCCCCACACCATTTTTAATAGGGACTTAAAAGCCTCATTTGCAGCTACTCAGTCTCACGAGGCCCTCTTAAAAAGGGCATAGGGAGGCAGCAGGGGTGACAGTAAATAATCCATGAATAATCAAATCCACAAAAGTGAAACTCGCAAATGTGGAGGGCTGACTGTACAACTAAATGCGGAGTTATAGAAAAGACAAGAATAAATGCAGTTCATTGTGGATGAAATGTACCAGGGTGAAAACTCAGATTAAACTATTGCAATCATAGTTGTCAATGTTGATGGTAAATGAGGTTGAGAGGAAAATGAAATACATGGAACTGAAGAATTTTGAGTCAGGAAATAAACTAGGAAAGTGGCTGGCATATAAATTAAAAAAAATAGAGAGAAAATAATATGCAAGATCCATAATGGGGGCAAGTCAGTGACTACTAATTGGAAGATATTAAAAGCATTCTACAAATACTATTTTGATGCTTTTAGGAAGGAGAAAGTCTCCGGAGAGAAGACAAGCTTTGCAATCACGTTCAAGCTTGCAGCAACACTCCAGTTTCTTTAGATGAAATTCTAGAAGCAATAATAAGACCAAAGACTAGTAAAGTACCTGGCCCAGATGGTTTACATGCCAACTATTATAAAAGCTTCCAAGAACTTGTTATACCATTAGAACAAACTTTTAATTTGATCTTAGTAGAAGACCCCCCAGGATCTTGGGAAGTAGTGACAATAAAGTTAATACCAAAAGAAAGCCAAGACTTGACAAAGATCTGCTATTACAGACCTGTTCAATTATGGAATAATGATATATTCCATATTTACCCTCATTTTGACAGGAAGAAATAAGAATGTCTTGCAAGGTTTTATACATGAAGACTTTTTTTTTTTTGCCAAATAGACAGTTAAGAAATAAGTATTTGACATTATGGAATATTTGGAGAGTCAAAACGAGAAACAAGCAGCTTTAATTTTTCTTGATGCCGGGAAAGGATTTGATAATTTGTATTGGGATTTTATGCTGACAGTATTAGAAAAGACGGAATTTGGGAATAACTTTCTGACTTAGATTGATTTATTTGTTTTAATTTTCTTTTTATTGTAGGTACATAATAATAAAATCCACCATAGATAGTATACAATCCATACAGACATAAATGTTCTCCATATATACAGTTTTACACACAGTTTATCTTGGTAGTGTATATTTTGAGACTATAGTTTGCCTTATATTATACTCATTGTTGTAACTGTAATTTCTACATTACCTGACTTCCTTA
Organism: Ctenosaura bakeri; assembly: GCA_948474755.1. Lineage (NCBI taxonomy): Eukaryota > Metazoa > Chordata > Lepidosauria > Squamata > Iguanidae > Ctenosaura > Ctenosaura bakeri. The sequence continues at coordinate 276,408 of CAOLHI010002305.1, forward strand.
CCCCATCAACAGTCGCTATATATTTTATTTTTTCTTATCAAAAACTCCCCAATTCAATTTTAATATATTATTATAACATTTCTGTTTTCTCAAAGAACAAATAATAACCCTGTTTGACTTTACTTTTCTTGTGTTATCTTATTTATGTACATTAAATAATTTAATACATATATAATACCTACATTCCCTTCCTACCTTATTCTACTGTCAATTTAATATAGTTGACATATCAATTATTTCTTGAATTTTAATATTATATTTTGTTATCAGACATTCTTTAACATTATGTAACATTTTGTTTGATTCATGCTATAACCAATGTCCTTTTTCTATCATATAAGTTGTGACTACATTCCAATCTTGTTCAGCTTATTCCGGCTGTTTCCCCTTCAACCTAAGAGAAAATAAATCAAATTGTTTGAACTCTGCAATTTTTTGAGTCCATTGTTGTATATCTGGAATTGCTGTTGTTTTCCACAGCCTCGCATAGACCATTCTTGCTGCCGTTACTAAATACAATAGGATTCTCTTATTTTTTAGTTGGAAGTTTCTTTCAAACATATTAATCATGTTTAACAGAAAAAACTGGGGCTTCATGGGAAATGTCACTTTATAAATTTCTTTTAAGATTTCATATATTTTTATCCAGAATTTTCTTACAGATGGACATGTCTACCAGATGTGGTAAAATGTACCCAGATTTTCTTTACATTTCCAGCATTTGTTTTCGCCAGTATGGTACATTTTATCAATCTTTTCAGGTGTTAAATATATTCTGTACATCATTTTTATATAGTTTTCTTTTAAATCCTGTGAACTAGTAAACTCCATTGTGTTTTTCCATGACATCTCCCTCTTCTAAAGCAATGTTATATTGAAAGTTTCTTGCCCACTTGATCATAACTTCCTTGATGTTTTCATCTTCTAGTTTACGAGTATTTAGGTATTTGTAAAAAGACAAAAAATTTTGTTTGGTTTTGAGAAATATTATTGATTCAAGCTCATTATATGATTTTTGCATTATAAATCCTTCTAGTTTTACATCCATTTTAAATCTCTCTTTGAGTTGTAGATACGGAAACCAATTTAGCTTTATATCTTCACTTTCTAATTCCTCACATGTCTTCAATCTGATTTTCTCTGGATTTTCAAACTTTATTAGGTCTTTATATCTGAGCCAATCCTGCTTCTTATCAGTCCATTGTCCATAAAAAGCTTCTTGGGGTGATATCCAAAGTGGTATTTTATTATAAGTACATTTTTTTATATTTTTCCAAATTCTAATCACTGATTTCCTTATATAATGATTCGTAAAGTCTCTGTCCACCTTATCTTTCTCGTACCACAGATAAGCATGGAATCCAAATCACATATTGGTACCTTCTATTGTTAGTGTTCTAATATCTTTTAATGTTATCCAATCTTGGATCCAATTCAAAGCATTGGCATAATAATATAATCTAAAATTGGGTAGTCCACACCCTCCTTTCTCTGGTCACTCTGTTAGCAATTTCCATCTAATTTTTGGCTTTTTGCCAGCCCATGTGAATTTAGATATTTCCTTTTCCCAAATTTTAAACGGTTTGTCATTTGTCATAATTGGCAAGTTCTGAAATAGGAAGTTAAATTTGGGCAAAACATTCATTTTAATAGTCGCTATTCTTCCAAATAGGGATAAGTTCAGATTAGTCCATCTTTCTTTCCACATTTTGTTATAATTATTATCAAACAAGTCCTTGTTAAACTCTAATCCATATTCCTAAATATTTGATTTTCTTCTGTATTGTGCACCCAATCAATTTTGTCATTTCCTCTTTTTCTTTAATGGTCATGTTCTTCACCATGACATATGACTTATTTTTATTTATTTTTAGCCCAGCTGCCTCTCCAAAATTTTTGATTTCTTTCATTAGTTCTGTAATTCCTGATATTGGTTCCTCCACGAAGAATACAAGATCGTCTGCAAAAGCACACAACTTATATTCTTGCTCTTTAACTCTAATTCCTTTTATAATAGAATTTTCTGTTATAGCTATATTTAATGTTTCTAATATTGCGATGAAGAGTAATGGGGATATCAGACACCCCTGTCTTGTTCCTTTTCTAACTTGTATTTCTTCTGTTAATTCTTCATTCACGATTAACTTGGCCTTTTGTTCTTTGTAAATGGCTTGTATCCATTGAACAAAGATATCACCACAGTTCATTTTCTTCAACGTTTGTATCACGAATGGCCATCTAATTTTGTCAAAGGCCTTCTCAGCATCCAGGAATAATATAGCCAATTGTTTCTCATTTCTTTTTTCATAGTAGTCTATAGTATTAAGTAAAATTCTAATGTTAGTTCCCAGGTGGCGATTTGGTAAGAAGCCGTTTTGATCTGTGTGGATCACCTCATTTAGGACCTTTTTAAGTCTTGAAGCTAGTAGCATTGTGAATATTTTGTAATCCGTACTGAGCAAAGATATTGGTCTGTAGTTTTCTGGCAATGTATGGTCTTTTCCTTCTTTGGGAATCAATACAATGTTTGCATTTTTCCACGAGTCTGGAATGCCATTTATTTTGATCTTATTTAGTATCTTTCTTAATGGGGATATAATTTCAGCTTCAAAAGTTTTGTAAAATAACGCTATATATCCGTCTGGCCCAGGAGCCTTATGGGTTTTTAACTTGCTGATTGCTTCCTTAACTTCAGTCATTGTAATGTCCTGATTCAGAACTGTCTTTTGTTCATCTCTTATTTTTAACGTTTGGTGTCTATCCAGATATTTTTTTGCTTTCTCAACTTCTATCTCCTCCATCATGTCTTTGTCATATATAGGTGGGCAAAGCATCTTTGAAGAATCTTTTTGATTTGATTTGGATCTGTGATTTCTTTTTGTCCCTTTTTAATCTTGAAGATTCTTCTTTTTTCTCTCTCTTTTTTTAATTTATACGCCAACCATTTACCGGGTTTGTTTACGTGATCGAATTGGTTTAGGTGACAGTATTTCATTTTTTTTCTCTGTGTCAGCCATATTTTTGGCAGCTATCTGGTCCTGTAGTGCCTTTATTTCCATTTTTAGTTTTTGGTTTGTACTGTTAGTTCGGAATTCTTTTTCTTTTCTTTTAATTTCTCCAGTAAGTTAAACAATTGCTGATTCTCTATTTTCTTTTTATATGTTCCCATACTTATCAAATGTCCTCTAGTGACAGCCTTCGCGGCGTCCCAAATCGTCTTCATTGGCATGTTTACGTTTATGTTCTTTTGAAAGAATCTTTGTAGCACATCTTTTAGTTTAGCGACTAAGCAAATTATCATTAAGCTTCCAATTATATTGTTTTTGATGTCGCGTTTTCAAATATAAAAGAATGGGATTGTGGTCCGAAGCTATTTTGGGAAGTATTTCCATTTTATGAACATTGGTGTGTAACGTTTTAGAAATTAGAAAATAGTTGATTCTTGAAAAGGTGTTATGTCTGTCCAAGAAAAAAGTGTATCCTTTTTCAGAACCGTATTTGAAAGTCCAGACATCTATTAAAGCAAGTTCATCTGTCATCTGGAAGAAGTTCTTCGGCAGCTTACCATGAGTCTTTTTTGTACCTTTAATATTTGATCTGTCTTCTGATGGGTTGAATACTCCATTCAGGTCCCCTAGAATTAAAATGTTATCCTGAGATTTTTCATTTGCATATTTAACTATTTGCTTCTTTATTTTGGAATAGAATTTTCCTTTGTTTTCTATTGGAGCATATATTCTGACTATCAGAACTATGAAATCTTGTATGTTCGCTTCAAACATTAAATAATGTCCATCAGGGTCTGTACTAATTTCAGTTCCCATATAATCATTTTTTTATATATATCGCCACACCTCTTTTTTTCTTCGAGAAAGCAGCCACAAAACATTGCCCCAACTTCGGATTCTTCAAAAACTTGGTGTCCTTTTGAGCAATTCGTGTTTCCTGAAGGCAAATAATATGATAATTGGTTTTTTGCAAGTAATGGAAGATATGTCTTCATTTATATTGTGAGTTAAGGCCTTTGGTATTCCACGAAAGTATTCTTAAGTCCTTATTCACCTTTTTTTTTTTAATTAACTTTGGTTTGTTTAGTATTATTTAATCTAATTTTCTTCCGTATATTCTGTTTCACTTTCAATTTGCAGATCTCCTTCTTCTTCTTTATCTTGACTTCTTTCTGAGTCTTCTATATCTTCTAATGATTCTATTTCTCCCGTCTTGAATTCTCCATTCACGGCTCCCATATCTTCCTGTTCTGTCGTTTCAGGTGTCAGTTGTCTCTTAGCAATGCGTCTATTTTTTGATTGCTTATCAATTTCTTTATTCAGTTTTTCATAAACTTCTTTTGCTTTGTCAATATTATTTATTCTGTATCTCTTTTGATTGTACGTGAAGAATATTCCTTCTGTTCTATTCCATGTATAATTGATTTTTTGTTTAATCAGGAACTGTATTATAAATTTGTAATCTTGTCTTTTTCTGAGTGTTTGAGGATATGTCTTTATAGATATGTATATCTAGAGAGTCTATACGTAATTTTTCCTTATAGCTTTTTGTAAAATAATCTCTTTTGTCCTGAGGTTGGTGAAAACTATCACGATGTCTCTTGGCTGGTTTCTTTCCCGGGCCATACGAGAGTTGATTCTAAATATCTTTTCAATACTTGCGTGTAAACTTTCTTCAGATAGTTGTACATAATCGGATAGTGCGTATATTATTTTTTCATAAATGGATTCTTGTTCTTGCTCTCTCAAACCTCTGTTTTAAACATTGTTCACGGTACCGCATCTCGATCTTATTTATCATGACTTCTTCTTGTGTTTGTTTTTCTTTTATTTGTTAGTTTTTTTCTTCCACTTCTCTTGTCTTGTACTATTTCCATTTCTGCTTTTATATTAGATATTTCTTTAGACATCATGTCCATTTTTCTGCTCAAGCCTTCAATTTCTTTTTTAATTTCTGCTTTAATTTCCATTCTGGATTCCTTAATGTCTTGTCTTATTTCCTGCCGTAGTTCTTGTCTTGATTTTTTTCAGTGCTTCTAAAACTATGTTGGTATCTGTTGACATGACAGCTGAGTCTGTTGAGGCTCTCCTAGACTTTTGTACTGTTGATTTAGTTTGGGCTTGGGCCCTCCTTGGGCTAGTAGCCATTTTAGCTAATAACTTACAATATCTGCACAAATATTTATGTTAATTCTATTAATTGTTCAAACAGATCAAGTAAAAATTAATTCTATTAACAGTACAAAGAGATCAAGTACAATCCTATTGTTCTGTACTTACATTGTCATAACAGGTGATGGCGCTAGTGAGCCACTGCTCTTTTTATCTGTCCCCCCTTTTTTTTGTTTAGTCCTTTACATTCAATTTCAGATGCAAATGTTTTCACAGCAACTCAGCAGCTTCAAGGTCGTTTGTAACTCAAACAAAGTAATCAAATTTCTCAACAGCATGTTTCAAGTTAAAGCAATTATTCAAAATCTAAGAATTATACTATGAAGCAATCTGGCAATGTAATCTTCCAGCAGACAATGTAAATCTTATAGGCATTATAATACTGTATATACCTTTAGAATATAATATATGTTCTATATATATAATTGTCTATTTTGCTATTTTACTCTATTATGTACTGTAAATAATGTAGATATTTATGAGTTTCCCCCTGATACAATTATACACTTCTACAGACAGTTAGCTTAACTTTATCTAGTCATCTTACATTTATCTAAAATAAATATTAAGATAATATTAATATGAATATTAAGATAATTAATATATAATGGATTTGTGCATCTATATATAGACAATACATTGGAAAAATATAAATACTGTACTTAGATAGTTACATGGTCGCTTAGTTCCCTTTCTAGATTGCAATAATTATAGTTGCTATATAGCAATGAAAAGTTCTCTTATTTTACTATAACCTTTTCCTTAAGCAATGGTTTTTTTTCTTCTCCCCCGTCTCCGTCCTTCTTCTCGCTGCAGCTCCTTGTACTGTTTCACTTTCAGAGTCAGTTTAACTTAGTCCCAACCATGTGTCTAATTCTGTTCTTTCTGTAGTAGTTTTGTAACAGTTTCTTTATATCACGCTTCTTCTATGATATCACTAGATAACCCAGGCTCATTAGTTCTTTCTCCAACACCGTCCTTCTTCTCAAAATATCCTCCTCAATTTCAATAATACAGTGTATCTACTCAAGTCTTTTTGTAACTTATCCATCCGTACATCCCTGTATTCTTATTAGAATCATAGAATCATAGAAATGTAGAGTTGGAAGAGACCACACAGGCCATCCAGTCCAATCCCCTGCCATGCAGGAACACCCTCGAAGCACTCCCAAGAGATGGCCATCCAGCCTCTGCTTAAAAACCTCCAAGGAAGGAGACTCCACCACACTCTGAGGCAGCAGATTCCACTGCCGGACAGCCCTGACTGTCAGGAAGTTCTTCCTGAGGTTCAGGTGGAATCTCCTTTCCTGCAGCTTGAATCCATTGCTCCTTGTCCTGGTCTCTGGAGCAGCAGAAAACAAGCCCTCTCCTTCCTCTACATGGCTTCCCTTCAAATATTTAAACATGGCTATCATGTCCCCTCTTAACCTTCTCTTCTGCAGACTAAACATACCCAGCTCTCTAAGTCTATCCTCATAGGGCATGGCTTCCAGGCCTCTCACCATGTTGGTCGCCCTCCTCTGGACTTGCTCCAGCTTGTTGATATCCTTCTTGAATTGGGGTGCCCAGGACTGGACACAGTATTCAAGATGGGGTCTAACCAAAGCAGAGTAGAGTGGTACCAGTACCTCCCCCGATCTAGACACCATACTCCTATTGATGCAGCCAAGAATTGCATTGGCTTTCTTGGCTGCCGCATCACACTGCTGACTCATGTTCATCTTGTGGTCTGTGAAGACTCCTAGATCCCTTTCACACGTACTGCTATCCAGCCACGTTCCCCCATCCTATCTTTCTGTATTCCATTTTTTCTACTTAAGTATAGGACCTTACACTTCTCTCTGTTGAATTTCATTTTGTTAGCCTCGGCCCAGCTCTCCAATCTATCCAGGTCATTTTGAATTTTGATCCTGTCCTCTGGCGTATTAGCAACCCCTCCCAATTTGGTATCATCTGCAAATTTGATGAGCATGCCCTCTATTCCTTCATCCAAGTCGTGGATAAAAATATTGAACAGCACTGGGCCCAGGACAGAACCCTGTGGCACCCCACTAGTCACTTCTCCCCAGGATGAAAAGCAGCCATTCGTGATCACCCTTTGCGTTCGATTGGTCAACCAATTACAAATCCAACTAACAGTAGCCCTGTCCAGCCCACATTTTACTAGCTTCGTTGCAAGAATGTCATGGGGAACTTTGTCAAAGGCCTTACTGAAATCGAGATATGCTACATCCACAGCATTCCCTTCATCTATCAAGCTAGTAACTCTATCATAAAAAGAGATACGATTAGTCTGTCATGACTTATTTTTGAGAAATCCATGTTGACTTCTCGTGATTACCGCGTTGCTTTCTAAATGATTAGAAACTGACTGCTTAATGATCTGCTCCAGGATCTTTCCGGGTACTGATGTCAGGCTGACTGGGCGATAATTATTTGGGTCCTCTTTTTTTCCCTTCTTGAAAATGTGGACACATTTGCTCTCCTCCAGTCTACTGGAACTTCTCCTGTCCTCCAAGATTTCTCAAAGATTATAGGAAGTGGTTCCGAAATGACCTCTGCCAGCTGTTTTAATATCCTAGGATGCAGTTCATCTGGCCCTGGAGACTTGAATTCATCCAGTGTGGCCAGGTATTCCTGTACCACCTCTCTACCTATTATGTGCCTCATTTCCCCTGCTTCCTCCCCTGCTCCCCAACCACCAGGTTGAGTGCTTGTATCCCTCTGGGAAAAAACTGAAGCAAAGAAGGTGTTAAGTAGTTCTGCCTTTTCTCTTCCCCCTGTGAGTAATTCGCCATCTTCTCTGCGCAGCAACCCTATCGGCTTCTTCTTTTTCCTTTTGCTGTGGACATATTTAAAAAAGCCCTTTTTATTGTTTTTAATGTCTCTGGCCGGCCTAAGTTCATTCTGTGCCTTAGCCTTTCTGACCTCCTTCCTACATCTCCTGGCTACTTGCTTAAATTCTTCTTTGGTGGTTTCCCCCTTTTTCCATTTCCTATACATGTTTCTCTTAACACTTAGCTCAGCTGAGAGTTCTTTAGTCAACCATTCTGGTTTCTTCACATGCCTACCATTTTTCCTCCTTATTGGCACAGTTTTAGACTGTGCCTTCAGTATCTCCTTTTTAAGGAACTCCCGTGCCTCCTGAGCTCCTTTCCCTTTCACTATTCCTGACCACGGAATTCCAGCCAGCAGCTCCCTAAGTTTACAGAAGTCCGCTTTTTTAAAATCTAAGATGAGTGTCTGGCTACTCTTATCTTCTCCTTCCCACTGAATGCCAAATTCCAACAGGGCATGGTCACTCCCCCCTAAAGATCCAACCACTTCTACCTCATTAACAAGGTCATCCCTGTTGGTCAGGATCAGATCTAGAATATTTGATCCCCTTGTGGCCTCTTCCACCTTCTGGACCATGAAGTTGTCTGCAAGACAAGCAAGAAACTTGCTGGACCTTGCTGTCTTGGCAGAGTTTGACTGCCAGCATATATCCGGATAATGGAAATCTGCTATTATTACTGTATCTCTCCTCTTTGAATGTGCAGTGATTTGGTTGAGGAAGGCGTCATCAAAGTCCTCAGCCTGGGCTGGACGTCTGTAGTAACCCCCCCCCCAGAATATCCCTGTTGTTTCTTGCTCCCTTAATTCTTACCCAAATGCTCTCAACCTGGCTTTCTGGGTTTAAGTCCTGGATCTCTTCACAGGTGAAAACATCCTTGACATACAAGGCTACTCCTCCTCCATTCTTGTTTGGTCTATTTTTACAAAATAGGCTATACCTCTCTATTCCTATATTCCAATCATGAGACTCATCCCACCAGGTCTCAGTGATGCCTATCAAATCATATTTATTTTGTTGTACTAGGAGTTCCAAGTTCATCCTGCTTGTTTCCCATACTCTTGTGCATTAGTGTAGAGAAACATAAGTCCCCGGGCCCTTCCTGCAAGTCCTGTACTATTGTTTCTACTCCTCCCGCCATTGGCCGCTTGTACTGTAGCAGGCAATAGGAGACAAGGAGACCACAAAGTAGGAAGAGTGAATTTATTACACGCGGGCTAGTTGGCTGGGATCTCTCCCCAAAGTGCCAAAAAGCCCAGAAATTGGTTGACACAGTTATTTTATAGACACAGCATATAAGTTTCATTTCTCTCAGTCCGCCCCCCTTCAGATCTGCAACTTAGCATATTTTCAGTCCCTTCCTCACTCTGCTATGTTTTCATTCCAGAAAGTAACACTCTGGTACTCTGCACATCCTAACCTTTGTTCCAGTAGCAGGAAACTTCGCTTATCTCCAACTAACACAGTAAATTGCAATTCCTTGACATTTCACCCACTTTAAGACTGACTCTTCATTGCTTAATTTCTTCTAAGGTTCTTCTAAGGTTCTATTTCATGAGCAAAAGCTGAACAAAGCTGCTACATTTCCCCCCTTAAATGCATAATTTCACACAATTATAGCATTTCATAGGAAATTTAAACCCATACACAGTTTGCATATTATTCCATGGAAAACATCCCAAATAACATCTTGTTGAGCCATAAGGGCATAGTGTGCCGTTGTTTACAGGCTGGGAACTAAACAAATCTCTTAACCAACGCATAAGGCAAGGGATACAAAGACACAGCAATAGTAACATGAGCACCACAGGTATTATCAGAACAAAGACCACTTTTAGCCAGGAAGTTATCCAATTACAAGTTATCAAATACATTGACCTACAGTTATATCTGCTACTATGTTATGCAACTTGTGAATCTACAGCATTGCTAGTATCAGTTAGAACAACAAAGCTTTTTCTTCTTGCTGACCTGATCATTACAGATTGATAACACTTTAACATGCAGAGTACAGACAGGCAGATTTAGGAAAACTATTACTTAAGTACAAAGCAATTACACAAACAGTGCCAGATGACCATGACACTGAATACTTCAGAATCCAACCTTTCTGCTACGTGTTGCCAGGATCATAGCCATAACTTCCACCCTAAGCTCCTTACATTCTTGCCCAGCCAAACTATTTATTCCGTACCTATATTGATTGGTGTGCTGAGTGACAGGTGATACTCTCATCAAACCAATCCACCCCAGAAGATGAACCATATACCCGTTTACCATTGTCAAAAGCTGGTTTCTTTCTAGAACTTATTCTAGGAGGACCAGGAATAGCTTTACACTTAGTCTTGTCAGTAGCACAATTTACCATTCGGGCACCTTCAGGGTGTCTACATACCAATATCAGGCAGGAATTAATGAGCCGATTAGCAGATACCCCTTGTGGCAAACAGGAATGTTCCACACCAGTGATATTAGCTAGATGCAACCAATAATTATCAGCTAAGCGAAGGGGTGCTATCTCCTTGAGCGTTAATTTCTGCTAAGCCATACCATACAAATATCAATACAAAACACATGTTAGTAATAATCTTTGGATCTTCTAGGGGCTGGCTGTATGCAGGACTGCTGAATCCGGGACAGCAGTAATATTGCCTAGCCCTTTTTCTTCTGATCTCCAGTTGCAGGTCTAGCTGTACGTCGAACTGCCTTGCTGGTCGGCAGTAGTAAAGCCTAGCCTGGATTCTTCTTACTGCTTCTTCAGTGTGAGCTTGAGTGGGTTTGTAGGATCACCAGTTACCTACTACCCCCCTTTTGCCCTTTTTACCCGGGTCCAATATATTCAAGGTTTGACACCAACTATTTTCATCTCAATATGAGTTGTCTTTACTACCTGATGAGGTCTCCTTTACCCATAACCAAATGGCACCCTTTCCTTCACCCCATCTCCTGGCTGGAAGATGTCTGTAGATAGGGGAATTTAACATTAACATCTAACATCTGATTCTACTCTTAGCTTTTCCTAATGCACTAACTCCCTCCTGTAGAGTTATGTTTCCCAATTCCATTGTGCCTCTTCTTAATTCACCCAGAAATGGCTTCCTGCTTGGGCTGAAAAGAGGACAACCTTTTAGTTTTGTGAGGTGTGCACCTCACACTATGCCTTATCCTACTGGGGCTCTGGAAAGAATAAAAACACTTCTGATTTCTCTGTTGTTGGCTGCACATAGAATGACAGCAAAGAGTCTCTGTAAAATGGGCTAGTTAGGTGGTATCACTTGCCCTGTGTTGGCATCTGGTTACTATCTGGGCCATACATGTTGAACTACTGTATCTTCAAAGTTTGGTTCTCATCTTCTCCACTTTTCTTGAATCCTGAGATCTACAATGTGGCTTTTCAAAGTGATTCCTTGAACAATGGTTTAATCTTGAATGATCTTGTGGACAAATGGGGGTCTGTTGTTTGAGCCTATACGATGTGTGGGCTGTCGTGGGTCCACTGGCTATCTCAGTCTTCAGCTCTCTCTTTTCCTTCTACCATTTCAGTCAGAGTCCTTTAGCTGCAGTTCCACTTCCGACCTGGAGGGGTGCCCTATTGCCTCTTTCAGCTCAGAGATGCCTCACCATCTCCTTTTCCCAGCTTGCTTCTCGGGGTCACCTCCCCTAGCCCGCTGGGGTTGCACCAGGGAGCCTCTCCAGTTGCCACTCTATTGGTAACCTCTAGGACTTCTGTACTTCTGCCTTTCCTTGCATTATCCTCATGCCAGCTGCCCACTTCTCCTTCCAGGATGTCACATTTCCAAGCCCTTGCCCTTCTGTCTATGGGATGAGGGACAAATCTTTTTCTCTTGGCTGCTGGCCACAGACAGTATTCATGGAGTTCTACTTCCGTTCCTGCAAAGGAATTTTCACCATTCATCTCAACTGGTTCCTGCATTTGCCAATTGGATTGCCTATCCTGCTATCCTCTTTCACATCCACCACATGTCCACATCACCCTCTCTGACTTTCTTTCACCATCTCTCCAGGCATTCCTGCCACCAATGTCTTTTCCTGCCCACACTGGGCACATTGGCTCTTTTTCCAGAGACTCTCATCCTTTCTGGGTCTCCTATCACCTTCTTGTCCTTTCTGACCTGTACTTTATCCATAACCTTCCTCTGCGTTGCTCCACCAAAGTAGCTGCGAGCAGTTCTACCTTCTTGGTCATTCTTCAGTCTTTTCCTCTCTCTCTCCTCATTCACAAGCACCTTCTACTACTTCCAGTAACTCTTGCAAACTCTTCCTCCAAAACCTTCGAATTCCTGAAATTTCCTCCAAATATCTGGGTAACTTTGGATTACAAAAGCCTACAGGCGGTCTCCCATCCAAGTACTAACCAGGCCTGACCCTGCTTAGCTTCCGAGATCGGACGAGATCGGGCATGTTCGGGGTGGTATGGCTGTAGGCTGCTGAGCTGCTCCTTTTCGCTGTCTTCAGTACCATGCAGCTCTGCCAGTCCTACTATGCTAGATGGCACCTCCTATTGGCCGCCGCTCCACAGCATCCTCTCCTCCTCTCGGGTAGGAAAGGACCACTGGGGATTCCGTGGTTCTCTGTAATTCTTCAACTACCTTTAGTCATGCTGACTGGCTTTTATTAGCAGAGTCTGATACTGGGAAAGGCACTCCCCACCTGTGTATTCAGATCCCACCAGGGGTCCTTTAAAGGCACTGTCTCCCTTATCCATGCCTGGGGATTGGCGTGGCCCTGGGGAGTTCTCTCCTGGATGATCCGCTCTGCCTGCTGAATAACTCAGCTCCTTTCTTGAGTAGTAAATAAAGTCATTAGTAATTGTTGGCAATCTCGCCAGTTAGGCATGGGCGTTGCCATGATACTAGAACACAGTTCTACTATCTCATGTGGCTTCTCTGTGTATGAAGCATAATGGGTCTTCCAATTCAACAGATCAGACGTGGTGAAAGGCATATATGCATAAGCCTAAACAGGTATGTAGGGGGTGTTGTAAGTTTATGAGAGCTGGGGATTGTGGATTTGGCATCATTTGAGTTAGCTGCCTCAACTGAAGGCAACTGCCTTCCTAGTCCGAATGTCCACAGGCGAATCTCCCTCTTAAGGGGAGTTTACAATTTCCCTAAGTTGTCGAGTAGCTTCTTTAATAAACATCATGACACCATGGCTTCTGGTTCTACTGCTTGTGTAGCCTGTGAATGTCTTCCTGACACTTTTTGCTTTTTATTTTCTCTTCTGCTCAATTCTAAAAATCCCAAACATCAGATGAACTAAGGAAAGGAGGGGTGACTCCCCCCTTTGGAACTGACAAAAGAGGAGTAGTCTCTTCTGTGCTTTCTGCCTCGGCTGCTTCCTGTTAAGCTTAAAGGAGCCTATGCCTTAAGGGTGCTTATGTCTTGCTCTCCGAGCTACTTCGTTTTCAGACAAGATGTGTTTAACTTTTATATCTCTGTTCCTTTGTAAGTCTCAAGGGGAATTATCCAGTTGCTACAATTCCCATGTGCCCAAAGTTCTAGCTCACTGTCAAATAGAGTTGTACAGTTTTGTTCCCCAGCTTCTCTGGGAAAGAGTTTTCTGGTGCCAATCTCTCTCAAGGCTATCCACTTTGGCTTTTTGTTTTGCTTTCTCAGCTGCTGCAACATTCACTTTTCCCTACATTTGCAATTGCTGCCTCTCATGTCTCCAACTGCAAACTAATGGCATGTAGTTGCATTCGTGATGCTTTCTTATTGCTTTCTGTTGTAACTGATTCTGGTTTCTAATCAGCTGCGCAGTTCATCAAAGTTCTACTGTAAAAGGGTTTTATCCTTCATTAAAGACTGCACTTATTGTTCCAGCTCTTCTATCAAAGTATATGGTCGTGGCATTCTTGGGACGTAGAATTTGCAACATTGAGTTCATAATTTAAATATTCAATAAGTTTGGCCTGCAATACCTTTTTTTTATTTGCTGAATTAAAGAACTGGCTTTCCTCATCCTCTGGAGAGGGTTGTAAATTGAAGTTGTAAATTGCCAACTCATGAAACCCGCCCTGAGGCTTCTATTCTCCAGGTTTCTCCTTTCACCGTGGGAGGGGTGAGGAGATTTTGGTGGCTGAGAAGTTTTTATAAGACATGAGACAGGCAACTGTTGCCAAAGTTTTAAGCAATGTTTTCCAAAGTTTTGCCATCCTGTATCCATTTACTTGAAGGCAGATTGCTGGGCCCCATTGTCTGCTTTTTTAAATAATTTAATGCTGCCTCTGATGTGCCTTGCAGTTGCAGCCTTGAAGGTTGCTTCCAGTTACTAAGAAATCAGACCTCGCTTCAGTTGTAAGGGGGGAGGGAAATCCCCACTCTGTCTGCCAGGCTGAAATGAACTGCCGTCTTTCTACCTTTTAGCATTGAAACTATCTTCATAGTTTCTTAGGCATGGCTCCCATTACTCAAGACTAAATCTCCCTTTTCCTGTTCACAATCCCCTGTCCCTGGTTGCTCTCTCATGTACACACTAACAGAATTCTTAGGCATTCGGCTAAAGAAAACTTCCATTCTCTGGAAAACCAGCAATTATAGAGTTGAAATCTAACAGTCTGGAGGAGGAAGGAGGGGCCGTGGGGGATAGTGCTGCTTTCGAGCAAGACAAGGAAAGAAATGTCGCTTTTTCTTACACACAAATCTTTGAAATACTCCTACTTACATTAAATCATTAAAGCAGCATTTGTCTGTTACCTCCAACCAAGCAAAAACTACTGATAAGTACGTCTCTTCCTAACCCCTTTCTTTGAATCTCCAACACGCTACGAAGCAACGCCTGTGGGCTCCTCCCCCCCTTACTACTCCGAAGCGACAACCAACAATGTGTGAGCTAAACAGTTTGAGCTAAAACAATGAGGTAGACAGATCTTTCCTTCTGAGAATTTGACCAGGGTGCCCTTCTCAAAATTCTCTAACATACGTTACAATTCTTACTTCCACCACCTCCTATGTCCTCCCACCTAAAATCAAGACAGACACAAAAAGGGTAAGGGGTGGCTAGTGGGTGAAGGGGTCCCACTAGCCGACACGAAAGGAATTGAACACCATGCGCTTGTCACTGGCTGGTACCCCTGGACAATCACGGCGAGTAGCCAAAACCGCAATGACCATTCAATAACAGCTTTCACACACTCACTCACACAGCCCCTGCCTCCAGCCGTCCCATTCCACACAAAAGCAGAACAGTTTCCCCAGCGCTTTTACGGCTGGGTAATAGTGACTGCTTGGGAAGTGATCAGGTTCCCCTTCCACCCTAAAGCGGGTGGGGCTATTCCGGGCTCGAACCAGAATATACTTGCCTAGGTCTTGTGACAACGCATCTACACACACGAACCAATTCTCCATTGACTGTAGGACTTGAACCAAACTTGAACCGTTGGACTTGAACCAAATACAGATTAAAGTTTCAATGGAGGCAGGGCTCAGTTTCCATACTCTGCTTCAAAAGGTTCCCTCGGTTTTGCGCTAGCCGTTTGGGCGCTGCGCAGGACAGGCTCCACTTCCTCCCAGCACAAGCAGCTGGTGGCGCCCAGAAAGGGACCGTGTGCTGAGCCCCCTTCCCAGCGAGGCAATTCAAGAGCAGACAAAAACCACCTCGTTCTCTCTCTGACCTGCAGATCCGAGTCACGGCACCATATGTAGCAGGCAATAGGAGACAAGGAGACCACAAAGTTGGAAAAAGAGTGAATTTATTACGTGCAGGCTAGTTGGCTGGGATCTCTCCCCAAAGTGCCAAAAAGCCCAGAAATTGGTTGACACAGTTATTTTATAGACACAGCATATAAGTTTCATTTCTCTCAGTCCGCCCCCCTTCAGATCTGCAACTTAGCATATTTTCAGTCCCTCCCTCACTCTGCTATGTTTTCATTCCAGAAAGTAACACTCTGGTACTCTGCACATCCTAACCTTCGTTCCAGTAGCAGGAAACTTTGCTTATCTTCAGTTAACACAGTAAACTGCAATTCCTTGACATTTCACCCACTTTAAGACTGACTCTTCATTGCTTAATTTCTTCTAAGGTTCTATTTCATGAGCAAAAGCTGAACAAAGCTGCTACAGTACTACTTGTCCAGTATCATTTGGGCCTTTTCCCCATGCACTTGCCGAGTCCTTGCCCTGAATAATAGATTCTCCCCCCAGTGGGACAATTAAGTTATTTTCACGTTGTTTGCTCCGTCCTCTGTCGTCGGTTTTTTTTATTATTATTTATTTGTATCCCGCCCAAAGATGCAGGTTTCCTCCGTCTGCTTTGTCCCTGAAATCGCCACCGGTAAATAATAAAAAAGAACGTTTGGAAGTGGTGCTGCAGAACCACTCCTTATTTCCAGGACTTTTTGTACTTCAGAGTTCCATTTATTTATTATAACTCCCGAGGCTCAGAGTCTAAATGTAAGTTAACACAGTCCCACGTGTCTACACGCCATCTTTTTCTTATCAGTCCTTCTCGAATGGAATATAAATTATGTCCTTTTGCCAATATCTTAAGTATATTTGCAAATGTCTTAAGTCTCTTGTATAACTTTAAATTGTATTTCTCAAGATCTTGGTTGGGATGCTTTGTTTTCTGCAAGATGTATTTCTCTAAAGTATTTAGCTCCCGTCTTGCGGTTGTTCAAAACAGCCCCCCCTTTTTTTAGTAGTAAAGCCAGTTAGTAAGTTGGAGTTACCTTTTTCAAACTCTGATAGGTGGCAGATTGAAATTTTAATTGTCCTCTTCTCTTTTCAAGTCCAAGTTAAAAAAGTCTGGGCATTGCTTAGGGGATAGAAATCCCTGGGGTTAACACCGAGCGGCCATGGTGGTTCTACGACCTGCTGCTATCTGCTTGCCTTCCCGGCGACAACGCACCTCCAGCTCGCGGGCTTACAGTCTTCGGGTCCCCTCCAAACCCCCTCAGGACTCCTCTTAGAGTCTTAGATTGATTTATGAAACCCAAACAGCATAGATTTTGATCAATGGTAAGCAATCTAGTCTATGTAAGCTACAAAAAAGAACAAGACAAGGATGGTGAGGTAATAAAATGATGAAAGCCTTTGCAGATGGTTTTATGATTGTCCTTGAGAATCTTTTGGATAATTACTGTTCTTCTTCATGGTCTCTGTGCCTCATACAGTAGGAGCTTTCGCGGCTGCGTGGTAGCGTACGGAAAATTCTAGTGCTTAGTAGCTTGGCAGGAACCTCTCCCCCATGCCAGTACTGCGTATGCTCAGCCCACCGAGCAACGGTCACTCCTCAGTTCTTTCTTATCCGCTGTCATGTACAGAAGGTTCTCTTAGTGGCTTGTGCTTTTTTGTCGAAATTCTTCTGGTTTTCGACTTTGGCTTCATTTTCAGAATAACGGTTTTTGGATTTTGGACTGACTTGTGGGATTTGGACCCTTTTCCCCTCTTTTCTTCGCTTCTCGTTCCTCGATTATTCGACCCTCCATCTATCTCTTCAAGAAGTGTGTCTCCTGTGGTCGCAAAATCGCCCAATCCGACAACCATCGCCAGTGTCTCTTCTGCCTGAGTGAGACTCACAACGTTCAAACCTGCTCGATTTGCCACGAGTTCACTCACCAAACGCTGCGAAACCGCTCGGCGAGGCTCAAGTCTCACTGTTGGGAGGAATCCCTGAAGGTAAAAGATGAGGCGACCATGTCGGAGAAGGCAAAATCAGCAGCTACTTCGTCCTCGGCATCGGCGGCCGCCACGCAGTCGACCTCATCGGTACCGGGCTCGGTACCAATAATGAAGCTGCCGAAGATACCGAAGGTATCTACCCAGACTCGGGAATCGCCTGCGGGCTCACAGGCCTCCTCCTCTGCCAAGCCTCTAACAGCGGCTCAACGGAAGCGTCCTCCTTCTTCGGACATGAAGGGAAAGGAGAAGAAGAAGAAGAAGAGGAAGGAGAAGAGGCGCTTGCCTTCTGAAGAGGCTCGACCTCTCACACCTGCGCCAACCCTGCCTGCTGAAGAAGCAGCGGAGCAATCGGATGTTTAAGAACTCCTTGAGGTGTCGGATGAGTTCTGCCGTGCACCCTGAACTGACCGAAAAGGAGGCTGAGAGACCCCGGTCGGCCCACTGTGAGTCGGTAGACCGCTGGGAAGAGGCTGTGACCAGACATCGGCCCTCACCCAGTCAACATCCAGCCTTGCAGAAGAGCCTCTCCCGCTCTCGGTCCCGCTCTTGCTCCGAACCGAGAGTTAGGCCTCCATCTCCTCGCCATTGTGAGATGCGCCCAGAGAGAGCCCACTCCAGGGACTTGGTGAACACCTTTGCCTCCTATCTTGGCAGGTACTGTCGTGAACATCTCTGGTTTGAGTACCCGGGGTCCTACCATTCCTATTCCCCGTCTTACAGGGATAGGTACCACGTGGTCCCATGGTACTGGTCGCCTCGCAGGCATTCCCGATCTCTGCCCCACAGGCGATCTCGCTCACCCTCGCGGGAGGCACGCCGGTCGTATGAGAGGCTGCCAGAGAGGTCTCCCTCCCCACGATACCGGAGGTCCAGAGAGCCTTCCCCTCGCTACAGGGCAGTGTCACCGCACCCGAGGGTAATGGCGACCGCGACATGTCCCGTGGAGGAAGTCACCACGACTCGAGCGGGAGATTCGTCCACGAGGACCACGCAGGCTGACTCATCTACGAGGACCACGCAGGCTGAGCACTCTTGTTCCTCATCTGCGCTTGCTAAACCGACGCAGACCAGTACTGCCCGCTACACAGACTAAAAAGGCGGTGGCGACAAAGATGGCATCGTCAACTGCGATTGTGGAGAAAAGGGCAGAATGATCCGCATCGACAGCGGCCGCAGAGAAAGGGCAGAACGGTCCTCGTTCTCATTATCAGAGTCATACGAGTCGGAGTCCGATTCGGGAGATTCAACACCATCCTCCCATGAATCACCTCTGCTCAAGTTTGGAGAACTGGCCCCAGACGCCACTCCTGAGGACGTCCGTCAGTTCTCAGTGATTCTCCTCCGTATGGCAACAGCGTTGGGCCTGAAAGTGACTGATCCAGCCCCAGCGGCGCAGGACCCCATCTTCCAGTACCTGGAGGCACGCCCGCCATCCACCGCACTGCTGCCTTTCTTGCCCATGCTCCTGGATGCCCTCCGACAGCCATGGGATAAGCCAGCTTCAGCCCAACCTATACCCCATAGGTTGGAGCATTTGTACAAGACCCAGAAGGAGAACGCAGAGTTCCTGTTCACCCACCCGGTCCTGAATTCCATCGTCGTGGAGTCAGCCCAGACCAAAGGCGGCACCAGGCCACACACAACACCGCCGGACTGGGAGGGCCGAAAACTTGACAACTTCAGCCGATGGTTCTACTCCGCATCTTCTCTGGTGGTTCGGGTCTTAAAACACCATGGCTTGCATTGCTGCATACCATCGCAATATCTTGGACCAGCTTGCCCCGCTCCTGGAGGTCCTCCCCGATGACTCTCAAGAATCCACCATCCAGTTGCACAACGAAGCCGTCGCGTTGGCAACTCAACAGCTTGCCTCCTCGCAGCACGCTGTGGAAGCGACCTCAAGGGTGATGGTAGGGTCGGTTGCCCTTCGACGCCATGCTTGGCTGAGGTCGTCAGGGCTCCAGGAGGACGGCTGTAAGAGGATTGAACATCTCCCTTTTGATGGCCAGGGTCTTTTTCATTCCTCCACAGACGAGGCCATGGACCAAGTCATCAAAACCCGACTAACAGCCAAGAAGATGGGCATCAACCAGCTGCAACCTCGGCGCAGCTTTGGTTCACGTCAGTCTTGGCGTAGGTCCTCTGCCCACTCCACAGACTCCCGGCCTTCGACTTCGACGTCCACAAGGAGACCTCTTCGGAGATGTCCATCCTCCTCCTCTAAGAAGTCTTTGTCGAGCACAAAGTCAAGGTTTTGACCGCCTTCGCAGGTCACCACCAATTCCGTCCTTCCGATTACCAACATCCCCGGAAGATCGACTGAGCCTGGCCAGACACCTCACCGACTGGACGGCAGTCACCTCAGACTCTTGGGTACTTAACATTGTCCGTCTTGGCTACGCCATCGAGTTTCAAAGTATACCACCGCGAGGCATCTATTACTCCACCCCGGCCAGCTGGAAGAGATCCAGTCCCTTCTGCAAAAAGGGGCGATCGAGGAACTCCCGCCCTCAGCCAAGAACACCAGCTTCTTCTCCCGGTACTTTACGGTACCGAAAGTGGACGGGACCCTGCGACCCATCTTGGACCTCAGAGGAGTAAACGAATTCAGTTCCCAAGAGGTTCAAGAATGCTCACGCTGCCCTTGATCATGCCCTTCCTCCGCCGAGGAGACGGGTTCGCCTCTATCGATCTCCGGGATGCCTCTTCCACATCGCCATCCGCCCGCACCACCATCGATACCTCAGATTCGCAGTCGACAACACCTGCTACCACTACAGAGTGTTGCCCTTTGGACTATTCACCGCGCCCAGGGTCTTTCGCGCAAGCAGGCAACTGCGTGCAGAGCCGAAGGTACAAGACACCAAGCCTTTGCCGGAGGCTGCTCACACGATCCCCACAGCCCAGCGCTGGAAAAAGGTAAGGTGCAGAAGGGCCTAAGTCTCAATCTGCCAGTCAGTCCAACGACAAAGAAAAAGAATAAAACAATTTCTAAGGCAAACTAGGCGATTTTTAATATAAAATACTCATGACAGAGTAAAATTAATTTAATAATAACAGAAAATCCTAATGTCACAGGTAGTCCAGCTGGTATAATTCAGGAGTTCTTTGCTTCTTGTGTTGAGTACTTCATTAGTCCTTACCAAGAGATCCAGGGTACACGAAGCATATTGTCCATAAAGGAGAGTAGAAGCCTCTCTTTTCCCGGCTCCACCAACACTTAGCGATGGCTCCTTCAGTCAGGATCTTGACAATTGCCGATCCATTCTTGAACAGCCTCTACGGAGTCCCTAAACGAATGTTTATATCAGGAAAGAACGACAGTCACAAGGCTTTGCAGAAATGCATAGTTTACGGGAACTGTTGTATACTGTGCTAATTTCAGTGCTCGGACTGACAGAACAGGATAGAACAAAGCCGTTTAGGCCCTGGACCCTCCCACGCATTCTTCCCAGGCTGAAGATGCAGATGTTTCCCAGGCCTTGGTGCCAGCCTGGAATTCTCTTCCTTTCCTCTCTACTGTGGCCACTCTAAATCCCCTGCTGGTGGCGGGCACTACTGACTGCCTGACAGTTTAGGATGTCTTCAGGGTCCCTGTCTATCCGAGTACCCCTTCTTTGACAGGAGGATCTCATCCTATCAGGTGAAAAGCCTTGGGGCATGTGATCGCGCTTGCCTTTCGCTGGCAAATGCTGAATCGCATGTTTTGCGTTGCCAACGATCATCGGAACTTTATATATGTCACAGTTTTCACCACGTTTTCTTTTCAAACTGCTGTAAGCTGCTTTGAGTCCTTTTGAGAAAAAAAAATGAGATGATGATGATAATAGATCAGATAACATTTTAAAAATACCGGATTGCTAATATTAGAAGGACATAAATTGAGGCTTGGATGACACAGGTATTTATGGTGTGATAAAGTTAAAGCTGATTTTAATAATGATCATGTAATATGTGCCATTACGAAGATCTGGAGTAAACATAAATTTCCAACTTTATTCCAAAATGCCTTTGTGATTTCCAATGCAGGATGATGCTCTTATAGGGTAGAGAGCAGAGAAGACAAAAAAAATGGATAATGTTAATGTTAGAAAATGGTCAATATTGGTTTCAAACAGAAGAGAGCAATGCCTCATAGAGAGGCAGGGAATACTTGGAGGAAGGAAGAGAATGAACTGAAGGGGAAAACATGGGAGGAATGAGCTTTCCTTCCCCAAATTTTAAATATAAGGTAGGAGGAGATGGGGAGAGAAACACCCCCACATGTGATTTTTTTTTCTGGAAGGAGAAATGTATGTCTGTGTTTGCGCATAACCATACAAATGGACCAGGAGTAGGCAACTGTGGGAAGCTAGGGTGCTGTATTGGCCCCCGTAAGACCTTAGGGCCTGCACCCCACCACTAAACCCACCACCACCGACCTTTGCTAGTGCCTTTTTTAAATTAAAAGCAGCACATACTCTGTGTTTAAATGACAAGTAGTAACTATATCCATCACAATTACTTAAAATACAAGTTACATTGGAGTTGTTATTTCACAGAGTTGTACAATATAGATAATATATTTGCTTTCATTTTATCACCCACATGTCTTATAACCTACACATTAATTACTATTGCCATTGTATCGCTTTTACCGGAAATAAACATTATTATCTTGTAGGATTTAAAAGTATTTTCCCTGTTATGATCCCTATCTATATTCTAAACATACATTTATCTACTTCCTACTTTTCCTTGTATTGTTTATAATTGATACCTAAATGTTTTCTGTAGATTCCCAAGACCAACTGTGGCCCAATTTCTCAGATTTCTCTCTCTTCCCCCCCAGGCTTTTTTTTTTACATTTTTTACATTTTACATGTATATTTCTGTCTCTGAGTCTCCTTCAATGCCTTAGTTTCTATTTCCGTTAGTTTTGACTTGTCCTGTAAATCTTCCTTGTCTGATTTCATTGTCTTTATATCCTTGTTGATTTCATCAGTTTTCTTACTAAAGCTTTCTGATTCCTTTTTAATGTCCATCTTTATACTCAGCTCTAGTATCTTGTAGTTCTTGCCTAATTTCTTACTTAAAACTTTGTAATTCTTCTAATATTTGTTGGCACATTTCTGGAATCTGAGTAGGCTGATCTAAGGCAGGCCTTTATCCGAATTAATTTGTGATCGCACACGTGGTGCTGCTGTCTTTCTGCCTGGGACTTTTCACAGTGTTTTTCGTTAAGTAAAATAACAGCTGACAGTAAATAGGCAATGCTGTAAACTTTTTGTCTGGATTTCCCTGTTTGAAATTAGGAAACAGAAATTCTCAATAACTGTAGCTAAATAAGCTATTTGAATAAATTTCTCCAGTATTCTCTGTAGAATAGCTTTTTTGCCACTAGATGAAGTCTTTTGCTCTATACATTAGGTTGGCATGTTATTTCTAATGAATTTAGAAGCTTATCTTTCCTAGAGTGGTTTTGTTTTGGTTTTGTGCCTTCTCAAGGTCATATAGAGCAGCTGTGTTAAATCAACTATTTTCTACCAAGCTATTTCAAGGCTCCCTCTGTTGTTTTCTGACTCTGCAGGTTCTAAACTTTTACCCAGTCTTTTTTTTTTTGTATAATATATTTTCAGACATCAAACAGTCTTGTAGTAACCAGTAATAAATCTAATCAATTCTAATAATTATAAATTAATATGTATAAGTGTATATGATGTATATGTTTATGTGTGCGTGTGTGTGTGTGTATAGATATGTATAAATATTCAATAAAAAGATCTCTATACTATCAACTTATAAAAGTATTATCAAATTGTAAATATTTTTAGAGTCTAGTATATCCAGTGAAAGCTGTAGTTCCCCAACTTGTACTAGTAAATGAAAAACAAACTGCATGCAATACTTATGCAATAATTTAAAGTTTTTCCCAATTTCTATAAAGCTTTAGCAAGTACCATTTATGATGAAAAATATGACTTCAGACACTTAAATCACTCCCCCTATCTTGTAAGACTTCTATTAATGCTAGATTTGAGTTTTGTTTTGTTTTGCTTTGCTTTTCTAACCAAAAGTTCAGAAAATAAAACTGTACATTCTCTCAACGGTACTCCTTCTCCCCTGGGCACATTCACAATGCAATACTGATCCTTGAAGCCCACATGTCTTCTCTCACTGCATTGAATCTGCCAGCCATTAATATCAGAGCTGTTAAGTTCACCTTACCACCAGTTACTTAAATTTACTTGAAGTCAGAAAGTACCTAATAGTCAGAAAGTAGTCTAAAAGTATGCTATATCCAATTACTAGTAGGAAAGCAGTGTAGCTTGATTTCTTGAATTGTCAACTACCACTTTCACTTTTATTCAGTAGCTCTCTTTAGACTATTAATCGGCACTGGATCTTCCATTCCGTTCCTATTTTCCCAACAGTATATTCCAATAGATGTATGCAGTCACCAAAAGTGATTGAAGATGTTTAATAAATGTTTGATAAATGTCTATCCAAATTAAATCCATCTAAGCTCCGTTCTTCACCAGCAAGCTCAGCAACAGCTTTACAAATTGTCTCTCTCTCCTCTCTTTAATTCCTTATTTTCATGAACTCAAGCCAGGTACACACAGGAACTAAGTTGATTAGCTACCCTCTAAGTCTATTCCCTCCAGCTTCACCCATTGTTAAGTTAATTTTCTTATGTTCCTCAGTGAGATCAGCCAAAAACCACAGAATTATACTTCGAGTTGTTTTTACAAACGTTGGTTCCTCGCCGCTTTGCTTCCATTTAGTGAGCTTGAGCTGAGAATAGCAAGACTGTTTATCATCAAATTTGTCAAACTATAGGTAATAATAATAATAATAATAATAATACGTATTTCTATCCCGCCTCTCCACATAGATCGAAGCGGCGAACAACAATAATACATTAATTACATTAAAAACATTAAAAAACATACCCAATCCCTCCCCACCCACCAACCCATTTAGAACCAACCCCCTAAAATACACAACAATTAACAACAATCAACTGACTGTTAAAAGAACAGCAAGACAGTTGGTGGGAGGCGGTGGAGTACTAGTCTGGGAAGGCCTGTCAAGAGAGCAGTCTTTTTTAAAGCAGTCAGACTTGGTAATATGCTGGGTCTCCTCCGGCAGGCCATTCCATAACTTGGGAGCGATAGAAGAGAAGGTCCTCTTGGTAACCGCAGCCAACCTAGTTCTGACTGGCTACAGTAAATTCCTCCCAAAGGACCTTAGTGTGCGGGGCAGATTATATGGGAGAAGGCGATCCAGGCAGGTTGGGCTGACCAAGCCATAAAGGGCTTTAAAGGTAAGAACCAACACCTTGTACTGTGCCCAGAAACTAATAGGCAGCCAATGTAAAGTCTTCAGAATTGGTGTTATGTGGTCAGTTTTAGGTCTACCAGGGACCAACCTGGCTGCCATATTCTGAACTAATTGAAGTTTCCAACTCCTAAGATGGGTAGCCCTATGTAAGTCTGTCTATTAAATCTATATGCTCCTATAACTGAAGATTTGCAAAGTCCTTTTGTGTAGAAGTTGTTAGAATGACCAAACAAGGGACTATTAATGTCTTGACCACTAGCAAGTAAACTAATAGTTAAAACATTTTAGCGGCATTAGTGCTGGTATGCTGATCAGCTGCCTTCCAGCATGGTCGTGGAATTCTTCGACCTCACACTCTCCTTCGTCTTCTCTGATCAACTGTTGCATTGATTTTGCAGATTGGGGAGTGGAACTGGGTCCCCCGGGAGCCCCTGGAACCCTCTTTACTGGGGGGGGGCGTTGATGGCTAACTCCAAAGTTCGAAATTGGGCTGGCTAAACTGCGCAAGGTGACAGTGGCAGTGAGTGACACTAAACTACCGATTGTGATGCCATTAAACCCTAGTGCCTTTTAAAACATTTTCTCTAATGCCTTTTTTAAAGCTCCCCAGCCCATTTTAGAACTCAGCCCTTTTTCAAAACATGAAGGTGAAAAAACTTGGGTTCCATTTACTGCTCCACAAAAGTGGGAGTCAGAAAATATTGGATGAAGCCAAGTGATTTGAAAGGGTGAGAGCCATCTCTTTCCAAAATGGACATGTATTAACCCCATTTTCTCAGTCACTTCAGTCTGCCACTTTTATGTTTTTGTTCACCTATTTGTTCTATTTAAAGCATTTCTGTATCATCTCTCAACTCTAGAAGCCCAAGACAAGGTACAATGTATGGTGTATAACAGCTAGGAAGCTTTAGACTCAACAAAATGACCCTCATTTTTCCCCTCCTTTGTCTCCTTTACAGGCTGTTCAGTATACCCAGAGACCTAATCTGGAAAAAGCAACGTAAGAAGACTGCAGACCCTGTTCTTTGGCTCATGTGAAGTTATCAATTCTCCAAAAACTGGATTTTGGATGAATTCCTTCATTCAGAGTGGAATATTTCCTCAATTCAGACTGGAAATCTTCATCTAAATCAAAGAACCATCATGGAGGAGAAACCATATAATTGCATGGAATGTGGAAAGCGTTTCTCTCATAGTGACATGTTACATTTACATCAAAGAACTGGCACAGGGGAGAAACCACATAAATGCACAGAATGTGAGAAAACCTTTTCTTAGTATTGAAAATTTATTTTACATCAAAGAACCCACACAGGGGAGAAACTCATACAAATGCCTGGAATGTGAAAAGAGCTTCAGTCAGCGTGCACATCTGTATACACATCAAAAAACCCACACAGGGGAGAAGCCATATCACTGCACAGAATGTGGAAAGAGCTTCAGTAGAGAGAGTGACATCTACGTTCACATCAAAGAACCCACACGGGGGAGAGACCATATGAGTGCACAGAATGCGGAAAGAGCTTCAGGCTGAGTTCAATTCTACATTCACATCAAAGAAAACACACAGGGGAGAAAGCTCATAAATGTATAGAATGTCAAAAGCATTTTTGATAGTCAAGGTTTACGTTCACATCAAAGAACCCACACGGGGGAAAGGCCATATGAGTGCACAAATGCGGAAAGAGCTTCAGGCAGCGTTCAGCTCTACATTTACATCGAAGAACACACACAGGAGAGAAGCCATATAAATGCATGGAATGTGGGAAGAGCTTTAGTCAGCATGCACATCTGTATAGTCATCAAAAAATTCACACGGGGGAAAGCCATATCACTGCATAGAATGTGGAAAGAGCTTCACTCAGAGTGGACATTTACATTCACATCAAAGAATTCACATAGGGGAGAAATCAAATGCATGCACAGAATGTGGAAAGAGTTTTGGTGATAGCGGAACATGTACTACACATCAAAAAACCCACACAGGGGAGAAGCCACATAAATGCATAGAATGTGGAAAGACTTTCTCTTTTATTCAAAATTTACATTCACATGAAAGAACCCACACAAGGGCAGAAACCATATAAATGCATGGAGTGTGGAAAGAACTTTCAGCGAAGTGAACATCTGCATTCACATCAAAGAATCCACACAGGGGAGAAACCATATAAATGCATGGAATGCGGAAAGAACTTCCGTCGTAATGATGCTCTACTTTCACATCAAAGAACCCACACAGGGGAGAAACCATATAAATGCATGGAATGTGGAAAGAGCTTCTCTCATAGTCAAAGTTTACATTTACATCGAAGAACCCACACTGGGGAGAAACCATATAAATGCATGCAGTGTGGAAAGGCTTTCAGTCAGGGAGCAAATCTATATACACATCAAAAAATCCACACAGGGGAGAAACCACATAAATGCATAGAATGTGGAAAGACCTTCTCTCTTAATCAATCCTTATATTTACATCAAAGAATCCACACAGAGGCAAAACCATATAAATGCATGGAATGTGGAAAGAGCTTCTCCGTAATCATATTTTACATTCACATCAAAGAACCCACACAGGGAGAGACCAGTTACTAAATGCATGGAGTGTGGAAGGAGCTTCAGTCAAAGAGGAAATCTATATACACATCGAAAAAACCCACACAGGGGAGAAACCATACAAGTGCATCGACTGTGGAAAGACCTTCCGTCAGAGTGCACATCTTCATAAACATCTAAGAACGCACACAGGGTAGAATCCATATAAATGCGCTGAATGTGGAAAGAGCTTCAGTAATTATCAATATGCATTGACCAGATAAATGCATGAAATGCAGAAAGAGCTTTAGCTAATCTCAACATCAAAGAACTCACAGACAGAACATAGCCTTGCTCAGTGCAGACAAATTCTGCAGCATGAATCTGTTCAACTAAGAGTGCAGATTTAATTTTTTTTAAGAGCTATAAAAAGTCAAAGGGTGACTTCTGCTCAGAAATGGAGGGAGCAGGTGACAGGATTGCATACAGAGCTTTTCTCAAGAGATCCTGTATGCAAGGTTTCTGGTGCCAGTTAGGAACACTGGAGACTTGACAGAAATTGCTTTCTGGAGACATGAGTGGAGAAGAAAGCGGTCAAGATAGCCCTATCTAGGTTCCAAGCATCCCAGAGAGATTGGATAGACCAAGGCTGCCATTGCCCCTTCACTTTGATGTTGCTACTGTCTTAGCAGGCTGCCTCTGTCCTGCTGATTTCTTAGTCTCTTGAAATAAGCTTCTTCAAAACATAAGAGACTCCCTGCAAAATGGATAAGCCTAACTACTGCAACATTGTTGTCCTTAATAATAATGTGAATTTGTTTCATTCCTCACTTTTTAAATTCAGTAAATTGAGGAGCCATGAGACAACAGCAGGGCAGTGGTAGCCATTTCCATAGTGTAGACTTAAAAAGATAACACATATTAAACAACTACTTTTCTCTGCCAAGCTTTATCACCTCAGACAAGAATAAAGAAAATATATCTGTACTTTGAACACTACAGGGGGGGCTTTGGCAATATGTGGTGGGGGAGATGACTGCTAGGTTCTGTAGAATCATGCAAAGAGATGGATACAAATTAGGTGCTGCTGGAGGAGATAAAGAAGATATGGTGAGCTATATAAAACTTTAAAATATGCCAAGAAGTGCAGAGTGTTAAAGCAGAAGTGCAGAATGTGAATGCTGAAGTCAAGACTATACTTAAAGGAGATCAAAATCACTCTTGCCCAAGTAAATATGGAGATGAAGCAAAAGAGCGACAGGTTGGAAATGAATGAGAAAAAAACACAATGGAATCTACTGAGAAATTAACTGATAGATTAAATGTTGAAGAGGAGAAGCATCTAGATGCCATGGCCATTTTGGAGATGAAGGAGAGAAAAAATGTTTGAGGATGAGAAGATTAAGGAAAAAACTAGAATGAGAACATTCAAGTTTGAGTATGTAAAGCATTGGTGGATTTTTACAGATGCGAGGAGGAGAGGTAGTTTCTCTGACTCATGGCTACCAAGTTTCTATCTTGCAATATCAAGGGAGTCGATTCAACCCAGGAAACTACAAAAACATCTTTCATTATTTGGAAAAACAGAAGTTAGATTTGATTACCTATAGAAGCTTCGTGTTAGGAAGAAAATGAAAAGTATTTACAAAATTGGAAAATGGGAAAAGAATTCACATTATCAATTGATTAAAAAAAGGGGGGTTGTGATCTATGCTAAGACAACACTAGGCTCAGAAAAAGTATTTTTGAAGATACATGTCATGCCCTGCTTCCAGAACATGAACTCGGGACATGCTAGACTCTGCTGTACAAGAAGAGGTTACAGTTTCACAAACAGAACAGGGGGCAGTGCCAGCTCCAGCAGAGAGTTCCTGCCCCTTCAGACACAGAAGAGAACTTACCTGTAGCCACCTTTTTTGAGCGTGGACACAGAAAGAGAGAGCCTACGTTGCTCCCTAAATTTATAACCAGCAACAGTTGAGCAGCAGCTGCACTTGGCTGCTGACCTATTTAGCTGCCTTCCTTCCCCTCCAGGAGTTGTCAGAACTTATCTGAGGCATTCTTACCCTGCTGGATACGTGGCTGTACTCAGTGTCTGAACGCTGAATTTCTCTGACCGACTTTGGACTTGCTTGCCTCAATTCTTGCTTCAATTCTTCTTTGATGAACAAATAAAAATATTACAGAAATAGCTATGTGTAGGGTTTATGATATTGAGAGAAAAATGAAATGTACACAACAAAAACATTTTGAATTTGCAGATAAATGGGCAAGTTGGTTGGCCTATAAACTGAGGAAGAGAGAAAGAGGAGAGAAAAAGGTTATTCTAGAGATCAAAGATGAGAAGTGTATGACTTCTAATAATAACAAGAAAGAAGATTTTCAGCAACTTTCTATTCTAAACTATATCAAACATAGAGATTATGCAGAAAAGAATTAAATCTTATGTGGATCAGCAATTACTGAGAACAGAGGCAATCAAGGAAATTAAGTTGGGGAACACACACTCCCTAATATTAAATGATGGAAGAACAGTTGTGTTTACCTTGAACAGCTAATAATTGCCACAAGCAGGGTGCCAGACAGTTGTACTGGTGAAATATAATACTGATTCCAAAGGAAGATAGAGATTACAGCTCAAGAAGATAGAAGGCACAGGTCTTGATTAATAGTAAAAAGTCTGACTTTTGTGATATTCAAAAAAAGGACAAGACAGGGATCTTCCCTGTTACCTTTACTTTTTATACTGACTGCAGATGATCTGTGGCTTTTGAAATATTTATTTATTTATTTGCAGGATCCTGTAGGGCAGAGCTTTCCAGACTTTTCATGTTAGTGACACACTTTTTAGATATGCATCATTTCACAACAGAGTAATTCAGTTTTACTAGCAAACTGGAGGTTAAACTAACCCCTTATAAGAGATAGATACTGCTGGGATGCCCCCCATATTATAGTAATGGGATATGTAGTAGGTTTTAAGATAACTGCTTGTTTGTAACAAAGGTATGGGAACCAGTGACTAGTAGATAAACAAAAGCTAGGAATTCACTGATAAGCGGTTGCCAAGCTCTCACTGCTTCAAGGTCTCTTGTTAGAGGGAGGGAAACATATAGGATTCTCATTTGAATTTGCTAATTGCCTTTAGTCTTCTCACTGAAGTCCTGTAGGATGTATTGAACTGCAAATAAATAGTGTTTCTACACTGTACTATTTGTATATGCGACTTTAGTTCTTGAGAGAGACACATGCATAAATTGTAATAACAAAATGTATGAGCACACAACATATCTCATGAAAATCTTTCATATATTTTTAAAATATATGATTTATAAATAATAACATACATATCAAAGATTGTAGATGTCACACCTACACACTTCAGGCGACACACGTGTTGCAACACACTGTTTCGAAAGCCCTGCTCTTGGCGGTTCTGACAGGTTAGCTGCAGATTTTGACAAGAGTATGGAGCTCTAGTGGGCTTCAGGTAGAACAAGTCAAAACATTCATGATGATTAAGACTTATTTTCATGTACAGGGTAACTCCATACCCAGAGATTCAGCATAGAAGTTTGCAAAAGCTTTATTCAGAAACTAGAGTAACAGCAGCATGTATGTGGCAATTGCCAAGTCTAAAAAAAACTTTATTGGATTTATTGTGTCTTATAAACAAAAACATTACAAATTTGTGTGTGTACTGCCCCTGTTTGGTAGCTGATTAAAACAACACTTTTGCCAGGCTTACTTCTCACCTGCCAGAGTCTTGACCTTGTAACTGCCTTTGACAGATTACATGGCATTATATGATATCAAGCATAGAAAGAACTACATGTCATTGGAATGGCATTTGGATGGCATGGCAGGAAAGTGAAAACTACAACCTGGAAGATGACAAAAGAACAGCAGAATGTGTTCATGGAAAAATAGGATTTAAAGTTCTCAAAAAAAATCAAAATATTTATGTATTTGTGTGTGGGGGTTTTATCTGAGACTCAAAATACTAAGCTATTTCAAAATAACTATACCAAAATTTTGAATGAGATTATGCAGAACCTGCAGAGATGGTCCAAAGTGATGTTGTCACTATTGGGTAGGATTTTAATTATCAAGATGTTTTACCAAAAATGCTTTCTTTGTTTCAGACAGTTGCAATAATAGTCAATGATTCTCCCATTGAAACAATGGCCAAAAAGATCTCTAAATTTTTGTGGCAAGGGAAAAGAAGATTTTGCAAGATGCTAAACGAAGAGGAGATCTGGGTCTTCCAGACTTGAAATTATACTCTCATGCTTCAGGTTTGGTGTGGTTAAAAGCTTGAATTATGCTTTAAAAAGAGAGAATCACACAATTAGATTTTGATTTGAAAGTTGGTTGACGCATTTTTATATTTTAAAATTAAGGCAAATGTAGCTTTTAACAATGACTTCATTCGTCATTCTAAGACTTAAATGTGGAACGTGTACAAATAATATTTGTGTCCTAAGATAAATTTGCGGGTCTCATCTCACTGAGCTTTCTTGTAAAAGAGAGATAGTGGTTAAAGAAAAATAATGTGGAAATTAAATTAAGGTAGATAAAGATCAAATATAATTGAAGTCAAATGAAGAAATGGATAATAAGTGGTTGGGTTTTGACACTGAAAAGACAGTTGTTGAGTCGATTAGGTAATGATGATGACCATTTAATAGCCAAAGTGTATAATATGTTGTTGAAATTTGAAATGGATGAGGAACAAGTAAAAGAATGTATGATTAAATGGGCCCAAAGCGTGGGCCACCTGATACAACTGGCAAATGGGATAAGATGTGGTCAGAGACTGAAGAACTTTCCTTTCAGTTATGACTTGAAAGAAAAATTTTATAAGACAATATATCATTGATATCTTACTCCTGAAAAACTTTCTAAAATATGGTTTCAATGACTAATTGCGGAAATATAACCACGTTAAAGGGACTAACTCTCATATCTGGTGGACTTGTGAGAAAGCTTAAACATTTATGGACAATGACCAGTGAATAATGGAAGATTTTGTAGATCAAGCTTGAATTGAAATCTGAATTATTTCTGTTGGGATTCTGTTAGGATTGGTAGATGATCAGACATACACAGTATATGATGATTGCAGTGAGAATACTGTATGCAGAGGAGTGGAAGGAACTGGTGGTTGGATGACCAAACTAATAGATATGGCAGAGACAGCCAATTTAACAGCTTTATTAAGAGATGGTTCTCTTACTGAGTATAAAAAAACAGTTGGAAAGGTTCATAACATATTTAAAATCAACAGGAAGCAAGCAAGCAATAATGAGTTTTGACTAAGAATTAAAGCTATGTATACTTGAAAGTAGAACAGCATTGGCATTAATGTTTAATAGTAATCAGTAGATTTGGGTCGATCTGCAGACGGCTGAATGGTTACCAACCTATAGAGAATTTGTGAAAGAATTTTACTTACATTTAAAGCAACCCACAATCTCTAACATGTTGTTTAAAATGAAGGGTTTCTGCATCTTTTCTCAATTTTCCCCATACGTGTATTTTGCACAGAGGAACTTAGACCACTTTTTAATCAACCTGGTCAAGGGCATATTGACATTTTAAAGAACAAGTGGGAAAATGTGA
Source organism: Ctenosaura bakeri (assembly GCA_948474755.1). Lineage (NCBI taxonomy): Eukaryota > Metazoa > Chordata > Lepidosauria > Squamata > Iguanidae > Ctenosaura > Ctenosaura bakeri. The sequence continues at coordinate 309,551 of CAOLHI010002305.1, forward strand.
CTCCAGATAATGTTAAGGACATTTCATTAGTCCTGCCCCTGAGCAATGAAAGTTCAGAAAGCCAGCCTGGACCTCCTCTAGCAAAGGAATGTGGGAATGACACCCTGGAAGGAAACTTGATTAATTCTTATAACGCTCTGCCAGATCTGGAACACGCTGATATCCTTAAAAGACTGGATGACCTGAGAGAAACTTTAATGGCAACTCACAAAGTTGCTAAACCACTGATTGACTTGGTTCTACCACCTACTCATTCTGAGGGGAAACATGCTGGCCTCTTGGATCCTCCTTCTGCTGTGCGGATCTCAGACGCACAGAACACCAACACAGAGTCCCCTGGGACAGACCCAAATGCCTCCATCTCCCCCTCTGAAAAATCAGTACAAGATCTGGCAATTCTGAAGGATAAAAAGTTGGAAGCTGAAGTCAGACAAGATGAAGGTTCTGACTGCCGGGAAGTTTATGACTGCCTGAATCCTCAGGAACAACCACTAGAGTCAGATGCTGAAACATCTCAGGAGAACAAGATGGACTACTGCAGTTTAAGCCACCCAATAACTGACATCCTTACTAACTCTTATAGGCAAAGTTCTGCCACGAGAATCAGAGGAAACTATGACAAAGGCAGTCTTTGAGGTAGAAAGTTCAACACACAGGGTTGAGATAAATTCTCAAACTTCTCCTCGTTCCATACAGCAGCAAAGGTGCAGCAAAGACAGGCCAAATTGCGATCTACGTGCCCGCTCAGACAATAGAGGAATTTTGGATTCCACCTTAACAGCAAATTGACTAGAAGAATCACACTATTCACCCACAGACCCCAAGAGAATGATAGTTGTCCCCAAAAATGAACAAGAGGGTATTATCCGGATTTTGACATGAAACATAGCCGGTTGGAAAATCAGAATGTCTGATGGAGACCTGTTGGAGTTTCTTTCCAAGGTTGACATTATAGCACTCCAGGAGACTTGGCTAACTACTGGTGAAGCTTTTTTACCAGGCTATAGAGTCTGGCCTATTCCAGCACGTAAATTTAAGCCAAAAGGGCAGGCCTCAGGGGGATTATGAGTATTTGTTAGGGCGGAGCTGGGCTGGCAAGGAAAGCCGTCGGCCTTTAGAGAAGATATTCCTTATCTCCTAACCATCCCATTCAAATACAAATCATTTGAAGTTGTCCTATTAAACACCTACTTACCCTCATATTCCTCCCCTTGTTTCTCACCCGATATCTGTGTGCAACTAGAAAAGATTATTCTAGAGATAAGGATAAAATATCCTAAAGCCACTTTGATCCTATTGGGAAACTTTAATGCTAGGGTGGGAGCCTTCCTTCCTGATTATGTACTCCAGGGTATTACACCTGAGGACTACCTATTAAATGACATATTTTGGCATTCCAGAGATACCAAAAGGAATGGGGCTGGCTCCAGATTCATCTCCCTGTTATACACATGCAATCTTCATATTTTAGGAGGCAAGGATAGTGGCTTTATATATTTTTTACCTTTCATGCCGGGAGTGCAAGCAGTGTTCTGGATTATATATGTGTTCCTACAAATAACGCCAACTTGTTCTCAGAAATTCAAGTTTATGTAAGGGACCATCAACCAATTGCAGTCAATTTTTATGGCAGCTCTGACCTGAGACCACTTATACCACAAGATGAGAGGCTACTCACTAACCTTGAAGTTAGAATAGGAGGCTGAAGTGGGCAAGATGGATATCGAGGCAATTTCTCGTTTTCTAAACTCTGAGAGAGCCCAGTCCTGTGTGAAAATGATCATTACCCAAGACCCAAAGGAAATTTTTACTGGGTATGCCAACCTGTGTTCTATGTTAATAAACAAACTTCCAGTCAGAAATTTCCAATCCGTACAATCTAACTGGTTTGACCTGGATTATTCTCGCTCAAAAAAGAAGACACTAAAAGCAGCCATGCGTCTAGTTCAAAAGAAACCTACACCAGACAATCACACAAAGATGCCAAAGCTAAGACGCAATTATAAAAAGCTAATAGCCTCTCCGAAGGCTCAGTATACAACCACAGTCTTGTCTGAGCTAGAAAAATCAGCTAGAAAAATCAGCAAAATTCTACTACTTTTTAGAATATTGTATCTGGCATGCTGAAGGAGCGTAAGCTACCATTTGACATTCCCACTTCAGCTTCAGTTTGGGAGGACTTTCATACTATTTTCTTTGCTAACCCCAACCAGGATCCCACAGGAAAGAGAACCCTTGTGCAAATACCCACTGTTTGTTCCTCCCCTTGGCCACCAGTGTCAGTGACAGAAATTAAACATATCATCCAGTCATTAAAACCTAATAAAGCTCCTGGTGAAGATTTCCTGCCTCCAGAACTTTTCAGGGCACATACCGACTGTTGGGCAGCATTCATATTCCAACAGGATGGGAACTTTCCATCATAATTCCCATATATAAAAAAGGAGATAAGGAAGATCCCAGAAACTATAGACCCATAAACCTTATTGACATAACAGCTAAGATGTATGTGTTGCAGACTTCAGAGATAGGAGACCACAGAGTTGGAAAAAGAGTAAAGTTTATTTAACGCGCGGGCTCAGGCTGGATCACCCCAGAAAAAACCAAGAGCCCTGAAGTAAGGTTACACAGTTATTTTATAGACACAGCATATAAGTTTCATTTCTCTCAGTCCGCCCAAATCCGCCCCCCTTTGAATCTCCCAACACAGCACATTTCTCTTCCCTTTGTTGATATTTCAGAAAGCTACACTGACCCTTCTTCTTAATAATACAGGAACTGTGCTTATCTGCTTCTGACACAGCTAGCATTCTGCACCTTGACATTTCACCTACTCCTGAGCAGCTTCTTCAGACTCCTTCTATATTACTGTTAATTCTTCTGCTATAATTATGAGCATATTGAGGCATTAGAGCAGATATTTTTCAGGAGAATTTTTTCCAAACATTCTATAGACTTAACCATATTTTATAATTATATATGGGGTCCCTGCTTCATTCCCCCCTTAAATGCATAATTTTCATACAATTATAGCATTTCATAGCAAATTTAAACCCATACACAGTCTATACATTGTTAATTCTTTAAACTAGACTACAAAGTACCATCTCATTGAGCTGTCAAAGCATAGAGTGCTGCTGTTTTACTTACTGGGCATTAAAACAAATTTCTTAAAGCAAGAAATACAAAGACACAGCAATAGCATCACAGGTATTACCAGAATAAAGACCACTTTTTGCCAAGAAGTTATCCATTTACACTATCCTACAGTTATATCTGCTACTATGTTATGCAACTTGTCAATCTGTACCTCTACAGCATTGCTAGTACCAGTTAGGATAACAAAGCTTTTCTTCCTGCTGACTTGATCATTACAGATTGATAACACTTTAACATGCAGAGTACAGACAGGCAGATTTAGGAAAACCATTACTTAAGTACAAAGCAATTACACAAACAGTGTCAGACATTGAATATTTCAGAATCCAACCTTTCTGATACATGTTGTCAGGATCATAGCCGTAACTTCCACCCTAAACTCCTTACATTCTTGCTCGGCCAAACTATTTATTCCATACCTATATTGATTGGTGTGCTGAGTGACAGGTGATATTCTCATCAAACCAATCCACCCTAGAAGATGAACCATATACCCAGTTACCATTTTCGGAGGCTGGTTTCTTTCTAGAACTTATTCTAGAAGGACCAGGAATAGTTTTACACTTAGTCTTGTCAGTAGCTCAGTTTACCCTTCGGGCACCTTCAGGGTGTCTATATATCAGTATCAGACAGGAGTTAATGAGCCGATTAACAGGTGCCCCCTGTGATAAACAGAAATATTCCTCCCCAGTAATGTTGGCAAGATACAACTAATAATTACCAGCTAAGCAAGGGGGTGCTACCTCTTTCCCAGTAACGGTCCCTCCTTGGGCAAAAGTCATTACAGGACTATAACATACAAATAGCATTACAATAAACATGTTAGTATCAGTTATTAGCTCTTCTGGGGTCTGGCTGTATGCTGGACTGCTGAATCCCAGGACAGCAGTAAATAGAGCCTAGCCCCGTGTCTTCTTCTCTCCAGTCGCAGGTCTGGCTGTACGTAGAGTCACCTTTTCCAGTCGGTGACAGTAAGGCCTAGCCTGATTCTTACTGCTTCTTCAGAGTGAGCTTGAGAGGGTTAGTAGGATCACCAGGTACAACCACCCCCCTTTTGTCCTCTTTACTCGGGTCCAATATATCCATGGTTTGACACCAACTATTTTCATCTCAGTATGAGTTGTCTTTACTACCTAATGGAGTCTCCTCTACCTATAACCAAATGGTACCCTTTCCTTCACCCCTATCTTCTGGTTAGAAGGGGTGTGCCAGTGTCTGTAGATTAACATTACCATCTAACATCTTGTTTCTCTCTTAGCTTCTCTTAATGCACTAACTCCTTTCTGTAGAGTTATGTTTCCCAATTCCTTTGTGCCTCTTCTTAATTCACCCAAAAATGGCTTCCTGCTTGGGCTGAAAAGAGGACAACCTGGTGGTTTTGTGAGGTGTGCACCTCATCCTATACCTTGTCCTACTGGGGCTCTGGAAGAATAAAAACGCTTCTGCTTTCTCTGTTACTGGCTGCACATAGAATAACAGTAAAGAGTCTCTGTAAAATGGGCTAGTTGGGTGGTATCATACCACTTGCCCTGTGTTGGCATCTGGCTGCTATCTGGGCCATACATGTTGAACTACTGTGTCTTCAAAATTTTATCTTCATCTTCTCCAGTTTCCTCGAATCCTGGGGCTTACAAGTACAATGTAACTCTTCCCAAGTGATTCCTTGAACAATGGTTTGATTTTGGATGATCTTGTAGACAAATGTGGGTCTGCTGCTTGAACCTACACAGTGTGTGTGTGGGCGTGTTAGAGCTACCGTGGGTTCACTGGTTATCTTCAGCTCTCTCTCTTTTTCTTCTTCCATCTCAGTCAGAGTCCTTCAACTACAGTTCCACTTCCCACCATCTCTTTCTCCCAGCTTGCTTCCCGGGGTCACCTCCCCTAGCTTGCTGGTGCTGCACCAGGGAGCTTCTCCAGTTGCCACTCTATTGGTAACCTCTAGGACTTCTTTACTTCTGTCTTACCATGCATTATTCTCGTGCCAGCTGCCCGCTTCTCCTTCCAGGGTGTCACATCTCCAAGCCCCCGTCCTTCTGTCTATGGGATGAGAAACAAAACTTCTTCCCCTGACTGCTGACCACAGACATTATTCAAGGAGTTCTGCTCCTGTTCCTGCGAAAGAATTCTCATCATACATCACTTCTCATCTGGTCCCTGCATATGCCAGTTGGACCATCTATTCCACTTTTCTGCTATCCCCTTCCACATCCACCACACATCCACATTCCTCTCTGACTTTTTTTCACCATCTCTTCAGGCTGCCAATGTCTTCTCCTGTCCACACTGGGCACATTGGCTCTTTCCCCAGAGACCCTCATCCTTTCTGGGTCTCCTATCACCTCCTTGTCCTTCCTGACCTCTACTTCATCCATATCCTTCCTCTGCGTTGTTCCACCAAAGTAGCTGCGAGCAGTTCTACCTTCTTGGTCATTCTTCAGTCTTTTCCTCTCTCTCTTCTCATTCACAAGCACCTTCTACTACTTCCAGTAGCTCCTGCAAACTCTTCCTAAATTTCCCCTCCAAAACCTTCAAATTCCTGGAATTTCCTCCAAATATCTGGGTAACTCTGCATTACAAAAACCTACAGGTGGTCTCCCATCCAAGTATTAACCAGGCCCAACCCTGCTTAGCTTCCGAGATCAGACGAGATTGGGTGTGTTCAGGGTGGTATGGCCGTAGGCTGCTGAGCTGCTTCTTTTCGCTGTCTTCTATACCATGCCAGTCCTACTATGCTGGACGCTAGATGGCACTTCCTGCTGGCCACCGCTCCACTGCATCCCTTCCTCCTCTCAGGTAGGAAAGGACAGCTGGGGATTCCATGGTTCTCTGCAATTCTTCAACTACCACTTTAGACATATTGACTGGCTTTCATTAGCAGCGTCTGATATTATGAAAGACACTCCCCACCTGTGTATTCAGATCTCACCAGGGGACCCGTTAAAAGTACTCTCCCCCTTATCCATGCCTGGGGAGTTCTGTCCTGGATGATCCGCTCTGCCTGCTGAATAATTCAGCTCCTTTCTCCAGTAGTAACTAAACTCATTAACAATTGCTGTCAGGATGCATGATTGGTTCATCAGACCAAACATAGTGAAGGGCATACATACATAAACCTAAACAAGTATGTAGGGGGTGTTGTAAGTCTATGAGAGCTGTAGGCTTGTGGGTTGGCATTATCTGAGCTAACTGCCTTAATGAAAACAAGCTGGGGCTTGCTTGCCCTTGGCAGCTGCATTCCTAATTCGAATATCCACATTCAAGGGGAGTTTGCAGTTTCCCTAAATGGTTGAAGGGCTTTTTTAATAAAAATCATGACTCCATGGCTTCTGGTTCTACTGCTTGTGACACTTCCTGACACCTTTGCTTTTTATTTTCTCTTCTGCTCAATTCTAAAAATCCCAAACATCAGATAAACTAAGAAAAGGAGGGCTGATTCCCCCACCGTCTCTTCTGCCTTTGCTGCTTCCTGTTAAGCTTAAAGGAGCCTATGCCTTTTGTTATTCGGTCATTGCTGGTTTTTCTCTTCAGTGGGAAGGGAGGCAAACAGCTTCTTCGTCAAGGTGTGTTAAAGTTTTCTCAGTTCCTTTGTAAGTCTAAGGGGGGCAATTATCCAGTTGCTACAATTTCCATATGCCCAAAGTTCCAGTTCACTGTCAAACAGTTATACAGCTTTTTCAGCTCCTGCAACATTTATTCCTTCTCTTTCCTTTTCAGAAACAACTGCTCTTGACTCTTAACTGTTCTGCTTCAGATATCAATGACTCTAGGTATTTTTGCTGCACAGAGGAAAGCTCAGTAATACAGGCTTGCAAATTAACACATTCCTTCTCCTTTCTGAGTCACTAACTTACTTAATTCCTCGTTCTCTTCGTTATACTCTCAATTGTGACTCAAAAGGTCAAAAATTATTTCCATATTCTCAGACAGTTGGACTCTAAGCAAATCAAATTCCTCAGATTTATTTCTAAGCAATTTTAACTCTTGAGTGTGCATCTCCAATTCAAGTCATTTTCTTGCACTTCTAATTTCAACATGTGGGTGCCAGGCTTTGTGGCCACGATTTCGCTGTGATAGTGTGTTACTTGATGCCGAGCATTGCATTCACTTGATCTTGGCAATCTGCCTCTGAAGTTCCTCAAGCTCTAGACCAGTGGTTCTCAACCTGGGGGTCGGGACCCCTTTGGGGGTCGAACAACCATTTCACAGGGGTCGCCGCTCCTCAATCCTGCCCCCCCTTTTAAAAGAAGGTGGCCTCACAGCCAGTGGGAGCAGTGCTTCTGAGACCCCTGCACTGGGAGGAGGGGAGAGGAGGCATGCTGCGCATTTCCCCGTCTTTCCCTGCGTGGTGGGAAAGCACTGGAAGAGCCTGAGGTGGAGCCGGAGGTGTGGAGAGCAGGAGGAGAGAGCTGGAGCCTAAATGTTAAGGCTGAGGTGAGGACACCGAGAGGAGAGAGCTGGAGCCGGAGCATTAAGGCGGAGGTGAGGAGAGGCGACCTGCAAACCCCAGAATTCCATAGGATGGTGAAAGCGGAATAATAGCGCTATAACAGTCTAGTGCAGAAATAGCCAGGATGACTTCCTCCTCTCGCTTTTGTTGTGTGTGGACCCTTGGCGCTTGCCACATGCACGTGTGTTCTTCGCCCGGACTGTCTTGCATTCCTCGCTTTTTGTATGTTCAGCGTCCGCACTCCCTTTAAGGGAGGGAGGGAGGGAAACAAAACGCAGCTGCTTATGCCGCCGCCATCCTTCCTCTCTCCCTGTCCTTTCCTCCCTGCGCCTCGTGTAAAATGTGGGCTGTTTCTGCGTTGCCTTTGGGAGTGACTGGCTTTTTGCACTGTGGAAACCCAACATTCAGAACTAGAACTACTGCCTTAATTCTGGCATTGATGGACGCTTTCTGTGCTTAAAAGGGGGGGAGGGTTACCAGTTTTTAGGCATTAGAAGTCTATCCAGAGCAGTGATTTAGGGCAGTGTTTCCAATCTATTTGATGTTGGAAATAACTAACTAAATAATAAATAAATAAACAAATAATAACGAAAATGATTTTATGGTTGGGGGTCACCACAACATGAGGAACTATATTAAGGTGTCGCGGCATTAGGAAGGTTGAGAACCACTGCTCTAGACTTTGAGATAACTATTATTCCATTATTTTGTCTGCTTTCTTTTGAATCTAATGCTACTTCTAATGTATCTTACAGTTTGCAGTTTTTTTCTTTCCTTCTGAGACATGAAAGAACTTACTAAGTAAACAGATTTTGCTTTTGTTGTAAAAGGGAAGGGAAATCCTCACTCTGTCTGCCAAACACACTAACAGAATTCTCAAGCATTTGGCTAAAGAAACCTTCCATTCTCTCCATCCAGCGACTACAGAGTTACAAATTGAGAACTTGGAGGAAGGAGGAGCCGTGGGGGATGCTGCCGCTTCCAAGGAAGACAGGGAAAAGAAATGCCGCTTTTTCTTACACACAAATCTTTGAAATACTCCTATTTACATTAAAGCACTAAAGCAGCGTTTGTCTGTTATCTCTAACCAGGCAGGAAAAAAAAAATTACTGATAAGTACATCTGTTCCTAACCCTTTCTTTGAATTTCCAACACACCATGAAGCAAAGCCTCCTCCCCCCTTGCTGCTCCGAAACGGCAACGTGTAAGGAACCAAACAGTCTAAAGCTAAAACGAGGTAGACTAGACAAATCTTTCCTTCTGAGAATTTGACCAGGGTGCCCTTCCTAACAATTCTTAAAACATACATTGCAAGGGTGTACAATTCCTCCACCACCTCCCATATCCTCCCACCTAAAATCAAGGCAGACACAAAGGGAAAAAAGAAATGGCTAGTGGGTGAAGGGGGTCCCACTAGCCGACACAAAAGGAAGAAAACACCACGCACTTTGTCACTGGCCAGGACTACCGGACGATCAACGGTCAGTGAGCTGGAACCACAATGACCAGTCATTAACAACATTCGCACATTCACTCACACAGTCCCTGCCTCCCGCCGTCCCATTCCACACAAAAGCAGAACAGTTTCCCCAGCGCTTGTACGGCTGGGTGATAGTGACTGCTTGGGAAGTGATCAGGTTCCCCTTCCACCCTGAAAGCAGGTGGGGCTATTCCTTGGACTTTAACCAGAATATATTTGCCTAGGTCTTGTCTTGTGATGGCACAGCTACACACACGAACCAATTCTCCAATATCTGTTGGACTTGAAACCAAAATTGAACTGTTGGACTTGAACCAAATCTTGAACCAAACACAGATGAAAGTTTCAATGGAGGCAGGGCTCAATTTCCATACTCTGCATTAAAAGGTTACCCCAGCTTCGCGCTTGCTGTTCAGGTGGTCCTCAGCACAAGCTCCACTTCCTCCCAGCACAAGCTGCCGGTGGGGCCCAGAAAGGGACCATGTGCTGAGCCCCCCTCCCAGCGAGGCGAGTGAGAGCAGGCAAAAAACCCACCTCTCTATCTCTATTTGCCTGCTGAATCCGAGTCACGGAACCATTTTATGTTGCAGACTTCAGAGATAAGAGACCACAGAGTTGGAAAAAGAGTAAAGTTTATTTAACGCGCGAGCTCAGGCTGGGTCACCCCAGAAAAAACCAAGAGCCCTGAAGTAAGGTTACACAGTTATTTTATAGACACAGCATATAAGTTTCATTTCTCTCAGTCCGCCCAAATCCGCCCCCCTTTGAATCTCCCAACACAGCACATTTCTCTTCCCTTTGTTGATATTTCAGAAAGCTACACTGACCCTTCTTCTTAATAATACAGGAACTGTGCTTATCTGCTTCTGACACAGCTAGCATTCTGCACCTTGACATTTCACCTACTCCTGAGCAGCTTCTTCAGACTCCTTCTATATTACTGTTAATTCTTCTGCTATAATTATGAGCATATCGAGGCATTAGAGCAGATATATTTCAGGAGAATTTTTTCCAAACATTCTATAGACTTTAACCATATTTTATAATTATATATGGGGTCCCTGCTTCATATGCAAAACATCTCCTAAGTAAAATTGACGACTGGGTAACTGAGAAGAACATATTAGTGGAAGAACAGGTCGGGTTTAGATCTGGATACTCTACAATAGATAATTGTTTTATTCTACAACACCTTATTACCAAATACACAACCCATGGTAATCATCTATAGCCTTTATAGACCTGAGTGCGGCCTTTGACTCCATAAATAGAGACATCTTATGGAGGAAGCTGGCTAAGTTAAACATGGAACCTAGACTCCTATAACTGGTTGAGGCCCTTTATACAAATACATCCTTGAAGGTCCGTACTGGGTGCAATGGCTCTCTTACTTGGAATATACCCACCGCTAAAGGTGTCAGACAAGTGTGTATTTTGGCCCCGATACTGTTAATGACATTCCTGAATTTCTTTGTTCTATAGATGTACACATGCCAAAAATTCTAAACAGGCATATTAATATCCTTCTATATGCAGATGATATGGTTCTAATGGCTCATTCCCAAGTAGGTCTGAGAAGATTACTGAGGAAATTCAGTGCATACTGTGCCGCCAATTGTTTGAACATCAACAAGTCCAAATCCAAAGTAGTGGTATTAGGGAAAAGACGGGTCAAACATAATTGGTACTTGGACGAGGAGCCTATAAATCAAACCGATTGCTTTTCATGCTTAGGAGTTGTTTTTACAGATACAGGGCCTTGGACTAATCATTTCAAAGTTCCACAAAGGCTACGGCAGGTTCCAAAATGTTAATTAAATTGCTCAGTTATAATCACTCAACTTCCTTGCTCCCATTTGGAAGGTATATAACGCAAGTTCTGACATATGGTGCTGAATTCTGGGGGCTATCAAAGGCCCTCCCACTTGAACAAAATCAAGCATGTTTCTTGAGGACTGTTTTGGAGACCGACAGGAATACTCCTGTAGAAGCAGTAAGAGCTGAAACAGGCACCCATTCAATTTACAGTCTAACTATAATTAAAGCCTTCAATTACTGGTGGAAGATCCTTTCATTGGATTCTGACAGATTGCCAAAAATGTGACTGGGAGAACAAATGGGCGATTTTCAACGCACTACATGGGTTAGCCAGCTTTATCAAATTATCGCACATCTTGGTTTATCAATACAATATTTATTATTGGTTAGACATCAGGCCATAGGAATATTTAAACAAAGAGTTATGAATGTAAATGCCCAAATTGATATTGAGACACTCGCGAATATTAGGTCAATGAAATGGTTGGCCCAAAATAAAAAGTCCTTTCAAATAGAAAAATATCTGACAATGGATCTGACCCAATATTATAGAACAGCTTTAACCAGAGCAAGATTCGAGCAGATAGATTCCATGGTCAGATATGGACGATTCCATCAAGTGCCATATATCGAGAGAACAGTGTCTGAGGGGCATCTGAAATAGAAGATATTGAGCATGTCCTATTCAGCTGCAAACTATATGACACAATAAGGGCCCAGTACCTACAGACAATACTTGACAGAATTACACACTGGAACCATAATAAATGGTTAGCACACTTCATTCAAGGTACAAATACATACGTTGTAACTAGAACTGCTAAATTCATAGGTAGGACTATTCAACGGAGATGATGTTTTATTGAGCACATCGGGGTTGCATGTAAAGGTGATGAACTTATCTAAATATGTGCTGGTTCTGTATTTTATTATCTTTTAGTCTATTATAAGACAATAACTTACTACTATTAATTTAACTAGTATTAAATATGTCCTTTTATTTTATCTAATTTATCTTATCCAATGATATTTTATGCATTGTATCCTATATATTGTACTTTTTTCATTGTATCATGTTTGATATGGTCAATTGACTAATCAATAAACTTTAACTAACTGACTCGTTGCTGGTTAGGATCTGTTCTAGAATAGGTGTCCCCCTTGTTCTCTCCTCCACCTTCTGGACTCTGAAATTTTCTACAAGGCAGCTGAGAAATTTGTTGGTGCAGATATTCTCCCATTACTACTATAGCTCTGCTTTCTGAATGTTTGGTTGTCTGTTCCAGGAAGGCATCATTCAAGTCCTCAGTTTGGCTTAGAGGTCTGTTGTAGATACTCACAATGACATAACTGTTGGTTCTCTCCCCTTTAATTTGCTCTCAAACTGGGTTCCAAGATTTACGTCATGGACTTCTTCTCAGAGGTAAATGTCCATGACATATAGTGTTACTATACTCTTTTCCTGTTTGACCTATTTCTCTGAAATAGGCTATACCTCTCCCCAATTACATTTTAATCATGAGACTCATCCCACAATTTTTTTTTTTTAAAAAAATTGGTTCTCTTCTACTCAGGAGCATCCCTGAAGCTCCCGTTGACAGGGCTGGTGCTCAACACTTCTTAGGAAAACAGTCCTCTGAACATGCATAGTGTGCTCTAAATGAATTGAGAAGGCGAAGTGCAACTGAGAGACTCTTTTTTAGGATCACCCCGGGAAGGATTTTAGAGCCAACTCCAGTTACACTCAGCTCTTAATAATGACTTAAATAACAGAGTGGGTTACAGCATTACACAGCCAAAAAAAAAAAAAAGGAAATGGGGAATTTGGCACCTGGAAGAAGCCAGAAAAAGAGGCACATGAGAGAAGGGGGGGGTTGGAGGTAGACCTGGGTTAAGAAAATAAAGAGTCCCCCATTTTCCCTATATTTAGCTTGGGGGGCTGTCCTTCTCCATGGAAAATATGCTTTTCAATCTCTTAACACGAAAACATTACATGTAATATAATCAGTGAATCACCCTGAGCGAGTTAATTCATATTCAGCCAATATTCTGTCACAACAGAAGGGTATTTCATATTCTGTACATTTATGATTTCTCCCCCGTGTGGGTTCTTTGATGTGAATGTAAATGTTGACTCTGAGAGAAGCACTTTCCACATACCATGCATTTAAATGGCTTCTCCCCTGTGTGTGTCCTTTGATGGGAACGCAGAGATCCACTCCGACTGAAACTCTTTCCACATTCCATGCATTGAAATGGCTTCTGCCCTGTGTGTGTCCTTTGATGGGAATGCAGATCTGCACTCCAAATGAAGCTCTTTCCACACTCCATGCATTGAAATGGCTTCTCCCCTGTGTGTGTCCTTTGATGGGAATGCAGACATCCACTCTTACTGAAACTCTTTCCACATTCCATGCATTTATATGGCTTCTCCCCTGTGTGTGTCCTTTGATGGGAATGCAGCTGTGCACTCCGAATGAAGCTCTTTCCACATTCCATGCATTTAACTGGCTTCTCCCCTGTGTGTGTCCTTTGATGGGAACGCAGAGATCCACCTTCACTGAAGCTCCTTCCACATTCCATGCATTTAAATGGCTCCTCCCCTGTGTGTGTCCTTCGATGGGAATGCAGATGTGCACTCCAACTGAAACTCTTTCCACATTCCATGCATTCATATGGTTTTTTCCCTGTGTGTGTCTTTTGATGAGAACACAGATGAGTACTCCGACTGAAACTCTTTCCACATTACATGCATTCATATGGTTTCTCCCCTGTGTGTGTCCTTTGATGGGAACGCAGAGATCCACTCGCACTGAAACTCTTTCCACATTCTATGCATTCATATGGTTTCTCCCCTGTGTGTGTCCTTTGATGGGAACGCAGAGATCCACTCCCACTAAAGCTCTTTCCACATTCCATGCATTTAAATGGTTTCTCTCCCGTGTGTGTCCTTTGATGGGAACGCAGAGATCCACTCCCACTGAAGCTCTTTCCACATTCCATGCATTTAAATGGCTTCTCCCCTGTGTGTGTCCTTTGATGGGAATGCAGAGATCCACTCTTACTGAAACTCTTTCCACATTCCATGCATTCATATGGCTTCTCCCCTGTGTGTGTCCTTTGATGGGAACGCAGAGATCCACTCTCACTGAAACTCTTTCCACATTCCATGCATTCATATGGCTTCTCCCCTGTGTGTGTCCTTTGATGGGAATGCAGCTGTGCACTCCGAATGAAGCTCTTTCCACATTCCATGCATTTAACTGGCTTCTCCCCTGTGTGTGTCCTTTGATGGGAACGCAGAGATCCACCTTCACTGAAGCTCCTTCCACATTCCACGCATTTAAATGGCTTCTCCCCTGTGTGTGTCCTTCGATGGGAATGCAGATGTGCACTTTGACTGAAACTCTTTCCACATTCCATGCATTCATATGGCTTCTCCCCTGTGTGTGTTCTTTGATGGGAATGCAGAGAACTTCTCTCACTGAAACTCTTTCCACAATCCATGCATTCATACGGCTTCTCCCCTGTGTGTGTCCTTTGATGGGCACGCAGAGAGTCACTCTTAGTGAAACTCTTTCCACATTCCATGCATTTAAATGGCTTCTCCCCTGTGTGTATCCTTTGATGGGAATGCAGAGATCCACTCTGACTGAAACCCTTTCCACATTCCATGCATTTAAATGGCTTTTCCCCTGTGTGTGTCCTTTGATGGGAATGCAGATCTGCACTCCAAATGAAGGTCTTTCCACATTCCATGCATTCATATGGCTTCTCCCTTGTGTGTGTCCTTTGATGGGAATGCAGAGATCCACTCTGACTGAAACTCTTTCCACATTCCATGCATTCATATGGCTTCTCCCCTGTGTGTGTCCTGTGATGGGAACGGAGATGTACACTCTCACTGAAACTCTTTCCACATTCCATGCATTTGAATGGCTTCTCCCCTGTGTGTGTCCTTTGATGGGAACGGAGATGGGCGCTCTCACTGAAACTCTTTCCACATTCCATGCATTTATATGGCTTCTCCCCTGTGTGTGTCCTTTGATGGGAACGCAGATGTGCATTCCGACTAAAACTCTTTCCACATTCCATGCATTCATATGGCTTCTCCCCTGTGTGAATCCTTTGATGTTTACTAAATGTTCCACTATTGTTGAAGCTCTTTCCACATTCCATACACTTATACAGCTTCTCCTCTCCATGGGTTCTGGGATATGAATGTAGATTTACAGAATATTCCATTCTTCTTTTCTGATACAAATATGATGTGAGAAGTTCACAAATTAAGAGCTCCTTGAACAGCAGAGGATTTCTTCTTCTCAGTCTTTGATTTTTCTGTGTGCTCTTTTCCAAATCCCTCTTTTAACAGTACAATCCTGTGTTTTCCTCTTGATTCCACAGGTTTGTTGTTGTTGTTGTTGTTATCACCTTCATTTATATTCTCCTTTTTCCTTGGCAGGACTCAAAGCGACCTACAATACATGTAAAAAAGAAAACATAGTTAAAAAACCATAATGTACAAAAGTTAAAACAGAAATTAAATAGGCACAGAATAATTAAAACAAAGTAAAAATGTCCATTAAGAAAAACTAACAGATCACAATAAAAAATAACCAGCACCTTTCTTTAGTCAGGCAATGATCATTTATTGAATGTCTGCCAAGATAAAAATGTCTTTAATTAAAATTAACAGGAATCCTGGTGGCATAGTGGTTAAATGCCGGTACTGCGGCCACAACACTGAGTTCGACTCTGCAGGACTCCAGGTTGACTCAGCCTTCCATCCTTCCTCAGTCAGTAAAACGAGTACCCAGCTTGTTGGGGGCAATTAGCTAACATGTTGTAAACCGCTTAGAGAGCACTTAGCTGATAAGCAATATAGAAATACACATGCTATTGTTATTGAATTGTATACGGAAAGAAGGCAGGGAGGTGTGTCTTCTCTGACAGGAGAGTTCCACAGCCTGGGAGCAGCACTGAGAAGACCCTCTCCCGTTTTCCCACCAGTTGCATGTGTGAAGGTGGTGGGACAGAAAGAAAGGCCTCTCCAGCAGATCTCAAAGCAGGAGTGGTTCATAGTGGAAAGTACAGTCCTGGATGTGAGCCCTGTAGGGCTTTAAAGGTCATCATCTGCACTTTGAATTGTGCCCAGAAACAGACTGGCAGCTAGTGGAGCTGTTGCAACAAGGGGCTTGTGTGATCCCTGTAGCCAGCTCCAATTAACAATCTGGCTGCAGCTCCTTGGACCAGCTGAAGTTTCCAAACGCTCTTCAAAGGCAGCCCCACGTAGAGCCCGTTACGATAATCCAACTGGGATACAACCAAGGCATGTGTTACTCTGGACAGGTCTGACATCTCAAGTAATGAGCATGGCTTGTGTGCAAGCCTTAACTGTACGAACGCGCTCCTGACTACTGCTGACACCTGGGCTCCCAGGCTCAGAGTGTCCTCAGGAGGACATCCGGGATGTGGACCTGTGTCTTCAGAGAAAGCGTAATCGCACGTAACATAGGCTGAATCCCTATTCCCTGATCTGCCTTTCAACTGAGCAACAGTACCTCTGTTTTGTCTGGATTAAATTTCAATTTGTTTGCCCTCTTCCAGTCTATTACTGATAATAGCCATTGGTTTAGGACCAAAACAGCTTTCTTGGCTTGCGGTGGAAAGGAGTAATAAAGTTGGGTGTCTTCTGCGTACTGATGGCACCAAAACCCAAAACTCCAGACAATCTATCCCAGCGGTTTCACGGAGATGTGAAATAGTATGCGGGACAGAACCCTGAGGCACCCCACAAGGCAAAGGACAAGGGGTCGAACAGGAGTATCCCAGCACAACCTTCTGGGCTTGGTCCTCCAGGAAGGAATGACGCCTCTGTAAAACAGTGCCCATAAGTCCCATCCTTACAAGGCAATCCAGAAGGATACTATGGCCAATTATACAGAAAGCTGCCAAAAGGTTCAGCAGAACGAAGAGGGACACGCTCCCCCATCTAGTTGCCAGCACAGGTCATCCACCAAGGCAACCAAAACAGTCTCAGTTCCAAATGTTGTATTTGTCCCTGCTGAATTAGATTTTATTAATTTCAACCCAGTTTTCTAGTTTATCCTTTTGAATTCTCTTCCTATTTTCCAATATATTAGTGTAAGCCCCCTAACACACCTAAAACCTATGTCCTGAGGATCCTAATTATTTTATATCAAACATAGTGAACCACAAGGATACACTGGACAGACACGTAGGCAGTGGCTATGAAGATAGATCAAAAGAGTAGCTGTTTTCTTTCACATCCTGAGGAAATCTTGCAAATGGCTAAAAGGCCACTTGAATGGATTTTCAGCAACGATCAGGAGACAACAACTCTCTGGGAACAAATAAATAATGCAAACAGCCTGGAATTTGACACTTTGAGGTATACATCTCTGGATGAGATACTCATCTTGCAGGAAACTACAAGGATGTTTGGCTGTATTTTCTTTGAACTACAAAAGCTGAAATCCATCTTAATAAAAACCGCAGCCATCTGGTTTCCCAGGACATGGGTCAGCTCTATAACTAGGTGCATTTTCTCATTCTTTTGGGGAGTTTTGGAGTTGGGAATTTTGGAGTTAGTTCTCTCAGATCTGCAAACCATGAAGCTGGTAAGCTCCCCTTAGCCCCTAAAGGCGTGGCTGAGATCATTTTCTCCAAGCTGAAGATTTCTGGATTGGTACAGTATTAAATCAAACTCTTATGTCTCTCTCTCTCTCTCTCTCAATTTTCACCTCTTTCTGCCTACAGTCTTGTATGCTTGTTGGAGTGAGTGCAGCTGAGTGACTGCATGGACTTTAACATCTATGTTAATAAAAAACTTAAATTTGAACAACTTGTGTGATTTCTGACTGTGCCTGACCCTGTAAACATTGAGTTAAAGATCGTAATTACCCTGCCCTCTTTGCATGGCTAAAGCAGTGCAGAGCTGATTTTTCCCCACAAGAGACAGTTTTGGGAATCCTCTTAAAGGAGTCCTAAGCAAGCAGGGTAACATTAGCTACCCCTCCCAGTTTTGTATCATTGGCAAATCTGACAAGGATGTTCTCCTGCAATGAAGTTCTGGGAGTGTGGCTATCTGAAGTGCCAGTGCAACCGGAAGCATGGTTGCTAGGCAACCAGAATAGCACCTCAGGAGAGAAACCTAGCCCAGTAGTGTGTGGGAGGGGCTTTGACTGGCAGAAAAAGTTATATAAAGCCAAGTACCTGTGGGTGCTCATTCCTTCACTCAGAGCCGAGCAAGGGCGTCGGGTCTCTCAGTCAGCCAGATAGCGTAGCTGTGTTGGGAAGCTTAGTTCTCCGTGGAAGCCCAGAGAAAGGCAGAGGAGTAATTGAACCTTAGCAGAATCTGGACAGAGAGTGTGACCTAGATTGGGGGTTGAACCTGTGGTGGGAGTTCAGCCAAAGGGCTGTTATATAATATTTGTGTCTTATATGAAAGGCCAAACGTGTTACTCAGCTGTTTCTGAGCAGGGAGTTACCTGTTATATGGTTTAAAAAAATTCACTGAGGAAATGTATCAACCTTCACCTGCAGTTGAAGTCAAACTTGCTACTTCATTATTATAGTTCTCTTAACAAATGTTACCATTTATCTTTGGAAACAGTGTCTGCTGAGTTGTATATCGTGTTATTGTGTAAGTATTTGCCGTTGTAATAAGATGTACGTTGGGCAAATATCTAGATGTCTAAAGGCAAGACTAAGAGAGCATAAGAGTAAAATAAGGACTGGGGCACGAGATACACCATTATACGAACACTTCTTTACTATAAAACATTGAACAGAATAACAACATTAACAACCAAAGAAGATTTTGCAAAATGTTTTGACATTCCTCACCTGTTTGTCTTGTGTTTGTTTCTGACTATGAGACTTCAAACTGTATACCAGTAGAGATTTTGCATGCTTTTATAATTGACTACAAACACCACCTGACAATGAGGCTGTAAACCAGGCAGCAACATGCTTTTTGCAGATTTATGGTGACTGCAACCAGAATAGCTTGTGGACGAAGGGAGAGAACCACAAGTTACATTGACCCTTTATAGAATCCCGCAGAACAGTCCATTTTCTTTACTATTTAAAGCTGATTTCACAGAATCATAGAGTTGGAAGAGACCACAGGGGCCATCCAGTCCAACCCCACATCAAAGCACTCCCGATAGACGGCTGTCCAGCCTCTGCTTAAAAACCTCCAAAGAAGGAGACTCCACCACACTCTTTGTTCACTATTATCATTACTGTCTATGTTTACATAGTGTCGGGGTTTCCCTCCATTATGGCTGTGGGAAGATATTACAGATGGGACATGTAGTAGTTTGATGCTGTTAACATGTAGTTTACGTAGTCAGCCTGCTTTCCCGCAGCTGCCCATTGTATCAGCCTTCCAGAGCATACCGTTACCCAAACATCTAGTTTCTCTGCAGATAGTCTCCTAGTAACCGCTTAGGAGTTTGAGACACAAGGTCAACCTTAATTGGTTCTCTGGGAAGGAGAGAAAGCGTTATCATCTACTGCCTCTGGGAATCTTCTCAGTTTGAATCACTAACGTCAATTCTACTCTGCTTGAGCTCAAGAATAAATCTTGCTTTCGCATGTTTATCTCTGCGTGTTTGAATCAGTCCTTGACACATACTGTCTGTTAATTCTTCGTATACTATCTGTAAATTATATTGTAAAAAAATTGAAAATAGTACATCCTTTGCTAATAACAACAATTTGTCCATTTTGTGTAAAAATATATTAACAGAATAGACACTCTGTCACATGAACATTTTGACTGCAATCGGTATCTAACTAAGAACAACCACAGAATGTACGCAAGGTTTATAGACATATCTCAATATAAAACACTTCTAGTTGTCATCTAGTCCAAGTGGCCACATCAATTTTGAGGTGGGTTCTGGTGGTTTTTCTTTTTGTATAGAGTAACACAGAAAACACGCTACCATAAAATTATTAAGTGGCATTGAAAACCCGCATCCTTTTACACAAAGGTGGTGTTGTAAGAGGGGAGGCAAAACTGTGTGGTAAAGATAGGGTGCTTTATCGTACTGAAAACTCCCATACCAACCTGGGAGAAGGGAGGACCTGTCACATCTCCACCTCATCCTCAAAAGATAGGGGGTCCTCAAAGCATGTAGATAATGCCACTCCATTCATCCCTGTCTCAGGCCTCTCACACTTCCCCTCAACGCTTGGTGTCTGGCTTCTCCCTTCCCTCTTGTGCATCCTACCCATAGCAGTCTCTTCCCTTTTCTCCACCAAGAAAACTAAGATCCGCTCTATCCTACCTTCCCAGGAATAATGAGGCGGGAGTTTCCGAACCCAATTTCCCCATCTCCCCCTCCACTTCCACCTTGTTCTATCCTCTCCCCCTTTTAAAATTGGGTTCCTTGGCATTGAAGGCTGCTCGGGCTTTCCAACATCCTTTAACAGTGCCCCCCAACCCTCCACATACCCCAAGAAACACCCCCAGAGCCCTCCCAAATACCACAGTACCACAGAGACCCCCTAAAAGGCAATAGGAGGTCTCACAGCTGGAGAAGCCTAATTCCTTTAGAAATTGGAGAGAAGAGAAGGGAGTTTCCTTTCTTTCACTCAAGGAACCCCCAACCCAGAATCTACCCCTCCAGAAAACACTCCAGATCCCAACAGTCAAATCCCCAAGGCTGTTTCCTTGGGGGTTACTGTTCTGTATTTTTATTTCATAAAGTCTTTTAACTTGAGGGCTCTCCTCCTTTAAACTGCAGCCCAGTCCCAGATCTATATGTGTTCGCAGAGATTGTTAGAGGTGGGGGAGCTATGATCTTCCTGGAAGACAAAATGAGAATGAAGTGAAAAGACAAATAAAAAGCCACCCCTTCCCTCTCCCTGTTCCTAAGAGAGCTCTGCCAGGAGATGGAAGGGAGATAAAAGGATCTTCAAAGCAATTTTTTTCAGGGGGGGGCTTACATTTAACCTTATCCCCCATTCCTTTCCTCAGATCATGCCAGCCTCAGAGCCTCACACGCTCCCCCAGGCGGGGAAGAATGAACACTTCTTCTGCCTCCTCTTTCTCCTCCCTGCAGCAGCCTCTTGTCTTCTCCCACTCCTGCAAAAATCCTTCAAGAGTTTCCTTCATCCCCCTCTTTCCAGGAATAGAGTTCGGGGGGTCTTTCCCCTCCCACACTTCCACACATTTCTTCCTCTTCACAGGCAGAAACTCTCTCCTCCTCCACCTCCCCCTTGTCCTCTCCACCCATTTTTAAACTCCATTCCCTGCCACTCATGGCTGCTCATGCCTTCTGGCATCTCATAATAACCCTCACCCTTTCTCATGCACCACGAGGACCCCCCAAGCCAGACAAAAGTCAAATAGGTGACCAGCAAAGATATTCTCTCCTTTGAACGCCTCCCTAATGTCTCCACGCAATGGAGAGGAGAGAGGAGGTTGAAACAGCTGAAGCCACAAAGATGCCTTTTTAGGGGGAGTGAAAGGGGAACTTTTGCGTCCACACCAGTCACCCCTCCCCACCAGGCCCTCCAGAAGACTCTCCGGTTTGGCCCTAAAGTGGGGGGACGCTCTTCCTCCTTCCTACCCCTGGAACATATTTGCAGTCCTCCTTTCTCCCACTGCATCCCTTTTCTGCAAGAAGAGAGCTCGGAAACAACAAATGGGCTTGTGGGATGGGAAAGAAGAAGGAGAAGAGCTCCCCCAACTTTTAGGGTAAGACCAGATCTCTGTCTTATCAACAGTGGGAGTCAATATCATCGACGGTGGTATCTGTTGGAAACAGCTGGGGGAGGTGTTGGGAATCAGAAGCAGTGTCTTGCAGTGGTTCCGGTCCCACCTCCCAGGCAGGTTCCAGATCAGTGGTTCTCAATCTTCCTAATGCCGCGACCCTTTAATACAGTTCCTCATGTCGTGGTGACCCCCAACCATACAATTATTTATTTATTATTTACAATGCCTCCCTCCCCGGCAAAGGCCGCCTCGCCGGCCAGGAATGGAGGGGGGCCAGCAGGGAGGGAAAGGGGAGCCGTGCGTCTCCCCCAGGAAAAAACTCCAAGAACCCACCCCTCGGGCTCTGCTTCTGCTTCGTTCTCGTTTCTGCTGCAGGGGCAGTGTGGGAAAAGTTTCCAGACCTTGCCAGGGAGGGAGGAATCCCAGCGCCTTTGTCTTTTGCGCCGGGCGCGGCTCACCTCCTGGAAAAGTGCCACCTTGTGGCACTCCAGCCCTTCCACAGCGCCCTCCTCGATGGCGAGTGGGGCAGGGGCCATGGCGAGGAGGGGGCCTGCCCCCCATGCTGCCGCCATCTCCCCGTGTTGCCGCCATCTCCCCAAGCTGGCTCGTCAGACGGGAGGTTCTCCCAGTAGCGGAGACAGGGAGCGATTTCAGTCCCTTCTGAACAGAAGGAAGGAGGATGCGAGTGCATGGCTCGCGCTTGCTCACCACCATTCCTGCTGTGGCAATGCTGTGGCCGCACGCGCTCTTGCCAAAGGGGACAGAAGGACGCAAGCGCATGGCTGACGCTTGTGCACCACCACTCCTGGGCTTTTTCTGTACGTTACCTTATCACGGAGGTGGGGGGTGCGGTTTGCGCAAGCAGGTTCTTGCACAGGGCGCTCTCTTTGCTACTCCATCCCACAGCTGGCTTCCTTGTCGTGCGACCGCCCAGCCCCTTCCTCCCCCAGCGCAGTCTACAGCTCCCCAATGCTTTCTTACCATCTACGTGAAAACTTTTGAGAAATCATCTGAAGGTGTGGGGCGGGGTCCTATCAGCATGCTGATGCCTTCAAAAACAGCTGAGGATAGTATGCCTCCTCTGAATGACTGCTTGGAGGAGTAATGGGCTGGGTGAAGAATCAAAGAATCATAGAGTTGGAAGAGACCACAGGGGCCATCCAGTCCTACCCCCTGCTATGCAGGAACCCACATCAAAGCACTCCCGATAGACGGCTGTCCAGCCTCTGCTTTAAAACCTCCAAAGAAGGAGACTCCACCACACTGTGAGGCAGCATATTCCACTGTCAGACAGCTCTGAGCGTCAGAAAGTTTTTCCTTCTGAGGTTCAGGTGGAATCTCCACTTACACCCAGATCAATATTGAGAATCCTCTCATTCCCCCTCCTACTTCTCAGACAGATTTTTGTTAATGTCCCAAAGCAGAGATCCTTGGTTTAATGTTAAAGAAGACTAACGTAAAAATAATACAAGAAAAACAAAATAAGAGCCAAACTCGATCTACACCCCAAGTTTTTATTTCTCCCATGGGAAATCCAACAAGAACGATGGGAAGGTAATAACACCACACACACCATGCTCTCCAAGTGTCCCAATTTGGCAGGGAGAATCCTCTATTGTCCCACATTTTCACCTGCTTTTAAAATATCCCAGTTTCTCTCCTCCTCTCACTTTCCTCCTTTGTCTTCAGCTTTTTTCTGTTGCTACAAACTGAGTGTACAAGCATTTTAAAACCAGAGTAGTACAGTTTAAACAATTATTCACACAAAAGCTGAAACACAATTAAATGATACTTAAGAACACAAGCGTAAAACAAGGCATAATAGTCGGAGCACTGGAGTACAACTATGGAGACCAGGGTTTGAATCTCTGCTCAGCCATGGAACCCACTAGGCGACCTTTGGAAAGTCACGCTCTCTCAGCCACTGAGGAAGGCAAAGATGAACCCCCCTCCTCAAAAAAGCTTGCCAAAAAAACCCCTCTGTGATAGAGTTGCCTAATTCGGAAACGACTTGAAGGTCCATAACAACAAGAAGAAAGGATAAAAACAGATTAGAAAATGAAACCAGAAAAAACAAACCATTCAAATGTTTTTGTCACATAAATAATAAGACGAAGGAAGGAAAGGAAAGAGAGAAGATACCAACCAAGCCACCCAGAAAAGAGAACTCCATAACCTGAGGCCAGCCACTGAGAGGGCTCACCCATGTCCTCACTAAACTTCCCCGTGATGGCGGTGAGGCTGAGAGACAGCCTTCCTCGAAAGATCTTAAAATTCAGACACAAAGAGATATGGCCTTACACCAAATAGGCTTTAAAGGTCACAACCAGCACTTTGAATTCTGCCCAGAAACAGATCACTAGCCAGTGAAGAAGCTGTTTCAAAATGGCATCACAAGATCACTGTAACCAGCCCTCATTAGCAGCCTTGCTGTAGTATTTTGGACCCACTGAAGTTTCTGAACAGTTTCCAAAAGC